>JARHVA010001474.1:1362500-1962500 GCA_037957365.1 Torreya grandis | reverse complement strand
TCCAATATATTCTCTAGTATTTAACAGCTAGGGGTAAATATTTTTACACGTACCCTATATAATTTTGCAAACATTAGGATTGAGACAAATATCTATATTATTTATGGTAGTTTTCTTATTTCCATTCCTCCATAGTACTCATTCTTGATTCATTTTTCAAATTTCTATAAATATTAAATCAATTTATTCTGGATTTGTATTCAAAATATTGTTACAATCTCTTAGCGTAAAATCAACACAATTATTTGCAAACTCAATACCTTTTTTCTATTTATAGATCTACATTTTATTATTATAGAGATATATCATTCCCACACCTATGTAATTGACCCTTTCATCATTAGAAATAATAATAAGTGTGCATTCTCCAAATGGTTAAAGTATTATTTTTCAAATCTATACTCTGTGATCGAGGAATTTAACTTGTGTAATGTTTGGTCAAGTAAGAATGGAATGGTTGGATGGTATAGTTGGAATGTCAAAATGAAAGGATGGTAGAATAAATGGTATGATAATGGTATAAATAATAATATTGATAATATGGTACAGCTTGAAATGGTCCTTATAGATGATACATCAAGTTACTCAAGCATAGTACCACTTGAGGTGAATAATGTTCATCGGCTCATCAAGTTCGTTGCCATCTAGTGTGGCAAGCCTGCATGCTCCAGCACCATAGTTTGTAGTAATGATGAAATGACTCACCTAGTTGGGTTTGAAATTTACTTTATGTTTCTTTTCAGCTGTGGTATTCTTTTAGTTCTCTTTTAGGACAAGATCACCAAGTTCAAATGTTTAATGTTTTACACACCAATTGTATTAACCCCAAAGTTGATTCTGATAATCCTACAAATTTTTCACAACATCCATACACTTCTCATCAAGTAAATTTATCTCTTTCAAGTGAGCTAATTGATAGTCATTATCATCAAGAACATGGTTGAAAGATATGCATAATGAAGGCAACTTGACCTCAATGGGAAGTATGGCTTCAGTGCCATAAACAAGTGAGTATAGAGTTGCTCTTGTGGATCTATGATGATTGGTATGGTATGCCCAAAGGGCATGCAATATATGAAGGTACCAATCTTGAGAAACATCATTGAAAATAATTTTAAGAATGTTGACAATGGTTTTGTTTGATGCTTTGGCCTGACCATTCCCTTGAGGGTAATACACCATTGAAAAGTATTGTGTGATATTATATTCAACACATAACTTGTCAACATCATTGTTATTAAATGATCCTCTATTATTAGATATAATTTTAAAGTGGATACCATAGTGTTAGATGAGATGGTTAAAGATGAATTTAAAAATTTGCTTTCTAGTCATGTAAGTGAGGGGTATAGCTTCAACCCACTTAGTGAAATATTCAATGGTGGTGAGAATGTGTTTATGGCCATCTGATGAGGTGGGATTTATCTTCCCAATGATGTCAAGACACTATGTATAAAATGGCCATGGTGTCAGCATTGGTGTTAAGGTCTTAGTGGGTGCATGAATCAAATTAGCATGCTACTGACACTTGTCACATTTCTTGACATATGCAAATGCATCTACATCTATTATCAACCAATATTAACTAGTACATAAAATATTTTTGGATAGGAATATCCCAATGGTGTGGGATCCACATAATCATTCATGAAATTTCCTTAATTCTAGTATAAATTCTACCAAAGGTAAATAATGAAGTAGAGTTTCATCAAAATTATGATGGTATAGGATTGGTCTGAGTAGGGTGTAACATTGGGCATTATGGATGAAAGCTTTGGTTTGTTTTTGGGATAAGTTAGGTGGGAGGATTTTCTCATGTAAATAGGCATATAGGTTTGAGTACCAATTACAGCTAGGACCAATAATATCACATATCATTATAATGATTGAATGTTTATGAGCTGGTGCTGTTAGATTTTTCATAAGAAACTAATACTTGTTAGCTATGTCTACATGATGAATCAATGATCCAATGGTGGCCATGACATATGATGTTCTATTTATCACTCTTGGTATATGTTAAAATTGAATGTTAATGATCTGGTACTTGAAAGTGTCAACCGTTGCCTTGTATGGAACTAACTTGTCACCTTTAGTTATAAATTGGTCTATAACTTAATTGATGATTAAATAAAAATCACCATAAAATATTAGATGACATATGTTCCACTATATTTCCTATTAAAGCCTTGTGATGAGTGCTTCATATTTGGCCATGTTATTGGTACAAGGAACGTTGATTCTAAATGACTTGGGGATTTTAAATGAACTTGGTGCAATGTTAATGGGACTACATAGATCTCATGTAACCAAGGCCTACCTAGAAGCATATTATATGACAAATCAAGATCCAACACATGGAAAAGGGTATCATGAGTCAAGGGCCCAATGATAACTAACAAGGTAATGGTGCCCTATGATTCATGCTCTTGATTATCATATGCTTTGATGGTGATTGTTTCTACTTGGAGATTTGTCATTGTATACCCAAGAAGCTTGATGAGCTTGAGAGACACTATGTTTAGACCTAATCCATTGTATATAAGGACATGTTTCACTTTGTGCTACATTATATATACTTTAATGTATAATGGATTGTTATGCAGTGGGCCAAGAGGTAACATATCTCTTTAGTTGAATGTGACTTGTTGCATTCGAGCTAGGTGTCCAACCAAAGCTTTAAATTGGTCAAGGGATATATCATTCATTAAAGTGGATTGGATAAAGTATTCATTCAAGATTTGATTATGGATTATTGACATGCACAACAAATACAAAATGGATATTTGTGCTAGCATTTTTTGCAATTGTTCCATTATATCAAATGTCTTTTCTTGAATAATGTTAAATGGATTATTCTAAGGCCAAATGGTGGGTTGGATGATGGGTGAAGTGGAAGGTGGTTGTGGTCCTAGTATGGTAATTTTAGACCATCAAGTTGTGATTGCATAATTGGGATTAGATACAAGGCTATTATTGCTAACCAATGATGGTGAAGGGGGGCCAGATAAGATAAGTCTCAGTCATCAATGCACTTTAGTGTGGTCATAGGTGAATGATGAGTTATCATTATAAGGTCCTAACATGGGAATACCTAATTTTTGGTTCACCTATGTGTGGTCTTAGGTCAAACAAGGGTTACCAAAATGATTGGATTGGTTTAGTATGACTAGCAATGGTCTTATTTGGTTGAAATCTGGTCTAGGATTGATGGAAATGGTATTAATGCTACCTCTCAAGATATGACCTAAAATTGAGTTATAGTAATGTACAAAAACATGGTAGGTTTGTTTGTTGTGGCCATTTTTCTAACCTTGGTTATATCCATTATTTTGGCTTTACTAGTTTTACTATTGATTTTGCTGACTCAACCTTTAATGTTGATGTTGTTGTTATTGCACTGACTGATTATTATGTTGAAGAAATGGGTTCTAATAGATGCTGAGGTTTTGATTAGATGTGGAAGCTCCACTATCCAATGTGATCTCACCATTCTCTAACATATTTTGGTTGACATGTTTTATTTGCACACAACATTGAAAATTATGGCCTTTAATCCTATGAACCTCATAGAATTATTTTGGCTTATACCAGTCTGACATGTTTGTCCCTTCATGAGATTTATTTTTTGGAATAGGGTATCTAATTAGGTTAGATATTAAGAGTTTTTAAAATAATACTTCAATGGGTTCTCCAAGGTTGGTAAAAGGATGATGAGTAGGTGGGTTTCTCCTTTAGGAGGTGGGTTTTGAAAAGTCAAAGGATGTTGTAATTGTTGCATTTATTGCACTAGCTTAAGTTGTGTTTGTTGTGTGTGTTACTACTATTGAATAGGTTGTTGGGTAGGAGTAAGATAAAAATGTGGTGATGGTTGAGTAGATGGTGTTTGCACCATTTGGACATGGCATGACTCTGTTACTCTATTCCCAAAAACATTCTTATTACGGTTAAATTATTTTAGCCTATCATTATTATTGGCTTATGTTAGTTATAATGCTTGTACTTGTTTTGGATTTTGATGCTAATTATTGGTCTGATTTTGGTTTTGGCCATTGTTCTAATTAGTTGAGTTTATTTTTATTATCCCTTTATTAATAAGGGACCTTTCAATCACTAAACCTTTGTCAATGATCTCTTTGAATGTATACGTACATTACAACTCTAGATAGTAGGATATTTTACTATGTAAATTTTTGGTAAACAGAGATACTAGTTGCTTGTCTGGTAGACTATTGGTAAAGTGGCTCACAAGATCTCTCCATTGTTGTAGATAACTTATAAATCTTTCACCTAGTTTTTGCTTTGCTTGTGTTAAGTTGACAATGAAATCTCATGCTTGAGATTATATGAGAAATATTACACAAACTTATCTGATAGATCATCAAATTCAAAAATTAAATTTTTTGGTAGTTTTAAAAACCATTCCAAGGTCTATCTAGCTAAACTCCTTGGAAAAAATAACAATAGATAGATGTCACTATATGCCACTGGTTGACATACAACAAAAAACTTTATCATATGTGCTTTGGGATCACCTTTCCCTTTGTATTTGTCAAACTTGGGTGGATCATATCCTAGAGGGAATATAATATGTAAGTACTCTATGTTAAAAGGATATGAACACACATCATCTAATTTGAACTTTTTAACCTGTTTCCCAGCTTGGATGGAAAAAATTACATCCTTCATTTGTTGTAATTCTTGCTCAAGGAAACTTGTTGGAATATTGGCCTGGGTTGATAATTGGGCATTCAAAAGTGGAAGTCTTGAATTGGGATATGATGGAGGGATTTGCAAGAGTGGGTTGCATTGGCTAGGGAATGGTCCAGGAATGTGCATGCATGGATTAGGGTATAATTATTGAAATTTTACCCAAGGTGGTACAACATTTTAGTTGAGGTTGGATATGTATGACTAATTTTATGGAATTGGGGCTAGGATGGAGGGATATAATTGTACTATTCCTATTGTGGTTGAATAGGGACTCACTATTGACTTTTCAAACCTTGTTATTGAGTAAAAACTTATGATCTAAGACCCTATCTCTAAACCTATGGTACATTATACACAAAAGGCAATTACTACCTAGAAGGTATTTGAGGAACATTAAAACATCTTTGTTGTGTGAATACCTATTGAGAAGTAGATGCATGTTAGATATGTGGTACCTACCATTGACCAATATGAATACATTATTGATTAAACATCACTTGATTTTGGATTAGTATATTAGACTGTGAAGGAAGAGGTATGGTCACTATTACCTGGTGAGGTGGAACATTGGTTTCCCCCTATTGACATGGTAATGAATTTGGCCTTTATTGCATTGGGATACTTGATTGTGCCTACTATTGTGGAATACTAGTCATCACATTTTGGGGAGGAGTAAGATTTGACGTGTTTTATTGTGGTGTGATAATGCTTGTTGGTTGGCTACTTAATCCTATTGGTTGTGTACTTGAAGAAGTGGCTGGTTGAGGATTAGAAGTAATTAGTTGAGGTTATGATTTAGAAGTTCCTACTCCCTGATTTTGAAAACCACTAATGGTACTAACTAAAGGCACATTTTGTTATTGATTAATTATTTGTGTGCCAACACCATTTTGGTTTAAATTAGACATTGCTTACACATTATCCCCTATGTTTTGCTCAATATCATGCATAAAAATTGAAGATATTTCCTCTATAATCGGTGTATTGAACATGCTTTCTACTAAAGTTTTTTGTATAAATGGGTCTAAACCTTGATTGTCTTGACCTGCCAACTCTGTTAAAACTTATTTTTGAGGAGCTAGATTAATAATAGGTGTATTTGACAAGGCCATATTAGTGAAGGTATGTGCTAAATTGAGATATATCTAGTATGATTGATACATTTTATCGAAGTGGTCATCTATGGGACCTCTTTATGGGATAAGCACATGAGGGTTTTGATAAGGTATTGGTACAATGGAATTATGATTACTATATGAGAACTATCCATGAGTCTAATTGTAAAACATGTTGGAAGGCTCTCTTTCTAGATTTTGTAAGTTTTCATACCCTACCTTTGTGGTTATTTTGGGATCATACATTGATAGCATTATGATGTGATAAGTTTTTCGTTGAGTACTTTTTTCAACTGATAGTATGCTAGATAAGTATTGGGCCATTATCTCTTGATCTTACATTGTAAATGGAGGTATACTAACCAAATAGTTGGCCAAAGGATTTTGACTTTGTCCCCCTAGTTGAATGTTTTTGGGTGGATAAGAATCTATTTCCTAAATGACATTGTCTTCAGTAGGGTTTTCCACAAAGTCACCTTATGTGAAAGGATTTCCATATCCAAAATTGTACATAGTTCCACTACATGTATAGTGAGCCATGTTCAAATTAAATGACAAATATTTCACAACAAGAGAAGGGATTAAGGTTCTATAAAATCTATAAAAGCTATTCCTTTTGGAAAGATAAAGGGTTCAAACATGATCTAGCTTGGTCAAAGGTGGAGCTGAATCTCCAAAAATTCTATGCAAAGACTTAATAAAAATAGTGTATCATCAAATGACAAATGTTAAGTGTCTGATACATGCAAAGGTCATGCAAAATGACTTAATAATCAAACTACCAAACTCTAATGTTGAAATGTGTTCCAAGTAGGTCTAAGTTACTAAAGGGAAAATTTACTAGGTCTTTTATCCAAACACGAAGTCAAAAGCTAGGTTCAACCAAGATATGTGAGGACTAATGACCAAATAGTGGAAAAATCTTGACTTAAAAAGGATGATTGATTAATCTAATGAATTTGGAATAATTTATCGTAGACAAGGTACATGACTCTAGGCATAAAACATGATTTGATTGGTATAAGATGCTAAATAAGATATGTTTGAAGATAAACTGATTTGACCAAAATAAAAGCACAAAATAGTATAATTTTCCAAATTTGAGTGACAAAACCCAAGTTACATAATCCAAAAGAGGAAGATCTGGGTATTAACCCCACAAATTAAGGTTTAAACTAAAATCAACCAATATTTGAATTTGAACTTGTAATAATTAATCAAGGACTCAACTAAGGATAAAATATAAATTTGATGACAAATATCTAGAAATAATTGAATAGTGTGACCATGCTAATCCAAAATTCAACAAGGCTCAAGTGACTGGTCACAAACAAATGATAATGAAGATGCAAGATGAAACGAGATAAATATTTTGAAACAAAATGGGTAGCCTAACGATGTTATCACTCCCAAAAGATGATGTGACAAATAGTTTATGTTTCAAGACTTTAAAGGCACAAAAATTTGAAATGATTTAGGTAGAATAATGGTGCCCTCCTTAATCAAGTTAAATCAGATTGTCATATGGATGGCATAGAACCTACTCAAACAATGGAGTGATGTGGAATAATGACTCATCAAATGACATGGTTTGAAAAATATAAGTTTTAGTCTAACACACCAAGAAAAAATGACCAAAATACACTAAGTATAATTGTCCAAATCCTAGCAAGGGTATGGCAATGTGGGGTTGACTAAACTAATTATTTTATGAAAATTCTAGTTAGATCAATTACATAATGAATTTCATGCCAAATGATACAAAATAAATACACTTTAATTGGGTGTCCATGACACTTAGATTATTACAAAAAGGTCTTGCCCTTTTTACAACCATTACATTTGTCATTTTCTCAGTGTAGTGTGATGTCCAATGTGTAGATACATATTGGTGGTTAACCCCAATACTAGAAGGTGGTTTAACCACTAAAATATTCAATACTAAAGGAGATGATGAAGTTGATACCAGGAGATGAAACCCCAGGTCAAAGCTTCCCTAAAGAACTCATGGGAGGTAATGAAGTCCCCCTCTCAAGCCAAAATGCATGAAATAAATGACACAATAGAAAGACTTCATGGTCACCTCAAGATCACCCAATACTATTTCATGTTTTTAGAGAGGGATTTAAATGACATTATTTCCATGCCTTTAATTAGACTCAAAGTGTGATGAGATGGTGATTTTGATCCCAAAATTTCCCTAAAGGGGATGGATGGGAGAGCATACACACACGTCTCTTTTCACAAAAACATACAATTAACAATCAAGTTTGCAAATAATTGAAGTGAATTTAATTTTGTTACACTAAATTGAAAGTGTTTGATCAGATTCATTACTATCCCATTGGAGTTAATAAATGCAAATGAAAATAATTTCAAACCACCTAAAAAAGGTTGGTATTTTTGATCTCAAAAGTTCTTTTAAAGGGGACAGATGGAAGAACATACACTCACAACTCCCTACTTACTCAAAAAAGATTAGACTAAACAAATAATGAAAATAACTTAAAAGAAATTGAAGTGTATTCAATTTTTTATCACTAAACAAAATGTGTGGTAGTGTTCTTTTATCCCCTTGGATTTAATTTTTGAACTTTGAAAAACACCACAAAAAATTAAGCAATAAAATACCCTAAAAAGTTTCTTTAAACACCAAAATGAAGGATTCATAGTTTGTTTTAGACATCTAAATGAAGTGTGAAAAGACTAATTTAGATTGAAATGGTTTTCTCTAAATAGGTCCTGCAAAGAAATGGTCAGAACTTTGTTTAGCCTTGAAGCTTATTATCAAATGAGACAAGCAATTTTGAAGGGTTAAATCTGTCGACCCGAAGGCAAAAAAAAAAAAAAGAAAAGAAAACATGTTAGGTTAGGAAAATATTATAAAAAACATCAAAAAAAAATTCAAAAAAAAACATACAAAAAAAAGTTTAAATAAACCTATGAAACATGAAAACAAGTTAGAAGGTAAAAAACAAAAAAAACGAACACAAAAATCATAAAAAATTGTAGTCAATAATTTAGCCATAACTTTTAAAATATACATATATATTTTTTTTTAAAAATTAGAGGTTATTTATAGGTTTAGATTAAAGATTTATAATAAAATTTAGGTTAAAAAAGTGAATAAAAAAAGTTATTAGTTTTGTACTAGCCATTTTTATCATAAAATTAAAAAACAAAAAGTGACAATCACTAAAAAAGTTATAAATTCTAAAATATAAAGATATTTTTTTAAATTTTTAGAGAATATACATAAAATATTTATCTATACTCTTAAAAATATTTATAAAAAAAATATTAAGTAAATAAAAATTTATTAATATTTTATGGGCCATTTTTACTCTAGCAAAGGAAAAACAACAAAAAAAAGAAAATTAAAACTATGAATATAAAGAAATTTGTGGGTCGTGCAATCATGTAGATAGTTCCACTAGATGTGTCATTTGTGAATAAGGACTTTGACAAAGAGAGGAGGTTAGATCAAGTGTTAGTCCATAAAACCATGAAATTAACACATTAACATACTAACATCTCTAAGCTTAGATCTTAGGGGGAGCTTAACGAACAAAAAATAATTTAAAATCCAACTAAAATGCAAAGAACAACAATCTTTACCTTCCTTGAGAGCTTAAAATGATGTATTCATTTGGCTTGCTCAGTTTATGCATAAGAAGTCTTCATCAATGACATATGGATAACATCATCTTCTCTATGCACCATTGTTGAATGCTTAGCTTGATTGATGGCTTCGCTGAATTTCAACATTATAACAATAGGCTTTTAGATTCATGAATCTATTCATACATTATAAATCTACTTTGATTGAGCTCCCAAATGAAGAGCTCTAATATTTCTTTTATAGGCTTTCAAATCTATTAGAATGGATTAAATCTGACCACGGTTGAGTTTGGCATACTTTTAGGATATATTTTAAGATATTTTTCAAAAGTGACAACTCACAACCATGGTCGAGTTTATTAACTTTGGTTGAGTTTGACATATTATTAGGATATTATTTTAGATATTTTTCAAAATTGACAACTCAAAAAGATAAGATGCTCTTGAATTTACTTTTTAGTAATACATTTAATTGATTTATTAGCTCATGGGTGAGCTCAATTAAGATTTGAAATTAATTTAACTTGCTAATTGATTTTGATTAGGGTGTGAAAGTTAATTAATTATTTTCAGGCATTTAGTCATTTGTTGGATTTTGATTAATTCAATGTGTGTATTTTCCTTGTTTAATTTATTTAATAGGCCAAATTTATTTAATTCAAGGTTATGAAGCCAAATTTGAGACTTATATAAATTCTTAGGCTAGGTATTTAATGATTGAAAAAAATTGGTCTAAAGTCAGATATGAAGCCATTGGTGGCCAAATATAGGTGTCTACATAATTTAATTTTATTTAACTAGGGCAAATCTTTTTATGTCACCAACATCTTGTAAATTTGACATCAATTTTGATATACATTGACTTCTTGTTCATCCATATCATTTCAAACATTTATTATTTTCATAAATTTTGGGTGTTTATCCATATTCTCACACAAACCATCGAGGGACATCATCACACTCATTTTAATTCATTTGAGACATTTTTTTTCTTTTCTATAATCAACACTTTACTTATTCTACTATTCTTTGAAACAATATTGCTTCACAACACTATTTCAAAGAGGGGAAAATGTAGACACCTAAATTTTATTGTGTAGAAATGCACCTAAATATATTAATAATTTTTATTATATTAATAAATCACATTTTCTCCAAAATCCAAATAAGTGAAAAATTCACAATATTGAATAAGTCAATTATGCACCCTTAAATCCTTATTTTACATGATAAAATTTGGATTTTTCACCTATTCAAAACATCTCTCTCATCCAAAAAAAATCCACAAAGTTCTCTATATTTTATGAATCATACCCTGAGTTATCAAGGAAATTGACTTAGTCTTGTTGAATTAGCTAAACAACCCCACTTTTTTCTCAACCATTTTTAAAAGTTCTCCATCCTCATAGATGGGGACTCATTAGCCACCGTTGATTATTTGGATCCTTGAAAAAGTCCAAATGATCCTCCATAATTGGATCCTTCTCTAAGCATATATAAATAAGCTTTAAAATTTCTATTTTCAATCATTCTTTGACATCATAAAATATAGAGATCACAATCATATCAAAAGATTGTAATCACAATCAGGAAATTAGATCTCTTACACATAAATAAATCAAAGCAAATGAAAATGAATCAAAGTCTTCCTTTTGAAATGTTGTCTATTTTGTATTTGAATTAGAGGAGTGAGCACCACATATATATATATATATATATATATATATATATATATCACAATGAAAAAAATTATACATTCAAAATGTGAAGTTTGTGATTATTATTTTATTCATTTGTTGCTCTAGCATAGTTGAATTTTAGCTTGAATTAAGATTAGTTTAATTTCTTTTCATATCTAAATTTATTTCACAAAAAATATAATAATTATAATTCACTAAAAATATACATCATACTTACCTCTAAAAATGCTTTCTATGCAATAGTGGATATCTCATTGACAAGGATGTGTTTGGCCTTGGATAGAGTGTGGAAAGGATAAAATAGGGGTGGCATTATTTTATAGTGATCCAAGATAATTTCATAAATGTTATAGTGTGAAAATTTAGGATCTTTTAATCTTAGGATGGACTAGCTATAAATTGACATTGATCCTAACAGGATCGATGACGATCAAAGGAATCATTATCGACTCAGTCCAAGTTTAACTTGTTGGTGCTAACAACTCAAGATCATGACATTAAACTTAATGTGGGGTAGTTTTAATGAGTATTAGGTATGGATAAGTTGTTAAAGAGGTTAAAACAACTTACCTCTAACTAAAACTTAGGGAGATTTTACTAGATTTAGGGATGGTTAACTAATTACCTAGGTAAAATAGTAATTAACTAGATCAATTACATAACATAATATGGTAGATGGTAAAATAACATTAATTGGCATAAAAATGTGGGGAAGAGGTAAGATGAATATATTTATAATAAAATGGTGTAAATTTATAGTGTCTACATTTATCCCTTTTTTTGAGTGGTTTGTGATAACCTACCATGAGACAAAAAATACGGTGGGTCTAATGCCCCAGGTTTAATGTGAGGAAGTATTCCCCCTTAAATAAGAAGCCAACAAAGGGTAGTGAGGTAGATATGGGTTTGAAAAAGTGGTGGTAATGTATGGGTAGATAAAAAATGAGCATCAAAGATGAAAGTATAATCATGAAGTATAATGTTGTTGTAGTCATATAAAATGTAAAAACTGGTAACTTGAGCATGGCTAAAGACACTCAATCCTTAGGTCCCTCTTTCTTACTCTCATGACCCTATTAAGCTTATTTTTATTGATTCACAGTCATACATGGACTTCTATACTTGACTTCAGTTGATCCAAGACCCTCTCTTTATGAATAATCCATCCCCCCTAGGTCTCATTTACCTAGGACAATAATGTCAAATTTGGATAGTAGCACTGGACCTTAGGGTGTCACCTTTTTAGTGCTATTGTCTAATCATATTTTGAGCCTAAGTTATCATTTTTATCTGATTTTTCTTGTCCATTATGTTGGCTTAGCCTGGTTTCATCTAACCCATGACTAATAGATCCCTATGAAACCCCATTTATAGATCATTTATAAAGGGTTGTCAAATATCATTCAAGCAATTAAGAATACAAGCAAGACCACTCAAGTAATCTTCCCTATTCTCTGTATATAGCTAGCTTATACACTTTAAAGCTAAATCAAGTCTTTAAACTAGTACCTATCCATTTCAAGAATAAATATTTTTAGTATTTCTTGCATTTTATTCACTATTGTACCAAACACTCTTAAAGGGAGAACTATATATTACTTGATCCCTCCTTAGAGTAATGGTATATAGGTAGCATGCCAACACATGGGGTGTTAATCATGTCTAGTGAATCTTACAAACACTAATTTCTTTTCCCGATTTTTCCAAATTCATTTAGTTGTATATAAAATATAAGTACACAAAGAATAAACTCTAAAAAGAGCTTGATTAACAATGAAGACTTGAAATTTGATACACAAGCTCACACTAAGTAGGTAAACAAAACCTAGAAAGCTTAGATCTTAAAGACAATAGTGTCAAGGAAGGACTAAAGTGATGGATCCTAGGGTGTTTATTTACAATGATCTTATCTAATAAAAAATTAAATTTAGGAACTTGTTTGTGATAGTGTCCCAATCTTGCATGCAAATTTATAGACCCTGTCTCAATCAAAACAATCTAGAATAAGATAAGTTACATTTCTCCTGGATCTCTTATTATTTTTAGAAAGGTTAAATTGTAATTAAATTTCACAAATAAATATCTATAATTAGGACTATTATTGACTAATTTATCTTACTCAGATTTGTTTATTAAATAGGAATAAAACTCCATTATTCTCAAAAAAATAAATCATTTTGTGAACCCAACTTATTTTGAATATGGCATAAAAACCCTAGAAATCCTAGGGTAAATTCCTAGCTATTTTTTATTAATTTTTTAAATTTTTGTCTTGAATAATAAAATAAAAAATTCTTCTCAAATTTTAAAATTTTGTAGTAAATTTTAAAATAAATTTATTTCAAACCCTAGTTACATACACTAGGTCCCAATAATTTTCCAACATTAATCCAAAGTTAGATAGTAGTTCTAGACCATAGAGTGTCCCCTTTTTAATGCTCCTATCCAATCTCATTTTGAGCCCAGGTTACCATTTTTCCCTGATTCCTCTTGTCGATTATGTTGACCTAGTCCAATTTCATCTAACCCATGACCAATAGATCCCTATAAAATCTCATTCAAAGATCATTTGGAAAGAGTTAGAAAATATCATTCAATCAAGAAAGAATACAAGTAAGACCACTCAAGAAATCTTTCCTATTATCTGGATACAACCAACTTATACACTTTCAAAGTAAATCAAGTCTTCAAACTAGTCCCTAGCCATTTCAAGCATACCTAGTTTTAGTATTTCTTATATTTAATTCACTATTGCACTGATCACTCTTAAAGGGATAAATACATATGGCTTGATCCCTCCTCAGAGTATTGGTATGTAAGTAGTGTGCCCACACCTGGGATGTGAATCATGCCCAATGCATCTTACACACACTAACCCATTTTCCCTATTTGCCCAAATTCATTCAATTGTATAAAAAATACAAGTACACAAAATAAATTCTATAAGGATCTCTATTGATAAAAAAGACTTTAAATTTGGTACACAAGCTCACACTGAGTAGGCAAATAAAATATAACAAGCTTAGATCTTGAGGACAACAGTGCTAGAGAGGGACTACAGTGCTAGAGCCTAGGGTGTCTAGTTCTAATGCTCCTATCCAATCAAGAAATGAAGTTTAATAACCTATTTGTGATAGTGTCCCAGTCTTGCATGTAAATTTCTAGACCCTGTCTCAATCAAAATAGTCTATAATAAGCTAAGTTACATTTTTCCTTGCTCTCTTACTATTTTTAAAAAGGTCAAATTGAAATTAAATTCCATAAATTAGTAGCTATAATTAAGAATATTATTTACTGATTTATCCTACTTAGGCTTATTTATTAAATAGGAATCAAACTCTATTATTCTCTAAAAAAATAAATCATTTGGTGAACCTGACTTTGAATTTTGCATAAAAATCTTAGGGTAAATTCCTAACTAATTTTTACCATTAATTTTTGATTTTTTTCTTGAATATTAAAATAAAAAATTCCTCTTAACTTTTAAAATTTTGTAGTAAATTTTAAAATAAATCTATTTCAAACCTTAGTTACATAAATTAGGTCCTAATAATTTTCCAACATTAATCCAAAGTTAGACAGTAGCATTAGACCCTAGGGTGTCTCCTTTTTAGTGTTCTTATCTAATAATATTTTGAGTGTAGATTACCATTTTCCTCTGATTCCCTTATCTGTTATGTTGACCTAGCCTGGTTTCATCTGACCCTTGCCCAATAGATCCCTATAAAATCCCATTCAAAGATCATTTGTAAAGGGTTGGTACATATCATTCAAGTAAGCAATAATATAAGCAAGACCACTCAAGCAATCTTCTCTATTCTCTACATACAACTAGCCTATATACTTTCAAGCTAAATCTTATCTTCAAACTAGTCCCTAGCCATTTCAAGCATACCTATTTTTAACATTTATTGAATTTCATTCACTATTGCACCAATAACTCTTAAAGGGAGAACTAAATATGGCTCGATCCCTTCTTAGAGTATTGGTATGTAGGCAGCGTGTGCACACATCAGGTGTAAAGCACATCTAGTGCATATTACACACACTAAAACCTTTTTATTATTTGCACAAATTCATTTAATATATAGAAAATACAAGTACATGAAGAATCAACTCTATAAGGAGCTTTGTTAAAAATGAAAACCTAAAATTTGGTACATAGGCTCACACTAAGCAGATGAACAAAAATCAAAAAGTTTAGATCCTAAAGACAATAGAGTCAAAAAAGGACTATAGTGCTAGGTCCTAAGGTGTCTAGTTTCAATGATGCTGTCTAATAAAAAAAATATTTTATGAACTTATTTGTGATAATGTCCTTGTCCTACATGTATATTTATAGACCTTGTCTCAGTCAGAATAGTCCAGAATAAGCTAAGGTACATTTCTCTTTGCTCTCTTACTATTTTTAGAAACATCAAATTGTAATTAAATTTTATAAATCAATAGTTATAATTAAGAATATTATTTATTGATTTATCTTACTCAGACTTGTTTATTAAATATAAATACAACTCCATTTTTCCCAAAAAAATAAATCATTTGGTGAACTTGACTTCAAATTTTGCATAAAAACCTTAAAAACCCTAAGGTAAATTTCTAACTGATTTTTACCATTAATTTTTGAATTTTTTTCCTAAATATTAAAATAAAAATTTCTCCTCAAATTTTAATTTTTTTTAGTAAATTTTAAAATAAATTTATTTCAAACCCTATTTGCATACACTAGGTCATAGTAATTTTCCAACATTAATCCAATAATTTCCTAATTTTTTGCTTGCACATATAAATCAATAATTTATCTCAAATTTTAAAAATTTTGTAGTAAATTTTAAAATAAATTTATTTCAAACCCTAGTTGCTTTAACTAGCTCCCAATAATTTTATAATCATTGTCTAAATTTTTAGTTCCATATTAAAATTAGAAAATCACTTCAAATTTCAAAAATTCATAGTAATTTTCAAAAAATTATTTTTCTCAAAACCCTAGTTGAATCTACTAGGTCCCATTAAATCAAATACTTTCCCATGAATTTTTGAATTTTTTCTTTAATACTTAACTCAAAAATTCAATTTCCTTTTTAAAAATTCATATTATTTTGTAAAAATATTTTTGAAAACTCCCTAGTTGCATGTACTAGCTCCTATTTTGCTTCTTGAGGTATCAGCTTACACTTATAATCAAATTTCCAAAATGATTCTCACTTATGTAGAAATTTTTCTTACATTTATTTCAAATAACAAGGAAACCGTAATGGACTCTATCATGTAAATCAATGATGAAGTCAATCATATGTTAGTAAAAAGCTTCATCCTTTGAATTTCATGCTTATGTTTCATTATATGGTATGATATTACAAAATTCATTACCAAAAATGCACAAAATTTCAAAATTATTTTTGCATATTCTCTTTTGCTCATATGAAATAATTACCAACTCTATTTTGATAAATGTGTTTGAAATACTGTGTTACAAGTAAAAGCTCTTTATGCATTCATGCACAATTTCATGCTCTCTACCCTTTGTTCTATATCTCTCATATGGAAATTTTTTCAAGTTTATCATGCTAAACACATTATAAATGTCATAGCACATGCCAAAGTTTTCTATGCATTAGTTCATAATTCCATGCTCTCTATCCCTTATTTACTATAAATCATATGGAAGGTTCTTTATAATCATATTACTGTACATGGTTTCTAATCAAATGTATTTAACTCTTTGGCTACTTTTAAGTATCTCTTTATTACTACTAGACATAAAAAAACACTAGAGGTTATATCTATCCCTCTTCCCTTCAAACTTGGTTCATCTAGATTTTATCCTGCACCTAATACCAACTCTATGCCTATAGTAGATCATATGGTACATGCTATCACCCAAGTCTATGAAGATAGGTAGGCTAATTACACCCATGGTTATAACTTTATCACTTAGGTTAACACTTTTTTTGATCTAATTTCATCTCCCCATCTATTATAGTTCTTCCTCTAGTCTAAATTAAACCATAGTTAAGACCTTCATTGCCAGAATAAGGAGTTCATACACTTCTATAAAGGCCTATTTTAGAGCAACCATAGCTTTAGGATTCTAAATAGCTCTCAGCTATAGTTTTCACACCTAGGGTAGTATCATTAAGGTCTCATACCTCTACACAAAGAACACATGTTTAGAGATCTTCTCCTACTACTCGACGGGTCCTTAAGATTCCTATAGTTGCATCCACTTCTAAAATTTATAGGGTAACCTCACAATCAATTTCCACTATAGATATTTTAGAACATTTCCAAAATACATAGCTTTCATATTCATAGTCTCAAACCTTCCATTAGGCTTCAAAATCATGCATGATTTCTCTCCTTGATACATGATAACATGATAGGGAGTCTCCCATGAGACTCATCAGTTAGTATCATCTCTTCTTAGACTTACCTGTATATAGTTATTTTTCAAAAAAATTATACACATTCTTCCTATGATTGATTGTACATAGTTCATAACATTAGGAAACAAAAATAATATAACATTTCAAAAATTAAAAAACATTCAAATATAATAACACACCAAAAACATTTTGATTGTATGCATCATCCATTTTTTACATTTCTAATATCATGCTAGGACTTACATTTATTATTATATGCTTATTATTTTTTGATTTATCTACATTACCATGCTTCATTTGATCTTCTTTGAGTGTGTGTAGTGACACCCAACTACTTGATTGTTTCACTCTATCCATTAAGGGGACATCTTAATTATACATTCAAGACACTTTTTGATATAAATACCCATTGGGGGGAATATTCTACATGATTACACCATCCAGGTTATGTCATTCCTACACTACACACTCTAAGTTATCATGTTGATGTAAATTACTTACTAGATTACAAAAATTACTATATCAATATTTTATTATTATCTAGTACTTGTGTATCTTTTGACATATACCTAGTGTTATACTAAACATGTCTTACATACTTTCACTCTTGCTTTGATTAGTTAGATGTGATTCTATCTTTTCAATTATTATATGCTTTCTCTTCTTACTTAGCATAACTTGTTGGATTGCATTTCTAGTTCTTTCTTGTCTCTTGTATGTGCCTTAGGACATTTACCAGTGTCCTTATCTTTTATTCATGTGTGTGCCTTAGGACATTTTCCAATGTCCTTTTTTTATACTCCTCTACATGATTGTGGCTTCCATGACAACTTACTTATTTCAATTGTAATTTTATGTGGCATTTGAACATGCCTTGTATGATTATTTTCTAGTTTGAGTGATATGTGCCCATGTCCCTTATTTGCTTGGTCCCTTGGATACCCTTGTATGTATATTTATTCTTACTTTGTGTGCTTGTTGCTTGATTGCTTTAGATTTCTTGTAATGCCATGATCCATATCATGCATTTTCCCTATTTTCTTGGATACCATGATGGACATCATGCTCCATCCATCCAACTAACAAGCTAAAAACTAACAAATAACAAACTAATATCTCACACTTTCAATTTTAGTTCAGTACATTACACATGATATTACATTATTACATCTATCTAGGCATACCCATATTGATCTAACAATATCTCAAATCAAACCATGTTATATCTTTAGATATCTTCTTGATTATCATTGTGATATCATGTATATTTCCATCTTAACACACTTTTAGGGCTTATTCTTCTGAGATAAGTCATTGTAGGGTACCTATTCCTACCATTAAAATAGGGGAAACAAATAGAGGTTTTTTTATAGAGATCAGATCTCCTATCAGTAAAAAAATCTAGTTTTAGAATAACTAGAATAATAACTAGTCATCAAACCACTCAAAATAAAATAAGTAGACAACCAAAAATCCATAAAAATGATCAGTTTTAGCCTAGGACAACAACACCAAGGCTGGAATATAGTTATAGATACTAGGGTGTCCATTTTTGATGCTCTTATCCAAATTTAAAAAAATAAGTTTTTTAAAAGTAGGCAGAAAGGTAGGTTCAACTACAGTTTTGCATAATCAAACTAGATTAGATCAATAATTTTTAGTACAATTTTCTTAAATAATATAGACATAGAGAGCATCATGCATGGAATGATTGGTTCTCACTTCTAGTTTTAGATATGGTAGTTGATATAACTTCTAGATCAGAATTTGTGTTTTAGACACTGGTGATTGGGTGCAGATTGCACAACACTTTTTGCTTCTTTTCTTTTATTTTTTAGCATTACCCAAGCATTCTCAGTAGTTATGTGCCTTATTACATTTACATGTGGTTGGTATAATTTTATAGTGGCTTTCATACAATCCTAAACTCCACATTCTTGAGTACCCAAGTTACTGAATGGTTCCACATAAGCCAAATTTTTAGTTTTGGAGTGGCTTTCGTATAAGCCTAATATCCATCTTTTTCAATTTGGCCAAGATTGGCTTAGTTTATAATACATATTCAACTATCCACACCATATTTTAAAATTTATAGAGCATTCATGGGCTTTAAAATCCATCTCATATGGCATACATATTCATATATACTAGTATCAGCTCTTAGCTTCACTTCATGGGGAAATAATGGAGCCAAAGGGCCAACCTTTGTATTCTTGAGCCACCTATTTAAAGGGATTAGACAAATAGTCTAGACATAAATTATCACATGCATGATCATATATATTCATTTAATGGGTGATGATGGAGCTAAAGGGATAGCCTTTGCATTCTTGAGCCAATTTTTTGGGAATTGAGCACTCAACTCCATTCATGATATAAATTTTGGTACAACATCATCTAGCACATCCAACATTACTCAGCCTTACTTAGTATCACAAGTTTTATATTGGTTCATGTACTCAATGAGGTATATTCTTTCCTTTCTCTTCCTCTCTCTTATTCAAATTTATATGTTCTTGTTTTATATTGCATATGATAATAACTGATCTACTCTTTGTTTTCCTTTCACAGATTCATTCTTATATAACATACTCTCTATATACTATCCAACATTACTCAACATCACAAGCTTCATGGGCTTCACCTTTATAGGTAAGTTTTGGTATGCTTTCTATTTTCCTTTATCCTAGTATTTCACTTTGATGCATCACAAAAATAAAAGGGGGAAAATGTAATCATATAAAATGAAAAAAAAATTAACTTAAGAATGGCTAAAGACACCAAATCCTTAGGTTCCTCTTACTTGCTCTCATGACCCACTTAATATTATTTTTATTGATTCCTAGTCATCCATGGCCTTCCAAACTTGACCCTAGATGAGTCAAACCCCTCTCTTCATGACTAATGCATCCCCCTAGGTCTCATCTGCCTAGGACAATAGATCCAAATTTGGATAGTAGTGCTAGACCCTAGGGTGTCACCTTTTTAGTGTTCCTATCCACTCACATTTTTAGCCTAGGTTACAATTTTTTCCTAATTCCTTGTTTCTATCAAATTTTTGCTTTCACATTCAAAAGGAATAAGAAACTAAAAGAAATTGTCTAGGGTTAGATGTTACCTAGATGAGGTCTGCGCACCATTATCCAGACGATTGTAGAGACTCCTCTGTGGCTGTGGAGGATGACACCTGCAGAAGAAAGAGACTTAAACAAGGAGATTACTAGATGGATATAAAGTGGATTGCTAAGCAAAATCTTGATCCAGGAAGTGTAAACACTTCCCTGTGGGATGACAGTCCACTATTAATAAATAAAAGTGTCAAAAATAAAGAAATGACAAATGACAAGCAAAGAGGAAATCAGATAATGCATACCTACTATCTGCTATCGATCTACCACAGTCACTGACATTGGTTAGTCTGCCGACATCAATTTGGTCAAGGTCACCGATGTTGATTAGTCTACTGACGTCAGTAGGGGCAATGGGCCTGGCGGCCAACGTCGGTTGGGGAAATGGTCTTGGACAGGGTTTGGATGATTTTATGGTCTATTTGTGGTTAGCAAGATGGCTTGAGGTGTCTAAGAGTCTGTTTGGAGGTCTATGTAGGGTTTACAGGGCAGAAAGTATGGTTTGAAAGAGGGACCAAACAAAGGATTGGGGTGAAAAGGGAGAATAAGGATTCAAGTCTGGTCTGGTTGATAGCCAGGTCTAGGTGGTAATGTGGCTTAGAAGCAATAAATAGAAAACTAATTACAGAGACATTCTAAGCTACTGAAATGACATAAAAGAAGAATACTTACCTCCTGCCTACTGAATAAGTGTAGGAGACCTGTTGCTGATGTTGTTGGTGTAGAAAACCTGTTGTTGATGCTGCTGGTGTAGAAGACTTCCTACAGAGTGGAGTGACTAATGTAGAATACTTGTACCTTGTGATGTTTATTGTGTGTTTTGGAGAGAGGGCACGAGAGAGGTCTGAAGACTGGAAGGCTAGCTGATTGGAAAGATGGAAAAAGATTCAAGATTGGCCAATCCACATTTTAGATGCAGAACGTAGTTTTGAAAGCAACCGATGTTGGCAATACCGCTGATGTCGACCAACTAATGACTGATATCGGTAGCCAAAGAATAGGAAAAAGGGCTAAAAATAGCCCTTTGTTCATTCTTCCTTCTGCCGAGGTCCGCTGGTCATGGGAAAATGGTCGAAGGTGGTAAATGAGATGTGAGGAAATGAGTGGAAGGGTTGAAATGGGGTCTTAAGGCATTTAAGACTTGGCATGGGGTATTGGAGGACATTCAAGGAGAGGCATCCTAGGAGGGATGAGGTGTCAAGGAGAGAGAGAGAATTATTAATTTAAAATAGATAATTATTTTAAATTAATAAGACATAGGTTAGGCATGGTTAGAAGTGGAATGGGATGAAGGGGACCAAGGGGGATTCGACCAAGGAGTAGACATGATTTCGGTGTCTACATTTGCCCCTTTTTGTCTTGTTGGTTGTTCTTGATGAACTGGAAGACAAAAATAGGAGTTGGTTGCCCCAAGTATAGGATAAGGTCATTTTTGTCCTGTTGGTTATTCTAATGAACTATAAGACAAAAATGAATGGTAGGTTACCCCGATTATGGGATGAGGTATTCCCCCTCAAAGTAGGAGTCGAGGGAAAGGAACCTAGAATCGGGTGCTAATTTGACAGAGAGATTGATGGAAAATGGTGAAGTTGGAGTGTGAATGCTATAAAAGTTGAGATTGTGTGCATACCACTTCATGAGATGGTCAGGTCAAATTGTCATAGGTCAAGGGTCAAGGAGTGCCAAAATTGAAGTAACTAGGCCCCAACATTTAGTCATAGCTGATCAGGTTATTCAATCTAAGCTGTAGCTCTAATGGTCATCGTGTTCCAGGTATCTTGGGCTCAGGAAGTGCTCCTAGAAACACAAAAATGTCACAAGTAGTGTGGATGAACTTGCTCATGATCCTATAGTTGTGAGGGTCAAAACATGGGTTGTGAACAAATTTGCTAACCATTCATGAGGTAGCATACATGCAAAAACAACCAAGGCAATGTTGTCTTGGAAGTGGTCATGGTCTGAGGAGATAGGCGTGATCTCCAAGGTCGTTGGTCGAGTCAGGTCGAGATAGATAGTTGGTCGAATGAATGGATGGACAAAGGAATGACATGTGATGAAGGAATGGATGAGCTAACCTCAGAAGACCCTGTGTCAACTGAGTGCTACCTACATAGCCCCTGTCTTAAGGGCCTCAAACCAATGTAGTTTTAGCTGGTTGAAAGGTTGGTTTGGTCATGATAAATGATGAGGGTAAAAGTGTTTGTCCATTAGGTAGAAGAACAAATGAGGGAGGTCAAGCTAACTCCATAAGATGTCATGTCATTTGAGTGCTTCCTACATAGCCCTGGTCTTAGGGCCTCATACCAATGTAGTTTGAGCTAGGTGGTCAAAGCAGTCGATAGGTTGGTTTGGTCATGTGTTGAAATAAATGAGGATAAGATGATGTTATAGCCTTTTCCATATTGTGATGGTGTATTCTGTAACATTGGTGATGTGGTCTTTCATCCCTAGAAATTTTACATATTGGTGATGGATGTATGCTAGAAATGAATTGAGTATGTTTATGCTTTAGCAAGTAATGGTTCATGCTTGGCATAAATTGTGTCTAGTCGATAGTTTTCATGTGTATTAGTTTCCATAGAAACTGGTGTGAATAAGTTATGAGAACATTTTGTGGTCTAAAAATGGGTTTGGTTGGATGTGACCAAAGGTATGGATAAGAAGTGAAAGGCGCATTGCTCTTTCATTGACAAGGACAATAATGATAGCATAGGTAGGGGGTTTTAGAACAAAAGGCCCCGTTCATGCATTATGTCGTTGACCATTGGTTGTGTTAGATAAGTAATCGAATCACTTTGACATTAAAATGAGCTTGAAATCCCTTGAGCAGGTGATATGATATATGAGGATAGGGTAACCCCTTTTAGTAGGGATAACTTTGCCCCTTTTTATAGGAGACCCTGAGATGACTACAAGCCAAGTCCATGACCCATTTTTTTTTTTTGAGCAGACTGATCAATGCGAGAAGTCTACATAGAGATGCCATTGTGCTGTTGTGGTCATTTGTGAAGTTGATTGATGCGAAAAGCTTCTGAGAGAGCACTTGTTTGTATCAAGATTTTAGTCATAGCCATCCTTTGAGGGAGTGGTCTATATTTTTGCTTTTTATATGTTTGAGGGCTTTGAATAGTTGTCCTTCGAGGGAGCAGTCTATTAGCTACATCAATGATTGCAGCTATCCTTTGAGGGAGCAATCTATATTTAGATTTTGTGACCTTGGATATTTTGACATCTTGATTTATTTTTGATAGAATTTTGAGTCATGGACAAGACTATAGAAGTTAAAGGGCTCCCTTTTATTAGGACAAAGCATCCATACTTTATAAAAGGGGTATATAGGATTTGTTTAGGGGAATAGGATTGAAAGGAATGAGGATTAAGAGGATGGGAATGCTCAAGGGACAAGCTCAAGTTAAATGTCAAGTGAATGACTACTCGACTAACAGTAGCTTGGTCACAGATGTAAGGCATTAAGAGGCTCAAGTTCTGGCTGTCCGTCAAGAGAGGACAGACGATAAGTCCCTGACCCATACTTGTGCATGATGATGTAAGGTCTGAGCCAATTAGGAGAAAACTTGCCTCATTTGCTTCTTTCCAAATTGGTCACGAGTTGAAGATGATGGACATGAAGTTGGTTGATATGTTCTCGGATTGTTTGGTTGGTTGATGTTTGGTCAAGGTTTGGTCAATGGTCGGTTGAATGTCTGGTTGATGTTTGGTTGAGGTCATGGTAGTCAGGGTAAGGTTGAATTCCCCCAGTTGCTAGGGAGAATGTGTGACATATTTAGTTTGAGATGGCGAGATCCTGATTTGCCAAGTTGGAGGCAGGAATGTCAAAATCATGGATGGTGATAAAGGAAATGGTTGGTAATGATTTGATTAAAGTGGTTAATGGTTGGGGGTCATCAGGCTAGAATTCCATCGATTGTAAGGCTTGGATCAAAGTTTGATGATGCTATGGAGATTTTTGTATGAGATCATACAAAGACACCTTCATAGGGGTCATGTGGTGGGGTTGTTTCACCATGGAGTTAGGGATTGTCTTTGAGGATGCTAGTTGAGATGTACCCAAGACAGTAATCTTGGGTTATGGTTGTGGTGAAGGCTTGGTAGATGGATATGTCCAAGGGATAGAAACATGTCTTTTCCCTTTATCCTTTTGGGTTGGTGGGCTGGTGGTCAAGTTGACTATGTTGATTTCGAATAATGGGGTTAAAGGCAGTGGAGGGACCATAGTCTTGTGTGGATATCCTGATTTAGGTGATGATATTTGTGAGGTATGTGATGGTGTCAAAGATTTGGCAAAGGGGTAGTCAAGAGGATCCTTGATGAGAATGGTATCCTTTTTTTGGTGTTGATGAATGACAGCTTTAAGAGTGCAACAATGCTCAGTGTCATGTCCTGGTGTGCGATGATAGTGACAAAATTTAGTGTTGTTGAACCAAGATGCTCTTGATCTGAGAGTTGATGAGTGTGAAGGTGAGGAGGTATGGGAAGCATGGGTCGATGTTGAAGGTTTGTTGATAATATGGTCAAGAAGAAGGGTGTATTTCTCTAAGCATTGGTGAATGACAACCTTGAGGGCACAACAATGCTCAGTGTCATGTCTCAGCGTGTGATGATACGCACAAACTTGAGTGTCGTCAAACAAGGGCAGTTTTGGTCTGAGAGATTGGTATGGTCTAAGAGGTGGAAGATTGATGCAAGAAGACTGCAACAATTGTCGTAATAGCAAGGCATAAGAACCTGCCAATGGGTCTATGTGTTTTGTTACAGTAGGGGTTGATGACTTTTGTTTTGGAGGTGTAGGAGGCATTGGTCATTTTGGAGGAAATATATGTTTGATGGTTTGAGAGAGTAATGGAGGTGATTTTCCTCTTTGAGGTGTTGGAGTGGGAAGCACTCCTATTAAGGTGGATGGATGAGGACCCAAAATAGAGGGCAATGATGAAGGTGGGGGAGGAATTCTTTAGTGTTGTTTAGTGGCCTTCTTTGGTTTGGTTTGAGGGCCACTATTGTGTAAGGCAAGATTAGATATGGGGTGAACACCAAGAGATTTAATCTCTTTTGGCATGGTGGATGCCTGTGTGGGTTTGGGTTCAGATGTGGATGGAGGTGAGTGAGATGTAGCGATCTCAGGAAAAAGGCAAGAGAAAACTATCACTGGGTCTTCCTTGGTCGAAGCGGGTGAAGAGATAGGTTATTCTCTTGGTGGAGAAGAAATCAGAGAATGTGGCTCCTCAAGAGGATAGAGGGCAGGGATGATGGTGCCTTCTACTTGTGGTTGAGGAATAGGAAGGGTATGGTCTTCCATTGGTAGGAGGAAGGATGAAGGTGGGGCTAATGGCATTGGTATGGTCAAAGCATCCTCCAATATAAGAGAGGTCGATGGAGAACCAATAGGAGAAGAAAGCTCTTCTACCTGTGGTGGATGAATAGGAGAAGAAAGCTCTTCTACCTGTGGAGGAGGTTGGTCAGGGATAAGAGGTGAGACCATGTTGACTGTGTGTATATTATGCTCTTGGGAGCTATCGGCCATGGTCTGGACATTGTTTTGGTTAGGAGGATGATTAGGAAAGGGTTGTTTGAAGATGTCGATGTTTTGATTGGGTGGTGCATTTGGTTTATCCAAGACAAGATCACCCTTGTCTATCATGTCTTGGACAATGTTTTTAAAGGTTTGGCAGTTGTTAATGTCATGGCCTTGGACACAGTGATAGTGACAAAAGTTATTTTCCCTATACCATGTAGGGAGGGCTTTTGAAGGGTCAAATTGAGGTGGTTAGATTTGAGGGAGATTGAGAACCCCTTGTTTGATGAGTTTTTCTAAAACGGAAGCATATGACTCTCCTAGTGGAGTGTGTTTACGCTGTATGTACCATTGTTGGAATTGTTTTGTGATGCTTTGTGATGTTGAAGGTTGAGGTTGGTCGATTGTCAAGGATGGTGATCTAACGACCATAGTGTTTGCCACTCCTTTAGACTTTAAATTGGTAGAAGAAGAAGGTCTGGAAGAAGAAGGGTCATCGGCTCTTGCATTGGTATTATGCAATTTGACCTTGTTCTCTTCAATAGCATGGAGTTCAAGCTTTTGGGCCATGGTAAAAGCTTCATCAAAAGTGAGGAATGTTTGAACCCACAAGGTGGATGAGATGTGATTGGCACATGCTCAAGAAAAGTGCTTGATGAGCTCAGGTTGAGGTAAAGAGAAGGAGAGTTGGTTGATTAAGCCTCTCCAACGGGCGACAAAATCGGCTATTGATTCATCATCGAACTGCCTGATAGAGTAGAGGTCTGTGATTGAGACTTTTTTGGTGATATTGATTAAAAATTGGTCAAGGAAAAGTTGAGTCAGTTGAGTGAATGAAAAGATAGTGTCTGGTGAGAGAGCTATAACAATCAAGGGCAACACCAGAAAGCAACATGGGAAATGTGTGTAGTAGTAATGCATCATCATGTGCTATCAAATAACAAGCATGTCTGAATGCTCGTAGATGATGCTATGGGTCTTCCTTACTATGGAAATGAGTGAACTTAGGAAGCTCCCACTGACTGAGATACAGTCGGATTGGGACGAAGGGATGGATGGGTTCGTTGCAAATTTGGTCATATGAAAGGACATTGCTTGAATAAAAAATAGAAGCCTCAAGACTAGACATTTTGTCCATCAGCATTTTGATGAGATCGACTGATGAATTGGCAAATGGGGTGCCCCCTATGTTGTAAGGCACTTGGAAGATGCTAGAAGAGGTGTATGATGTAGTCGATTGCACTTGTATAGGTGCAACATATTGATAACTAGTCATTGGGATAGATGTGGAAGCCAGTGGTGGTTGTGCCATGGAGTTAGAGGGCATAAATTGAATAGGGGCTGCCAAAGGTGGTTGAGGGGTGACAACACTGGTTGAAGGGTAGGTAGTTACTCTTGTGTTGATGGGGACAAGAGTAGGCGGGATGGAGACAACTAGATTTTGGAAAGGGGTAGAATTTTGTTGAATAGTTTGTGGTTGATGGGGGTACGAAGCCCCAATGGAAGTGGGCCCAGAGATAGAAGGAGAAGCCACACTTTGAAGATAGGACATGGTCGGGTTGATGGTCAAAGTAAAGGCTAGAGTGGTCATGGGTTGGGTAGCAGACACTGTCGATATCGTTGCCACTTCAGTTAAGGAGGTTGGCATCCCATAAATTGGGTTGCTTGAAGAGTCTCACATTTGGCTTCATGTGAGATAATGTTGAAGGGCCTTGACATTGAGGTCAAGGAACATTTTGAAGTCTTGGTCCCCTTTGAGAAAAATAGATGGTCCCATTAGGGTTGGTCAGGTAGGAGTATGTTTAGTCTCTGAATGATACTCCATTAGAGGACTGGTTATGGAAGGCAAAGGCGGAAGTGGTTGTTGCCTCGCGTGGTCGACAAGAGTCTTGGTTTGACTATGTGTCAAAACCATTCAAGGCAAGAGGTTCAAGTTTTAGAAACTATGTTTTTCAATCTCAAAAAACCAGAATGGATGCTGGATAGCAAGAAAGTCAGGTTTTTAAGCTTGCTATTTTAGAAGAGGATTTTGGACAGTGACCGATGTCAGTTGAAAAATCGATGCCGGTGAGGAAAGGTTACTGATGTCGGTCAGATAACTAATGTCAAAAAAGAAAGGTTGCCGACGTTGGTGGTAAAATCGATGTTGGTTACTGTGTTTTCTAAAAACTCAAAGATTTGAAAGTTTTTGGAAAAAAAGAAGAAAACATCCTCACTAGCTCAAAAAACTAGATAGGAACAGAAAAATAGATGGAGACAGGCAGACCCTAAGCGTTAAATCCTAAGAATCAACTTTTAGAATTATTTTGGCTTATGCCTTAGAGTGTGTTTGGGAAGTTAGCTTGTAGAACGGGTCCTAGAAGAGGTAGTCTAAAGATGGTTTTAGGTTAGTTTCAATGCTCAAGAGTCTGTGTTAGGTTTTGTATGTGGCCTAGTGCTAAGGAGCAAGCTCCCCTCACTTCATGAGCCAGTGATAAGTTAGTCTCACTTAGCCAGTATATACTTCCCCTAGAGATTATCCTCTGCCAGAGAATAGAGTGGGCTTTCCCCTTAGTAGTGAAGTCCAAGTGGGATTGTCAGGACGGGTAAGGTATCCGCTAGGTGATGAAATCCTAGTCAGGCCTTATCTCAGGTGTGTTTAGACATTTGATTTTGTGCAAGTGGTTTGGATGTGTAACATAAGTGGACTACGCTTTATTCATGATGCATTTTTAATTACTAGATGTGTGGACTAAATATGCATTCAGACAGAAATGAGATGAAATAGATTTTAAGCCCAAATTGAAATTTGTATTCAGATGCAGACAAGTGGAGAAAAGGTTGAAGAGTATGAATTGACTAGTCTAAGATGCAGAAAAGAAAGAAAAGGAAGGATTCTTTTTAAATTTTCTAATAGTGTCTTTAGGAAGAGATAGAAGAAGAGAGTGCAAGAAGAGATCTAATGCACCTATATGAAAAATTTGTTTAGAAGAAAAAATTATGAACCCAAGGAGAAATCCTAGCATCCCACCGGGCGTGCCAGAATGTTTCTATCAAATTTTCACTTTCACATTCAAAAGGAATAAGAAACTAAAAGAAATGGTCTAGTGTTAGATGTTACCTGGATGAGGTCTGTGCACCGTTATTCAGATGATTGTAGAGACTCCTCTTTGGCTATGGAGGATGACACCTGCAAAAGAAAGAGACTTAAATAAGGAGATTATTAGGTGGATATAAAGTGGACTGCCAAGCAAAAGCTCAATCCTGGAAGTGCAAAGACTTCTTTATGGGATGACAATCCACTGTTAATAAATAAAAGTGTTAGAAATAAAGAAATGACAAATGACAATTAAAGAGGAAATTAGATAATGCATACCTACTATCTACTATCGGTCTACCACAGTCGTCGATGTTGGTTAGTCTGCCATCATCAGTTTGGTCAAGGTTGCCGACGTTGGTTAGTCTGCTAACGCCAGTAGGGGCAATGGGCTTGGCGGCCGACGTCGGTCAAGGAAATGGTCTTGGATAGGGTCTGGATGAGTTTATGGTCTGTTTGTGGTTAGCAAGATGGCTTGAGGTGTCTAAGAGTCTGTTTGGAGGTCTATGCAGGGTTTACAGGGCAAAAATTATGGTCTGAAAGAGGGACTAGACAAAGGATTGGGGTGAAAAGGGAGAATAATGATTCGGGTCTAGTCTAGTTGATAACAGGTCTGGGTGGTAATGTGGCTTAGAAGCAATAAACAAAAAATTGATTATAGAGACATTCTAAGCTACTAAAATGACATAAAAGAAGAATACTTACCTCCTGCCTACTGAAGAAGAAGTGTAGGAGACCTATTGCTGATGTTGCTAGTGTAGAAAACCCGTTGCTAATGCTGCTAGTGTAGAAGACTTCCTACAGAGTGGAGTGATTGATGCAGAATACCTGTACCTTGTGATGTTTGATGTGTGTTTGGGAGAGAGGGAGCAAGAGAGGTCTGAAGACTGGAAGGCTGGCTGATTGGAAAGATGGAAAAAGATTCAAGATTGGCTGATCTGCATTTCAGATGTAGAATGTAGTTTTGAAGGCAACCGACACTGGCAATACCACCGATGTCGGTCGCCAGCCAAAGAATAGGAAAAAAGGGCTAAAAATAGCCCTTTGTCCATTCTTCCTTCTGTCGAGGTCCGTTGGTCATGGGAAAATGGTCGAAGGTGGTAAATGAGACATGAGGAAATGAGTGGAAGGGTTGAAATGGGGTCTTAAAGAATTTAAGACTTGGCATGGGGTAGTGGAGGGCATCCAAGGAGAGGCATCCTAGGAGGGGTGAGGTGTCAAGGAGAGAGAGAGAATTATTAATTTAAAATAGATAATTATTTTAAATTAATAAGACATAGGTTAGGCATGGTTAGAAGTGGAATAGGATGTAGGGGACCAAGGGGGAGTTGACCAAGGAGTAGACACGATTTTGGTGTCTACATTTGCCCCTTTTTGTCTTGTTGGTTGTTCTTGATGAACTACAAGACAAAAATAGGAGTTGGTTGCCCCAGGTATAGGATAAGGTCATTTTTGTCCTGTTGGTTATTCTAATGAATTGCAAGACAAAAATGAATGGTAGGTTGCCCTGATTATGGGATGAGGTATTCCCCCTCAAAGCAGGAGTTGAGGGAAGGGAACTTGGAATTGGGTGTTGATTTGACAAAGAGATTGATGGAGAATGGTGAAGTTAGAGTGTGAACGCTGCAAAAGTTGAGATTGCGTGCATATCACTTCATGAGATGGTCATGTCAAATTATCATAGGTCAAGGGTTGAGGAGTGCCAAAATTGAAGTAATTGGGCCCCAGCATTTAGTTGTAGCTGATCCAGTTATTCAATCTAACTTGTAGCTCCAATGGTCGTCATGTTCTAGGTATTCTAGGCTCAGGAAGTGCTCCTAGAAATATGAAAATGTCACAAGTAGTGTGGATCAACTTGCTCGTGATCCTATACTTATGAGGGTCGAAACATGGGTTGCAAACAATTTTGCTAACCATTTGTGAGGTAGCATACATGCAAAAACAACCAAGGTAATGTTGTCTTGGAAGTGGTCATGGTCTAAGGAGATAGGTGTGATCTCTAAGGTCGTTGGTCGAGTCGGGTCGAGATAGATAGTTGTTCGAATGAATGGATGGATGAAAGAATGCCATGTGATGAAGGAATGGTCGAGCTAACCTCAGAAGACCCCTTTTCAACTGAGTGCTACCTACATAGCCCCTGTCTTAAGGGCCTCAGACCAATGTAGTTCGAGCTGGTTGAGAGGTTGGTTTGGTCTTGATAAATGATGAGGGTAAAAGGGTTTATCCATCAGGTAGATGAACAAACGAGGGAGGTCAAGCTATCCCTAGAAGATGTCATGTCATCTGAGTGCTGCCTACATAGCCTTGGTCTTAGGGCCTCAGACCAATGTAGTTTGATCTAGGTGGTCAAAGCGGTTGATAGGTTGGTTTGGTCATGTGTTGAAATGATGAGGATAAGATGATGTTACAGCCTTTTCCATATTGTGATGGTGTATTTTGTAACATTGGTGATGTGGTCTTTCATCCCTAGCAATTTTCCATATTGGTGATGGATGTATGCTAGAAATGAATTGAGTATGTTTATGCTTCAACAAGTAATGGTTCATGCTTTGCATAAATTGTGTCTGGTCGATAGTTTCAATGTGTATTAGTTTCCATAGAAATTGGTGTGAATAGGCTATGAGAACATTTTGTGGTCTGAAAATGGGTTTGGTTGGATGTGACCAAAGGTATGGATAAGAAGTGAAAGGCACATTGCTCTTTCATTGACAAGGACAATAATGATAGCATAGGTAGGGGGTTTTAGAACAAAAAGCCCCATTCATGCATTACGTCGTTGACCATTGGTTGTGTTAGATAAGTAATCAAATCACTTTGACATTAAAATGAGCTTGAAATCCCTTGAGCAGGTGATATGATATATGAGGATAGGGTAACCCCTTTTAGTAGGGATAACTTTTCCCCTTTTTATAGGAGACCCTGAGATGACTACAAGCCAAGTCCATGACCCGTTTTTTTTTTTTGAGCAGACTGATCAATGCGAGAAGTCTACATAGAGATGCCATTGTGCTGTTGTGGTCGTTTGTGAAGCTGATCGATGTGGAAAGATTCTTATAGAGCGCTTGTTTGAAGCAAGATTTTAGTCATAGCCATCCTTCGAGGGAGTGGTCTATAGTTTTGCTTTTTATATGTTTGAGGGCTTTGAATAGCTATCCTTCGAGGGAGCAGTCTATTAGCCATAACAATTATTGTACATCTATCCTTTGAGGGAGCAGTCTGCATTTAGAGTTTGTGACCTTGGATATTTTGACATTTTGATTTATTTTTGACAAAATTTTGAGTCATGGACAAGACTATAGAAGTTGAAGGTCTCCCTTTTATTAGGACAAAGCATCCATACTTTATAAAAGGGGTATATAGGATTTATTTAGGGGAATAGGGTTGAAAGGAATGAGGATTAAGAGGATGGGGATGCTCAAGGGATGAGCTCAAGTTAAATTTCAAGTGAACGAGTACTCAACTAACAGTAGAATGGTCATAGATGCAAGGCATTAAGAGGCTCAAGTTCTAGCCGTCCGTCGAGAGAGGACAGATGATAAGTCGCTAACCCATACTTGTGCGTGATGATGTAAGGTCCAAGCCAATTAGGAGCAAACTTGCCTCATTTGCTTCTTTTCAAATTGGTCACGAGTTGAAGATGATGGACATGAAGTTGGTTGATATGTTGTCGGATTGTTTGGCTGGTTGATGTTTGGTCAAGGTTTGGTCAATGGTTGGTTGAATGTCTGGTTGATGTCTAGTTGAGGTCATGGTAGTTAGGGTAAGGTCAAATTCCCCCAGTTGCTAGGGAGAATGTGTGACAGATTTAGTTTGAGATGGCGAGATCTTGATCTACCAAGTTGGATGTAGGAATCTCAAAATCATGGATGGTGATAGAGGAAATGGTTGGTAACGATTTGATTAAAGTGGTTAATGGTTGGGGGTCATTAGGCTCGACCTCCATTGATTATAAGGCTTGGATCAAAGTTTGATGATGTTGTGGAGAGTTTTGTATGAGATCATACAAAGACACCTTCACAAGGGTCGTGTGGTGAGGTTGTTTCACCACGGAGTCAGGGATTGTCTTTGAGGATGCTGGTTGATATGTACCCAAGACAGTAATCTTGGGTTTTGGTTGTGGTGAAGGCTTGGTAGATGGATATGTCCAAGGGATAGAGACATGTCTTTTCCCTTTATCCTTTTGGGTTGGTGGGCTGGTGGTCAAGTTGACTGTGTTGATTTCGAATAATGGGGTTAAAGGTGGTGGAGGGACCATAGTCTTGTGTGGAGATCCTGATTTAGGTGATGATATTTGTGAGGTATGTGATGGTGTCAAAGATTTGGAAAAGGGGTAGTTAAGAGGATCCTTGATGAGAATGGTATCCTTTTTCTAGTGTTGATGAATGACAGCTTTAAGAGCACAATAGTGCTCAGTGTCATGTCCTGGTGTGCGATGATAGTGACAAAATTTAGTGTTGTCAAACCAAGATGCTCTTAATCTGAGAGTTGATGAGTGTGAAGGTGAGGAAGTATGGGAAGCATGGGATGATGTTGAAGGTTTGTTGATAATATGGTCAAGAAGAAGGGTATCTTTCTCAAAGCATTGGCGAATGACAACCTTGAGGGCACAACAATGCTCAGTGTCATGTCTCAGCATGCGATGATATGTACAAACTTGAGTGTCGTCAAACCAGGGTGATTTTGGTTCGAGAGATTGGTATGGTTTAAGAGGTTGAAGACTGATGCAAGAAGACTGCAACAATTGTCGTAACAGCAAGGCATAAGAACCCGCCAATGGGTCTGCATGTTTTGTTGCAGTAGGGGTTGATGAGTTTTGTTTTGGAGGTGTAGGAGGCATTGGTCATTTTGGAGGAAATATATGTTTGATGGGTTGAGAGAGTAATGGAGGCGATTTGCCTCTGTGAGGTGTTGGAGTGGGAAGCACTCCTATTAAGGTGGATGGATGAGGGCCCAAAATAGAGGGCAATGATGAAGGTGGGGGAGGAATTCTTTGATGTGGTTTATTGGCCTTCTTTGGTTTGGTTTGAGGGCCACTATTATGTGAGGCAAGATTAGATATGGGGCGAACACCAAGAGATTTAATCTCTTTTGGCATGGTGGATGCCTGCGTGGGTTTGGGTTCAGATGTGGATGGAGGTGAGTGAGATGTAGCGATCTCAGGAAAAAGGCAAGAGAAAAATGTCACTGGGTCTTCCTTGGTCGAAGCGGGTGAAGAGATAGGTTATTCTCTTGGTGGAGAAGAAATTAGAGAATGTGGCTCCTCAAGAGGATAGAGGTCAGGGATGATGGTGCCTTTTACTTGTGGTTAAGGAGTAGGAAGGGTATGGTCTTCCATTGGTAAGAGGAAGGATGAAGGTGGAGCTAATGGCATTGGTATGGTGGAAGCATCCTCCAATATAAGAGAGGTCGATGGAGAACCAATAGGAGAAGAAAGCTCTTCTACCTGTGGTGGATGAATAGGAGAAGAAAGCTCTTCTACCTATGGAAGAGGTTGGTCAGGGACAAGAGGCAAGACCGTGTTGATTGTGCGTATATTATGCTTTTGGGAGCTATCGGCCATGGTCTGGACATTGTTTTAGTTAGGAGGATGATTAGGAAAGGGTTGTTCAAAGATGTCAATGTTTTGATTGGGTGGTGCATTCAGGTTGTCCAAGACAAGATCACCCTTGTCTATTATGTCTTGGATAATGTTTTTAAAGGTTTGGCAGTTGTTGAGGTCATGGCCTTGGACACGGTGATAGTGATAGAAGTCATTTTCTCTATACCATGTAGGGAGGGCTTTTAAACAGTCAAATTGAGGTGGTCAGATTGGAGGGAGATTGAGGACCCCCTGTTTGATGAGTTTTTCCAAAACGGAAGCATATGACTCTCTTAGTGGAGTGTGTTTACACTGTATGTACCATTGTTGGAATTGTTTTGTGATGCTTTGTGATGTTGAAGGTTGAGGTTGGTTAGTTGTCAAGCATGGTGGTCTAATGAACACAGTGTTTGCCACTCCTTTGGACTTGAAATTGGTAGAAGAAGAAGGTCTGGAAGAAGAAGGGTCATTGGATCTTGTGTTGGTATTATGCAATTTGACCTTATTTTGTTTAATAACATGGAGTTCATGCTTTTGGGCCATGGTGAAAGCTTCATCAAAAGTGCAGAATGTTTGAACCCACAAGGTGGATGAGATGTGCTTGGCACATGCTTGAGAAAAGAGCTCAATGAGCTCAGGTTGAGGTAAAGGGAAGGAGAGTTGGTTGATTATGCCTCTCCAACAAGCGACAAAATTGGCTATTGATTTGTCGTCAAACTGCCTGATAGAGTAGAGGTTTGTGATTGAGACTTTTTTGGTGATATTGATAAAAAAGTGGTCGAGGAAAAGTTGAGTGAGTTGAGTGAATGAAAAGATAGAGTGTCTAGTGAGAGAGCTATACCAATTGAGGGTAGCACCAAAAAGTGACATGGGGAATGTGCGTAGTAGTAACGCATCATCATGTGCTATCAAATAACAAGCATGTCTGAATGCTCATAGATGCTGTTGTGGGTCTTCCTTACTCTAGAAGTGAGTGAATTTAGGAAGCTCCCACTAATTGGGATACAGTCAGATTGGGACAGAGGGATGGATTGGTTTGTTGCAAATTTGGTCATATGAAAGGACATTGCTTGAACCAGAAATAGAAGCCTCAAGACTAGACATTTTGTCCATCAACATTTTGATGAGATCGGCTGACGGATTGGTAGATGGGGCACCCCCTAGGTTGTAAGGCGCTTGGAAGATGCTAGAAGAGGTGTATGATGTAGTTGGTTGCGCTTGTATAGGTGCAACATATTGATAAATAGTCATTGGGATAGATGTGGAAGCCAAGGGTGGTTGTGCCATGGAGTTAGAGGGCACAAATTGAATAGGGGCTGCCAAAGGTGGTTGAGGGGTGGCAGCACTAGTTGAAGGGTAGGTAGTTACTCTTGTGTTGATGGGGACAAGAGTAGGTGGGATGGAGACAACTAGATTTTGGAAAGAGGTAGAATTTTGTTGAATAGTCTATGGTTGATGGGGGTACGAAGCCCTAATGGAAGTGGGCCCAAAGATAGAAGGAGAAGCCACACTTTGAGGATAGGACATGGTCAGGTTGATGGTCGAAGCAAAGGCCACTTTGTTCATGGGTTGGGTAGCGAATTCTGTTGATATCGTTGCCGCTTCAGTTAAGGAGGTTGGCATCCCATAAATTGGGTTACCTAAAGAGTCTCACATTTGGCTTCATGTGAGATAATGTTGAAGGGCCTTGACATTGAGGTCAAGGAACCTTTCGAAGTCTTGGTCCCCTTTGGAAATAATAGATGGTCTCGTCAGGGTTGGTCAGGCAGGAGTATGTTTAGTCTCTGAATGATACTCCATTAGAGGACTGGTTATGGAAGGCAAAGGTGGAAGTGGTTGTTGCCTCGTGTGGTCAACAAGAGTCTTGGTTTGACTACGTGTCAAAACCATTCAAGGCAAGAGGTTCAAGTTTTAGAAACTATGTTTTTTAGTCTCAGAAAACTAGAATGGATGCTGGACAACAAGAAATTCAGGTTTTTAAGCTTGTTGTTTTAGAAGAGGATTTTGGACAGTGACCGACGTTGATTGAAAAACTGATGCCGATGAGAAAAGGTTGCCGATGTCGGTTAGATAACCGATGTAAGTGAATAAAGGTTATCGACGTCAGTGATAAAAATGATGTCAATTACTGTGTTTTCCAAAAACTCAGAGATTTGAATGTTTTTGGAAAAAAGAAGAAAACATCCTCACTAGCTCAAAAAACCAAATAGGAATAGAAAAATAGATGGAGACAGGCAGACCCTAAGCGTTAAATCCTAAGAATCAACTTTTAGAATCATGTTGGCTTATGCCTTAGAGTGTGTTTGGGAAGTCGACTTGTAGAATGGGTCCTAGAAGAGGTAGTCTATAGATGGTTTTAGGTTAGTTTCAGTGCTGAAGAGTCTGTGTTAGGTTCTGTATGTGGCCTGGTGCTAAGGAGCAAGCTCCCCTCACTTCACGAGCCTAGTGATAAGCTGGTCTCACTTAGCCAGTATATACTTCCCCTAGAGATTATCTTCTGTCAGAGAACAGAGTGGGCTTTCCCCTTGGTAGTGAAGTCCAAGTGGGATTGCCGGGATGGGTAAGGTATCCGCTAGGTGATGAAATCCTAGTCGGGACTTGTCTCAGGTGTGTTTAGATGTTTGATTTTGTGTAAGTGGTTTGGATGTGTAACATAAGTGGACTACGCTTTATTCATGATGCGATTTTAATTACTAGATGTGTGGACTAAATATGCATTCAGACAGAAATGAGATGCAATAGATTTTAAGCCCAAATTGAAATGTGTATTCGGATGCAGACAAGTGGAGAAAAGGTTGAAGAGTATGAATTGACTAGTCTAAGATTCAGGAAAGAAAGAAAAAGAAGGATTCTTTTTAACTTTGCTAATAGTTTCTTTCGGAAGAGATAAAAGAAGAGAGTGCAAGAAGAGACCTAATGCACCTATATGAAAAAATTGTTTAGAATAAAAAAGTATGAACCCAAGGAGAACTCCTAGGGTCCCACCAGGCATGCCAGAATGTTTCTATCAAATTTTCACTTTCACATTCAAAAGGAATAAGAAACTAAAAGAAATGGTCTAGGGTTAGATGTCACCCAAATGAGGTCTATGCACCGTTATCCAGATGATTGTAGAGACTCGTCTTTGGCTATGGAGGATGATACCTGTAGAAGAAAGAGACTTAAACAAAGAGATTGTTAGATGGATATAATGTGGACTACCAAGCAAAAGCTCGATCCCGAAAGTGCAAAGACTTCCTTGTGGGATGACATTCTACTATTAATAAATAAAAGTGTCAGAAATAAAGAAATGACAAATGACAAGAAAAGAGGAAATAAGATAATGTGTACCTACTGTCTTCTATCAATTTGCCATAGTCGCCGATGTCGATTAGTCTGCCAGTGTCAGTTTGGTCAAGGTCGCCAATGTCAGTTAGTCTGCTGACATCGGTAGGGGCAATGGGCTTGGAAGCCGACATCGGTCGAGGAAATGGTCTTGGACAGGGTCTGGACAAGTTTATGGTCTATTTTTGGTCAGCAAGATGGCTTGAGGTGTCTGAGAGTCTATTTGGAGGTCTGTGCAGGGTTTACAGGGCAGAAAGTATGGTCTAAAAGAGGGACCAAACAAAGGATTGGGGTGAAAAGGGAGAATAAGGATTTGGGTCTAGTTTGGTTGATAGCCAGGTCTGGGTGGTAATGTGTCTTAGAAGTAATAAACAAAAAACTGATTACAGAGACATTCTAAGCTACTGAAATGACATAAAAGAAGAATACTTACCTCTTGCCTGCTAAAGAAGAAGTGTAGGAGACCTGTTGCTGATGCTACTAGTGTAGAAGACTTCTTACAGAGTGGAGTGATTGATGCAAAATACTTGTACCTTGTGATGTTTGTTGTGTGTTTGGAAGAGAGGGCACGAGAGAGGTCTGAAGACTGGAAGGCTGGCTAATTGGAAAGATGGAAAAAGATTCAAGATTGGCCGATCCACATTCTAGATGTAGAACGTAGTTTTGAAGGCAATTGATGATGGTTATACCACTGACATCATCTGACTAATGACCGACATCAACATCCAAAGAACAGGAAAAAGGGCTAAAAATAGCCCTTTGTCCATTCTTCCTTCTACCGAGGTCTGCTGGTCATGGGAAAATGGTCGAAGGTGGTAAATGAGACGTGAGGAAATGAGTGGAAGGGTTGAAATGGGGTCTTGAGGCATTTAAGACTTGGCATGGGGTAGTGGAGGGCATCCAATGAGAGGCATCCTAGGAGGGGTGAGGTGTCAAGGTGAGAGAGAGAATTATTAATTTAAAATAGATAATTATTTTAAATTAATAAGACATAGGTTAGGCATGGTTAGAAGTGGAATGAGACGAAGGGGACCAAGGGGGAGTCAACCAAGGAGTAGACACAATTTTGGTGTCTACATTCCTCTTGTCCATTATGTCAGCTTAGCTTATTTTTATCTAATCCATGACTAATACATCCTTATAAAAACCCATTCAAAGATAATTTGAAAAGGGTTGACACATATCATTTAAGCAAGTAAGAATACAAGCAAGACCACTCAAGCAATATTCTCTATTCTCTATATACAACCAACCTATATACTTTCAAGCTAAATCAAGTCTTTAAACTAGTCCTTAGACATCTCAAACACACCCAGTTTTAGCATTTTTTACATTTCTTTCACTATTTCAACAAACACTCTTAAAGGGAGAACTACATATGGCTTGATCCTTCCTCGAAGTATTGGTGTGTAGGTAGTGTGCCCACACACAGGGTGTGAAGCACGTATAATGCATATTACACACACTAACCTCTTTTCCCTATTTTCCCAAATTCATTAAATTATATAAAAAATATAAGTACATGAAGAATAAACTTTATAGGGAGCTTTATTAATAACAAAGACCTAAAATTTGGTACACAAGCTCACACTGAACAAGTGAACAAAACCCAAAAAACTTAGATTTTGAGGATAACAACACCATGAAAGGACTAGAATGTTGGAACCTAGGGTGTCCAGTTCTAGTGCTCCTATCTAATCAAGAAATGAAGTTTAGGAACCTATTTTCAATAGTGTCCCAGTCATACACGTAAATTTTTAGACCCTGTCTTAGTCAGAATAGTCTAGAATAAGCTAAGTTACATTTCTCCTTTCTCTCTTACTATTTTTAGAAAGGTCAAATTATAATTAAATTTCACAAATAAGTATCTATAATTAGGAAAATTATTTACTAATTTATCCTAATTAGACTTGTTTATTAAATATGAATAAAACTTCATTATTCCAAAAATATATATATTAGTTATACTAACAAGATATAGGATATCTGAATAAAATGCCCCAAGGTAAGCAAGTAAAGGATTACTACAATTAGGAACATGTGAGATCTATCTAAGGTAGTCAAGATGGAAAATGATAAGATGGGCTGACCAAATCATATGGTGTGTTTGGTACATGTGCACTACCTAGGGACATTTGCACTCAAGATGAGGTATATTTATAGGATCCATAGGGGATAAACACTAAAATGAATGCAAACCTCTCAAAGGCTTTAGGACCATCAAGGGGTTTATGTCCACAAGAGAGTAATGTTAGGTAATAAAATATAGGATAGTTTTAACAATATATTACTTGAGTAGACTTAGAATAGGGTTATAAGGATGCAAAAGATTTGTAAGTAGTGCAAGGGAGATAAAATAGACAAAATTGGCATCATTCTAATGGATTGATACCATTTATGAGAGAATCAATCCTAATCATGAAGTAATTATCATTGATCCTAACTAGAATAAAGAGGCTATCGAATGGCTTTGATACTCATTTTGTAAATAAGATCATGTGAGTTGCTTTAGAGCCAAAAATTTGTCACCTGTTAACATGTTTGAGTAAGATATACATGATGGAGTCTAGCAGGAGTGGGCGATGATGATGATGATGATGATCTCATGATGAGGTAGGGGTAACATATTCTTGGTGTTTGTATGCAATTTTAATTTTTTTTTTAGAATTTTGATCTAGTTTAGGTTAGGGTTTTATCATTATTAGGGTTTGGCAGGGGTCAACATTGATCCGTAGTGGATTGATAATGACTCCCTATTGATCAACCATTGATTAGTGATGGATTGACACTGATCAGATGATCGGTGATGACTAAGGAGTAATTGATGTTGATCCCTTAAGGGTTAATGCTGATTCCTAAGGGGACAAAAAAATTTAGGGGATAGGATTAGTGGTTAGGAGACTAAATAGACCTAAAGGATTATGGGATTGTAAGCACATGTACTACTAACCATGTGAGACTAAGTACTACCATTATTGGAGTGATTACATGAGGTGGAAAGAGATATAAATTGGGATCATCTCAAGGCATTATGATTATGAGGACTATACCACATTTATCAAGTACATCAAGACAAAAGTATACTATTGCTACTACTAGAGTAATGAGATATAGATTTAGGGACCTTTTGTCTATTGATATGGGAGATGACTCTAACCTTGGAAGACATCTATAGGATACTTTAACTAATAGTATAGGTAGTAGAGATCATCCTAGTAGATGAGAGAGGACAAGGTAACTACATTGACATAGTTGTATGGGGATGATGTTATAGATATTAGATTTATAATAAGAGGCTTCAATTTTGAGGATTTATATGATTAGAACCAAGATGTGAAATGGGTTATCACCATGATGATTATAGTCATCTCATGTTATGCATTACCTAAATCTAGTGGAGGGAAGTTCTCATAGAGCTTGACAAGGGTGATTATAGACATGTGGGAGCACCATACAGTATTTACATGGGCTCTGACATTAATTGCATATATATACAAAGAGATATGGGGATAGAGGAAACAATAATGCTATAGGATGGATGTCACTTATGTGTTACATTGTTGGGCATATGAACATATATGAGTATTTTAGCCACAAGGGCTACCATGGATTGGATGTCACTAGTTTGCCTTCAATGTTGGTTTTTTATGATGGAGGGATGAATTTGACCATCTATATGGAGATGGGATAGTGAGGTATTTAGATTACTATAGACATGTGATGGAGGAACTAGAGGAGGATGAGGTGATATGGAGGCCCTACATTTGGTTTCTAGCATGGTTAGGGATGGAGATGAAGTAGATTGAAGGATAGATAGTGAGGTGTTTACAGGGGAGATGCCCATCGCATATGGAGATTTTTTAGTTTGGGTGTGTGTAGTGATAGTTTGGGCTACATTAGGATATGCCTAAGGCACCTTAGGTATACATGAGGGATGATTAAAAGGTGGAGATACTAGAGAAATGAGTTATATAACTATATATTTTAGTAGAGGAGGAGATAGAGGAAGTGGGTGTTGATTATGCTAGAGTGATAAAGGGATATTCGTTATGGTGGGTGGACTAGTATGGAGAGGGAGAGGAAAGGGTGGTAAAAAAAAGGTAGGAGATAGGATATGAGGAGATTGTAGATGTGGAGGCCATAAGAGCAGATGGGGGAGGAATGGAGAGGATAGTGGAGGATGTAGAATGGACATCTACCTAAGCCATATCTAGTTTACTGAGTAGTCATATAAGTGGCTAACTATATGGATTAGATTTGTACATATTACATATTATGATGCTTTTATGATGTATATTTGATTTATGGATATATATTCATGAATACATGTTACACACATTTATTACTTGAGTTTGAGCTATTGATTATTGATTTGGATTATGTTTATTATGTTTATATGGCATTTGAGTTCATTTATATCATGGATTATATTGTTCATACAATGTTTACAAGGATTATGATATTTAGATAATGCGATGTAGATTTTATCTTGGTTATCAATTTATGTGTATGTGTTTAATGGATTAGTAGTGGCTTATGGATTTTAATCTATGTTATAAATTATGATGTATTATGGATTTATGAGATATTTTGTTATGGATGTTGTATTACATAGATGGTGCTTAGAGGGCTTTACATTTTTTACTACACTCCTTAGATTATATGGATGGGATTTTATATCATGGGTGATTATGAATTATATAAATTATATTATCATTTTACATGAATTTAGTTGTTTGAAATAACTTCCATATTAACTAATCAAGGATGCATGACTCATAATTGACTTAGACCATAACCAAAGCTAGTCCTCATGTTATTTTTGTATATATGCCTTTTTATGTAATGTTAATGAAAATAATTAACAATCTCTTGTCAACTAAATTAACCTTTGGTTTTAAAAAGGGTATTTTTATATAATAATGGAGGAAAGACTTTATTCTTTGGGAATACACATGTTTCATGTTTTAGAGTTATTTCAATCTTAAGATAATCCATGGATATACATATACTAGTCAATGCAGGAAGTATACAAATTTAATGAATGTTGAACAATGAAGGAAGTTTTCATGGATATAATTTATATTTTATAGATTTTTACATGATTTTATTTTAATAGGAAATTGATCAATATGATAATTTTCCTAAATCATATGTACATATCCATCCTTTAAGGGAGTGGTCTACGTGTTTTAGATATATATGTTTCAGTAACTATCCTTAAAGGGATCAATCTAAAATTTTGCTTTGATTTTGATAATAACTATCCTTTTAGGGATCAGTTTTTCACTTTGATCTTTTATTATTTTTGATATCCCAAATTAACCTTTTTGCCATAGATTAGACCTAAGATGTTTTCATAAACCATGAAACAAGGCCATGTGTTATTCTTTTTTAATAAGATTTTAAGGTGAAGGATTGTTAGGAAATAATGATTTTGAACTATTCTCTACTTTGAGAAGAGTTCATCCATGATAAAATTCTATGAATAGAGCTAGGGTGTTCATATTTAAGGATAAAATGGGTATACTATTAGAAATCCCCTCGATTCATGATCATTATGGGGTATGTTTAGAGGTAGGGGATATGAGTTGTAAGAGAAATTATGCTAATTGAAGCTTGTAATAGGATTATTAATATTAAAAAGGATGTAGATTCAAAGTATTAAGAGGCTCATGTTCTAGTTTTCTATCAAGGGAGGCCAAACAATATGCTCTAAATCCATATTTATGAGTGATAATATAGGGTCCAAGCCAATTAAGAGAAAACTTTCCTTGTTTACTTCTTTCCATATTTGTTACATGTCAATTTTATTTAAGGATAAGGTCATCGATATTAAATTCTTTTTCTTTTGAGTGTTGATTATATGTACATTTTATTCATTCTTGATATACATGAAGGTGATCAAGGGATGTGGCTTGATGCTCATATAAAAGTTCTAGCTGTGCTAATTGGTCTTGATGATAGTAATATTAAAAAATGATATCCTTAAGAGAGATTTGAAGGGATGGAATTTATACTTCAAGGGAGATAATTGCTTTGATACCATAGACCAAATAAAAAGGGGTATCCCTTGTAGGTGTTTGAATATTAGTTTGATAAGCTCACAAAGAAAAAGATATGTAAAGATGTTAATCCTTTCTAGCCTCATTGACCATTTTGATCAACATCTTGATAAAGGTTTTTTCTATTCTTTATCTTGTCTATTGGCTTGTGGATAATATGGTGATGAAAATCCCAACTTAATGGTAAAGGAATCACACATCTTTTGGACTTGTTTATTTTTAAAATATTTATCACTATTTGTAATGATTTAATGTGGGATACCAAAATGACATATGATGTGATGATTAATTAAATAAGAAATATTATCTACCTCTATTGAAATAATGGGAATAACTTTCACCCACTTAATGAAATATTCTATAGTAATACTGATAAAGCTATATCAATAGGAAGATTTAGGATTAATCTACCCTATAAGGTATAAAAACAATTTGGAGAAAGGCCAAAAGTCCCTAGATACTTGTAACACATGACTTTTGATATGGTATAAGTTGGAATGCTTTTTACACTTCATGCATTTCTTGACATACTCATACAAATCTTGATTCACTATGGGCCAATAGTATCCTAACCGCATAATTTTCTTGGCGATAGTTAAACCATTGAAATGGCCACCATAGATTTCATCATGAGTCTAATTGATTGTAAGATTTTTTTCAAAATTATGGATAAAATAGAGGAGAATACCATCTAAATCTTTATTATAAATCACACCCCCTAGTATTACATACCAAGAATTTCACTATTGAAAAACATGCTTAGGATTTTTGGATAAATCTGAAGCAATGAAACCTTTATAAAAATAATCAAATATCTATGTGTACCATAGATTCAAATGGTTTTACTCTATAATATGGGAATTTTTATTGACCCTATGAATAAGGACAAATAGTTTAGACTCCTAGGAGGAGGATGGGATAAAAGTGGACAAGGAAGCCATGGTAATCAACATGATTGTTGGTTGACGTAGGAGTGGTCTAGATGACACAATGGTTAAGGGTGGATAACAACTACTCTAATAACATATTATACCTCTAGATGATGTTATTATTGCATTGATATATGCCAGTTATTTGATTGACTACTAGTTGGGAGTCCCTAAAAACATGAAGTGATTTAACTCCTAGAGCTAAAACTAATTAGAGATCTATAATTAGCGATTCATATTATACCATATTATTAGTAAAATAAAAATCAAGCTTAAAATATAGGGGGATAAGAATGACTTCATATGGTATTATAATAATCCCTATCCCCCTTCCATGTTTGCATTTAGATCCATCAAAGAATAACATCATCTAACATTGAAGATCTTCCTGGGATGTGGAGGATATAGATTCATCATAGAATTTTTAACTAGATGGTAGATTATCATAAAGGGGTGATTCATCCAATTGATCAATGATGATCTTCCCCTTAATCATATTTTGGTTAAGTAACTCAAGATCAAACTCAATAAGCAACATCAACCATCTTGCATTTCATTGATTATAATAGGGTCTTAAATGCATGAATTTAAGAGGTTTGGTATTGGTAATCACATAGGCCTTATGGTTAAGAAAATAGTGGTGAATCTTGGAATTAAAAATACTAAGGCCAAGCATAGTCTTTTAATGTGCATGTAGAGAGTCTCATACTCAACCAAAGTACAAATTATATAATAAAACACTTGATCTCTATGCTAAACATCTCAATGGGTAAGAATGACACCTAATGTATGGTCTATAACTAAGATATACAAGTAAAAAGGTTTATCCTTTCTTGGAAAAATAAAGACAAGGGGAGATAAGAGATACTTCTTAAGAGTATCAAATGCTACTTGATAATTTGAATCCCATATAAACTAGGTGTATTTATTAAGAAGGTGATGTAAGGGTTGACATTGGTCTGATAATTGAAAAATAAAGTGACGAATAGACTATAGTTTCCCTTGTAAACTATGAATCTACTTGAGATTGGAAGGAGGTGGCATATTGATAATAGATTAATCTTGGTAGGATCGATCTCGATTCCCCAAAGGGAAATGATAAAACCTAAAACCTTACTTGATAAAACTCTAAAAACACACTTTTTGAGGTTAAGACAAACCTAATACTGGATCAAACAAGTGAAGATTTATTGAAGGATGGATAAGTGATCCTTATGATACCTGAATTTACCAAGGAGATTATCCATTTAATATTCAACAATTTTTTGAATTAAATCATGGAAAATATATATCATGTCAGGATGGTAAGTTACTTATATATTATTTAAACCAAAGGGAATGACCCTATAATAAAAACTACCCCATAGATTAATAAAAGAGGTTTTGTGTTGATCCTCGAGGGTGATAGGGATCTGATTATAACCAAAAAATCCATCCATGAGTGACAACATTTCATGTCCTGTAGTGAGATCCATAAGCTAGTTGATATTAATAAGGGGAAAATTATCTTTAGAATAAGAAATGTTAAGGTTACAAAATTTAGTACAAAGGTGCACTCCCCCTATGGGTTTTGTGACAAGTAAAATGTTAGATAACCATTAAGGGTAATTTATGGGTTGGATAAAGTTCAAGGATAACAACTACTACAATTCTTATTTGACAAGAAGCACTATGTGAGGATGCATCTTATAAAGCTTTTTCTTCATTGGCTTAGCTTTGGGAATGGATGATGATTGTAGGATTAATTCCTAGAATATCACTATAAGACCACATAAAATCTTGGATATGATTAGCAATGAGTTACATAAAATTTTGGTGATCTTATGAATTTAAGGATCGGCTCACTTTTATATTTCATGGGATCTCAAGCATCCCTATGTTAATATTAGTTGTGACCTCATTTAAAAGACTATAGACTTGAATGCTATGATATTCTCTAGATATGAATCTCTTGACCCTAAATACATTAATATGGAGTCATCATATTGACACTCCATTGCATAGATTGAGGAAGAATCTTCATCTATTGGGTCAGGGAAAACTAAAGGAAGGGATATGGTTTTGTCACAACATTGATAGGTTAGCGGTTCCAAGCAAATGGTGCTAGTAATAAAAAAATTAGGTGGGATGGAAATGGTATCATCAATTTACATAGGGTAAACAAGAAGGGATGAGGGATTTTCACCATCCACATCCATAGGGACATGGGACATCAAAACATGATTATCATCAACTTTAAGAGTTTTCTTAAAACTAAGGCCATGTCTCTTATGGGGTTTTCTAAGGTCATTTATCACAACCTTGTGAGGTCTTTGTTCATAAAATCCTAGGCCAAAACCTTTACAATCACATCATTGTAGATAGGTTTATGAAAATCATGGTTTATCAAGAAAGGAGAAATTAGACATGAATGGTTTGGCACATGTTTAAATTTACTTATATAAATGATATTGGTCAATTCTTCCATAGTTTAACTATGTTTGGAAGTGAGGAGGTCAAAAGGGAATAATGTCTCCTAGATTGAGGTGGTAAGTACACTATCAATTGGGTCATCCATATTCATGAGGGGTTGATAAATTTCTAAGAATTAACAAGTGATATTCCCCTATAGAGAGTTATTGGAATGCTGAGTCAAAAGTGTTTACATCAGGGATATGGGATGAAGGTATAGTAGAGTTAGTAGATGTTTCCCCCAAATATAATGGACTCAGTTTATTTAGGGGGACAAAGACATCATTAGGTTGATAAATTAAGTTTCACATCTTGAGTAGATGTGTATCTTTTGGGATAACATGGATCTTGTAGGCACCTAAATCTGGCCACTAAAAACCTCCAATCAGACTTTTGACCAATTACCAATCAAAATGCATAATTTGACCTAAAAACACTAAAACATGATAAATGATGTGAAACTAACATATTCAAGTGCCAATTTTGGCCAGGGTATCCCTAAATTGAGTAATATAATTTATGGGCCAGCTAACTTTGATCAAATCATTTTGAGTTAAAATGCCAATTTTACACTTGGGTGCTCTATATTGCTCTTTCCTATCAAATATCTTACATAAGGCATGTGCTTTCATTATTATTTTTTTGGCAGGATCCTCTCCTAAGAGTATAATTGATTACTTTTGTATAAGCAACTAAACACAGAATTAAACCAAAAGTAATATGTGACTAGAATTCAGAAATAACATAGAATAGGTGATACGAGAAACAATAAAATCTATATTAACACTCTTCCAGAAGGAAATACAATGAAGAAATATCTTCTTCCCACACCTCTTGGGTGTATAGTAATTCTCCCTCAAGATTTATATCTCTCAATCAATTACAATTAACTCAAACACTGAGTTGTTCCCTCTAGTGACAATCAACCCAATGGTTGTTGTTGCCTACTCTCATCCACAGACCTTATCAACAGATCTTCTTGATCTTACACCCTTCAGATCTAATTGATCTTGCTTACACCATGTGGTTTAGATCTTCTTAATCTTGCTACCCCACAAATCTAACTGAGCTTGCACACACACACACACACACACCCGTAGATCTTCTTGATCTTGCTACCCCACAAATCAACTGACCTTGCTTACCTATAGATCTTCTTGATCTTGCACTCTTGCAGACCTTCTAGATCTTACACTTGAGGATCTAATCCTTCTTAGTCCTTATTACAATATAGCCCCATGGGTCTCTTAAACAGATCTAAAAATAAACAATAATTAGAAATGCAAACTCAATACTAAAATTAGTCTTTACATGCAAACTAACTATCCATCTAAAATAGACTAGTTTTGGAATGCACAGATGACCGATGTTGGTCTCTATCTATCTGGAGATGACCGATGTTGGCTGATGCATAACCAATGTTGGTAGATTTTGATTCCTTCCTAATCTATGTTGGTAGATTTTGACTGACGTCAGTTACTATGTAACCCAACAACCTCCACCATTTGCATAATAGTGAAGCTTTTAGCTCCACAACTTAACAATCTCCCACTTAGAGATAAACAGCTGCACCTATACTTGTACCTATACATCCTCTAATTTTTTTCTAGCTTGTATCTCCATCTTCAAGTTCAATCTTGAAGATCAACCACCAACAGTGAACACATATCCTGTGGTGCTTCTCCTGCCATCTAAGTCACCTGCCATATTCGAACCTACATACCCATGTAGAGAAGTGCTTGACCCTGCATATCATAAATACCTGCTGCTAGTCCCTCTTAGATATTTGAGAATCCATTGAACTACTTTCCAGTGCTTCTTTCCTGGATTGGCCATAAACTTGCTGACAACTCCCACTGGTTCGGCAATATCAAGTCTAGTACATACCATGTACCCAACCTCATCATGTGATTTAGGACACTGTTCATAGCTCAACTTGAACTGTCCAACCATAGGTGTGTTAACCAATTTTGCATCCTACATATCAAACCTCTTTACTACCTTATTCACATAATCCTCTTGAGACAAAATCAACCTGTGATTTTCCCTGTCTCTAGAAATACTCATGCCAAGGATTTTCTTTACTCCTAAATCCTTCTTGGCACATGTCTGAGCTACTTTTACCTTTAGCTCAGTAATTCCCTACATGTGTGACCCTACAACAAGCATATACACTACATATAATAACATGATAATGTAGCTATCATTATCCAACCTGGTAAAATAAACATAATGGTCACATTGACATTGACTAAAGCCATGCTTTGTCATAAACCTATCAAACTTCAAATACCATTGTCCTAGAGCTTACTCAACACCATATAACTTGGCCTTCTATCTCACCTATCCATTCTCTCCTTTCTTTAACCTATAAATCCATTTGTATTTCATTTCTTTTTTTTTGGCTGGAAACTCTACCAAATCCCACATTTGGTTCTCTTCCAAGGAATCAATTTCCTCATTCATGCCATGCTCCCACTGTTTCTTGAATTCTACCTGCATTGCCTCTTCAAAACTTCCTAGGTTTCCACCATCAATGAGCAACAAGTAGTATAAAGAAAGGGAATAATGAATTTGAGGCTTACTTACCCTTTTAGACCTCCTCATGGGCATTTTAGACTCATTGACAACTTGCTGTCCATCCAAATTTCATTCTAACAGTGACCGATCCTGGTCATCTCTCAGTCTATACCTGACCGATGTCGATTCCATGTGACCAACCTGACTGACATCAGTTCTTACCTGATCGATGTTAGTTTCCAATTGCCTGACATCACCATTGCCACCAGACTGACATCAGTTCCTACCTGATTGATGTCAGTTCTCACTTGACTGACGTCAGTATCTATGTTTTCCTGTGAGTGATAATTTTTACCCGTGAGCTCATTTTGGATCATAACCTTGTCCAAATCAACATTTCTCTACTCAAAATTATTTAGCCTCTTGAGCTAATCACTGTCCATCACCTTTTCTTTGAAAACAAAGGCTTTTAAGTTCTTAAATTTATCAAAAACATCAGATTTCCTCTTTATGCAATAAACCCAATCCTTTCTTGTAGCATCATCAATGAAAGAAACATCATACTGTGATCCTCCAATAGAAGCTCCCTGAGCTGGTCTCCACACCTTTGTGTGAATAAGCTCCAACCTATGCTTCTTCTTTGTTGACCTAGTTGTGAGAAACCTCACTTTCTCATATTTCCCAAAAATACAATGCTCACAGAAATCTCAGTCTATCAAATCTGAAAGCATACCTTTTGACTTAAGAACATCCATTCCCTTCTCACTCATATGACCAAGCCTACAGAGCCACATCTTTGCATCTACATTTGAAGTAGAGAAAATAGAAAGAGAATCAATAATACAAGTAGATAGATAAAGCGTACCTAGTTTCTTACCTCTTGCTAATATAAGTGCACCCTTGGAAACTTTCCAAGATTCCACTATGAGAGTTATTGTGCAACCCTGATCACCCAAATTTCCTATAGAAATTAGACTCCTCTTCAGGATGGGAACATGCATGACATCCTTCAACACCCATATGTTGCCAGTCTGCAATTTCAGCTGCACTTTCCCTTTGCCAACAATTTGACAAGGCTCACCATCCCCTAAATAAACTTTTCCAAAGTCTCCATAAACATAATCATGAAAAAATTCTCTATTTGGGGTTGCATGGAAAGAGGCACCAGAATATAAGACCCAAGATTCTACTTTATCCAAGAAACATATAAGAGCATCCTGTGCAACAATACCTACATCATTTGCTTCTTCATTACCTTCATGCTGATCTTCTTTCAACCAATAATTTTTCTTTACATGGCCTTTCTTTCCACAATTCTAGCAGGTATACCTCCATTTTTGGATTTGGATCTACTGCCTATCTTTGACCATGATTTCCCTTGCTTGCCCTTCTCTCTTTTCCATCCCCTACTTTCAACACTTAAAGCATTACCTAATGTTTCCCCTATGCTTTTCTTGCAAATTTATTCATTTAAGATTACACTAACAACATCATCAAATTTCAAGATATTTGAAGTAGACACAATATTACTAACTACCATTACCAAACTATCCCAACTTTTAGGTAAAGAGCATAAGATTAAGAGAGCCTTAATTTCATCATCAAAAACTATTTTGACTAAATTTAACTAATTTACTAATCTATGGAAATCACTAAGATGACTATATACTGATCCACCTTCCTACATTTGCAAATTAAATAATTGCTTCATAAGAAATACCTTATTCAAAGTTGAGGGTTTTTCATATAAATTTTCCAAAGATTCCATTAACTCTACCATTGTATTTGCCTGTGATAAGCTGGAAATCACAGACGATGCCAGGCTCAGCCTTATAGCGCCAAGAGCCTTTCTATCAAGAACATTCCATTCTTCATCTTGCATATATGTGAGATTACTTGAAACCCAACCCAATGGTAAGTATAGATCTTTCTGATACAAATAATCTTCTATCTGAATCCTCCATAATTGATAATTCTTGCCATTGAATTTCTCCATTCTTAGTTTACTTTCTTCTACCATTGCTTTACTCCCACTCAATCAAAAACCCCTGAGAGTGATCCTGTAATCAACAAACACTAACCTGCTCTGATGAACCTTGTTAGTGAACCAAGCTCTGATACCAACTATCAGGATCCTCTCCTAAGAGTACAATTGATTACTTTGTATAAGCAACTAAACACATAATTAAACTAGAAGTAATATGTGACTAGAATTCAGAAACAAAATAGAATAGGTGATACGAGAAACAATACAATCTATATTAACACTCTTCCATAAGGAAATACAATGAAGAAATCTCTTCTTCCCACACCTCTTGGGTGTACAGTAATTCTCCCTCAAGAGTTCTCTCTCAATCAATTACAATCAACTCAAACACTGAGTTGTTCCCTCTAGTGACAATCAACCCAATGGTTATTGTTGCCTACTCTCATCCACAGACCTTGTCAGCAGATCTTCTTGATCTTGCACCCTTCAGATCTAATTGGTCTTGCTTACACCATGTGTTTTATATCTTCTTGATATTGCTACCCCGCATATCTAACTGAGCTTACACACACACACACCCACAAATCTTCTTGATCTTGCTACCCTGCAGATCAACTGACCTTGCTTACCTGTAGATCTTCTTGATCTTTCACTCTTGCATACCTTCTAGATCTTACACTTGAGGATCTAATCCTTCTTAGTCCTTATTACAATACAGCCTCATGAGTCTCTTAAATAGATCCCAAAATAAACAATAATTAGAAACACAGATTCCAGGCTAAAATTAGTCTTTACATGGAAACTAATTGTTCGTCTAAAATTAGACCAGTTCTGGAACACAAAGATGACTGATGCTGGTCTCTATCTATTTGGAGATGACTGATGTCAGCCGATGCATAACCAATGTCGGTAGATTCTAGTTCCTTCCTGATCGATGTTGGTAGATTCTGACCGATGTCGGTTACTGTGTAACCCAACAACCTCCACCATTTACATAATAGTGAAGCTTTTAGTTCCATAACTTAACATTGTTGGTATCATCCTAAATAATAATAAAAATCCAATGCATTTGACATTTCCTTCCAATTTCAATCTAATAAAATTTTGGACCAATAACAAAGAATTCTAATCAATTTGAGTAATTTATGCACAAACTACTTAATCATGCTTAAGAGATAATTAACCCAAATAAAGGCATAATTAATAATTCCATGTAAACTTGTTGAATACTTGATTTTAGAAATGAATATTAAATATTTGCATCATCAGGTGACCTCATTTTTTGGGAAGACATCTCTAGGCCATAAATACCACAAATATCAAGATTCATGCCCTCCATGCCTCATCAATGCCTTCCATGATGCTCTCCATGCCTCTTAATTTACCCTTCTTCCAATTTCATGATGAGGATAATTAAAAAATTAATTTCAAAAAATGGATTAATCCTCAACCACACATCTTTATCTCAAGATGGATGGTTTAGGCTGATTCTAAACATTTGCAAAAAATTATAAATAGAGATGCCATGAACATCATTTCTAAGACTTGAAAATTCAAAGTTATAATGAAAAAATGATTCCAAACATCCATTGTAATTAGTGTTACCATGACAAATTGATTCCAAGCTAAGACAAGCCATAAGCCAAAGGTTCCAAGGAGAGATAGAGGTAGACAAGCTTCCATTATTGAGGACTTTATGAGCACAAGCCGAGCAAGCCACTACAACAAGCATTTTGGAACATCCACGGAAGGTAAAAGAGGTTTATTTTGCAATTTAGTTGTGTGTTTTATTCATGTTTGTTAACTAAGCTCTCCATAGTGTCTAGGCCTAGAGATGTTATGTTATTGGTGTGTTTATTTCATTTTGTTTTCATTTTAGAACTAGCACTATACTAACCATCCTCTCTTGATTCAAATTCTTAGATCACATTATGGCACACTCGGTGGGACTAGATGCATATCATACCTAAATAATATCATTTTTAACTTTAAAATATTTATTTGGACCCTTAAAACTCTTGAAAATTGATTTCTTAACTTTATTTTACCATTTTTCTTTGCCATAATTTTTACATAGTATCTGACATCGGCAAGTAAGATCAACATCAGTTGAATGTCTTAACCAATGTTGGTTAGTCAAACTACCTTTAGTTGTATACCTATCATTGGTCACATTGATATAATTGATGTCTTTTGGATAACCGAAATCAGTTAGAAAATGTCACCGTCATTGGTTATAGAAACTGACGTCAGTCACTATGTTTTTCTAAAAACATAGATTCAAGAGATCTTTTTCCAAAGTTAATTATTCAAAAACAAAAAAGCTTCAAAGCTAAATGACATGATAAAAAAATTTATACAGGACCAAGCTTGACATTTGACAAAATCATGTTTAGATCACCTTTTGCATGCTTAAAAAATCAATTAGGAACTTTGTTTTAGTGTTTAAAAAAATGTAGATGTTTATGATGAATGCTTTCAAAGTTTGAAACTAAGACCAAGGGGTCAAATGAACACCACCTCACTTTCATTTGGCCTTAAAATTTAACACACTTGCCAATTCTTGTTTACAATAGTTGTTTAGATTAAATCTTTATTTGGCAAAAAGAGGAATGTTGTGTGTATGCTCTTCCATTTGTCCCCTATAGGGAACCTTTGGAATCAAAAGTGCCATTCCTATTACAAATAGCCTAGTCCAAGGCTTAAAAATAAATTCATCTAAAGCACTCCCCAAAAACTCATCAAAGTTTGGGTGACCTTGAAAATGATCCTAAAGTCTTCCTACTTTCATGATTTCTTATTTTACTGTAAACTTGGCTTGTAAGGGGGAAGTCATTACCTCCTAAAAGTTATCTAGGGAAGATTTGACCTGAGGTTTCATCTCTTGACATTGATTTCACTTACTCCTTTGGAGTTTCACATGAGACGTATCTACATTTGGACATTGCACTACACTGAGCGAACAATAAGATGTAGTGGTTATAAAAAGGACTAGACCTTTTTACAGCTAGCCAATGCCATGGTCACCCAATTTTCATGCTTTTCTTTTGTATTATTTGGCATGAAAGTCATTGTGTAATTGATTCCCCTAGAGACATTTGAAAGCTTTCTAGTTTATTCAACCCCACATGCCATACCCTTGTAAGGATTTGGATGATTATACTTAGTGTTTTTTTGTCATTTATCTTACTTCATGTTTTTGAGACTAAAACTTGTTTGTTTGTTCATAAAGCTATGTCAAAACTTATTTGTCTATACATAATTATTTTGTCTAAAGAGGTGTTATGTTGGCCATTTTTTACCACACTTGTGATTTGAATTTTTTTGTTAAACTTGTTTTGTGTGTGTGTGATTTGAGTTGTAAAAGGTAGTGTTATGCTTCCAAAATCATGTTAAAACCATTTTTGCCTTTAAGTCTTTTTAAATCATAACATAGATGAAATTAACATGATCACATAATTCAAGCATGTTTATGCCATTAGGCTACTTAATTTTTTTCAAGAGTAGTTCACTTTGTGCCAAAAACCATTTGTTTCAAACTATGTCATGTATACAATTTAGACCTTTGTCTTGTGCCATCATGTTATCCAATCTTGTCTAGCTTGTTTGGTCAAATCCTAATTTTCAAAATTGAGTTTTAAATTATCCTTGTCAAGTTTGGATTCAGACATTGATTGATTTCTATTTATTCCTTAATTCATGGTGTTGATACACCGATCATTCTCTTTTGGGTTGCATAACTTTAGTTAATTGATTACCCAAATTTGAAAAATATTGATAGTTTGTTTGTTTAATGCCTATCCTCATCATTGTTTGTTATTTTATTTGGGAGAACACAACCTTTCTCAAAAAGCCTTTTGTCTTATGCCGTATGCCAACTGATCATATTTATATTTGATTCCATGTGCTAGGTCTATACCAAAGTTATTTCCAAACTTGTTAGATTAAATCAAATCACATCAACCTTTGTTTCAAGTCTAGCTTTTGATTCCATTTGGCTAAAAGTCTTAGCACATGATTATTTGTTTGATCCTAGATTTTGACTCTGCATTTGGACAAAAGACCTATTGACTCAACTTTTCCCTTTCCTAGTTTAGACCTTATTTGGAACACTTTGACCTAAACCTTTGACATGCCAATTTTTATTCAGATGCTTGACCCTTTGTGTGTATTACATTTGAATTTATATTTGATGTTAGGCTATTTTATGCCAAGTCTTAACACAAACCATTTTTGGAGATATAACTCCACCTGTTTGACCAAGTTAGACCAAGCTTGATCCATTTGTCATTTGGATATAATTTTTCAAAGTTTGTAGAACTCTAAGCCTTTTTATTTCAAAGATTTCATCATTTATGTGGATATGTCTCACTAAAATTATGGTGGAGTCACTTAAAATTTGACTTATGATAGAATGGCCACACAAAATGACTTTTATGGATTTAGTCAAGACCTCAATGATGCTAATATGGTTTATGAGACATATTTCTATCCACCTCATATTAATCATTCATTGGAACAAAGTTATAAAATAACTTATGATCCAACTTGAGACCTTGATTGGTATGAAGAGGCTTATGAGGAGTAATTTGAAGACCCAACTATAGATAATGTTATTTGGGATAAAAATCCATAACTTTTTTACAATAATCAGTACGTAGAACATAGTCAAGAACTAGCTTATGAGCCAACTCATGACTGGGATGATATGGTTTATGAGGAAGACTTGGATGATATGGATTGTATAAGAAATAAATTTCCATGATGTCATTTTGTTATCCAATAATTGGATACCCCTAACCCTCCTTTGGATTATACAAGCTATTAAGATCTACAATATCTAAGGAATACCATTACCATTCCTAGACCTAGTCTTTTTGCTTATGTGAGTAATTAGGCTCTACCACATCATACCATTTCTATTCTAGGACCATAATTTCACACCATTATCATATCAAGACCTCATACTTTAGTTTGTGTGACCAACCAAGCTCCACAATACCTAACCATTTCTATATTAGGACCTCATCCTTTGGTTTGTGTGAGTAATCAAGCTCCATAATGCCCCTTCATCATTTTAGGACCTAGTCTTTTGGCTTGTGCAAGAAATAAAGCCCCAAAAAAACCTATCACTACCATATCAAGACTTTTACTTTGGCTCATGCAAGAAATCATGCTCTCCAAGGCCCTATCATTAACCAACCACAAGTCATTCCTTATCCAGTACCAATCCCAACCAAATCTCAACTGATCTAATCATTCAAAGACCAAGCTATGTTCAAATTTGGTATTTTAAAACTAATTGGCAACCAAGTCCAAGAGAACCAACCAATCCAAGATGTTTTTGTTAAACCAACCATTTGTGATAAGTCAACCTATGATGAATCACCTATTAATCCTATACTAGCTGTCAAGGAGTCTCACACTGATAGCTAGTCTTTACTGAGTCACTTCTTAATGATTATAACTACCTTTGGGTAAATCATTACCTCAACCATGTGCCTATTTTTAAAAATCCTCCTATTGATAAGCCAGTCTTTGACAAGTTATCTCTTGACCTTTTTCTTATTGTAGAGTAGACTCACTTTGACAAACTAGTCTTTGTGGAGCCCATCATGCTATTACAGGTTATTACTTATCCAATACCAAATATTCAAGAAGAGATAATTATAATACATTACCTATCAGATGAAAAATCAGAGTTAGAGTTATGTTTTACTCTTAGATTGGCATCATATTTAGCATCAAAATCAAAATCTGAATCAACATTAGTCTCAACATCAAATTTATAGTCCCTTGAGTTAGAATTAGATTCAAATAAAGAATATGTTTATGGTTGTTACACATTAGTTACACATGCCTCGTAGATCAATTTGAATACATTTGTGATACTTATACAATTTTTGAGGATGAGTACTTTAGCTTCAACATAAGTTATCCTAGTATTTTTTATGAGGATTGTGCAACCTCTCCCCATTTCATTACCATTCCATAGGCCATTAACATTAACCAAAATTTTCATATTATTGACATTTTGTCTCCCACAAGTGTCTATTTGGATCTATAGAATCACACTTTATTGAACTACATCCATGGTGACATAGAAGTTGAAGAAGAGCAAGGAAGCCAAGCCAATATTCATGTAGCAAAAGAACACTCTCCTAGTGAAACCTTTTTAGAGGCACTAGGGGACAATCAAAGTCAAAACTCAACATCTTCTAGTGAAAAAAATTTAGAAGCACTAGAAGAAAATCAAATTCAAAAGCCAATGTTTATTAGTGAAACCTTCTCGATGGTGCTACAAGACAATCAAGACAACTTCATTGGTAAAAACCTTTTTGAAGCACTAATAGCTAAGAAAAAATGTTCTTCACTACTTGATGAAGACAAAATTAAAGATCAAATCAAAATAGATTTCTATCTATAGCCTAATCATATGGTAACTACTCTCAGGCCCAAATAACAAAAAAAAATTGATGGTCTTATTAAGAGAAAAAAAATTTGGCCCTACCACAACCAAAGTTATGTTAATTTCAACATCAACAACATTAAGTGTGACTGAATGTCTCAATCTTCATTTGTCTCCCCACCATTCCACATTCCATTATCATTTGATATTCCATTTCACAATAAAACCTACCATCAATAACCACATTGTCCTTTGCAGAGGATACAAGGATACTTTATTTTGACATTTGAAAGAATCAAAATCAACAACCAATAAAGATCACAAAAGAATTCTTGAAAAATAGATCTATAGGCCATTTTTCATAAAAAAACTATTTAGACAAGGTGTGGGCTAGAAATTAATATGATCAAGTATTTTATTTGTATCATTTGTTGATTAGGACGTGCATCTCCCCATCAACAGAAACAATATAATCAAAAACCACACCCAGGCCAAAAACATGTACCATGCCATTTCATTGCCATTTCCATTATTACATATCCTTATGACATTATCACATATTCCTACCATTTACCCCATTACTTGGGGTAACCCCTTAACATTTTATCCATCTTATCATTCCATTCCTATATAGACCAAAGCCTATTTTTAGTCATCCTACCCAATCTTGTTTTGATCTTGGTTACTTTGGTTCTTCCCATATCTTTTATGGGGGATTCCAATCAAGTTTCAATAATCAATCCAATCCATGTTTATAATGATAGTCTATGAACATAATGTGACAGTTGATCTAGAAAGATATCTTTCATCCTATATCTACATTTGTTTATGTGAGCCTGATTATAACTGCCTATGGGCAAATCAATGTTTCACCAGTCTTGCTACTAATTATAACTACTTATGAGAAAATTAGTATCATCAACTTATGATATCATATTATAGTTATAATTTCCTATAGAAAAACTAGGGTCGACACTTGTTTACCATGCATTGCCACATCACCTTGCCATTACTATTTTCATTTGACTAGCCATTTGCCAAATTTGAAAACTTGTTGGTACCTAGTTATTTTTTCCTCACCTTTTATGTGGATGGAATTACTATGACTTGAGGTCATTTTAGGACTATGTGGGTAATGCTCAATTCATGTTGAGGTCACCTCAGTCCCCCTTTCAATATGCTCTCACCATTTCATGAGCAACCTAAGACAAACAATATCACCATTTTGTGAGTAGATATCTTGTCATTCTCTAATGAGTTAAGATACTTCAAAATTCCAAAAACATTCATAATATTTCAAAATACAAAATTATTTGTCCTAATTAAGCCTAGTCAATAATCCTTGATCCACCTTACTAAGGTATGGTCATTTTTAGGATGTTTTTTATTGCTTTTATTTTTAGGCTTTCTATTTATTTGTTTATTTTAGGTTGTTTATTTTTCTATTTGTTTGTTTATTTATTCACTTGCTTGTTTGTTTGCTTTCAACACTATTGCCTTGACTCAAATTATATTTGTTCATTAGGATATTCCTTATGCAAATTATTATTGAGTCCATCCATATTCATCCATTAACATTGTCATCATGGTTTTTTATCATTAGTGCATTATTTTTTGAGTGTTTATTGGATTGGGAGTCAGTCCTTATGCATATTTTGGCCAAATATTCATGGTGTTCTATCATGAAGCCTACCATCACATGCTATAGCAAAAATTAGCTTCAAGAAGGTCTACAATCAATGGAGCTACATAAGTTTCTCCTTGGCACCTTGTCAAATCCTTCCATCCTACCCTTGATCAAATCAACCCATTACCCATTCTAGTTGTTTCATTGCTAATAAGGACGTGCATCTCCTTATTTACAGGTAAAACTAAATCATTTCTAAAGATAAATATTAGACTTTCATCACTTTTCACCCACTCATATTTAATCTATATATTAGGTTATATCCTTGAGTTATGCTTGCTAATCATTCCTAATTGGGGAATTGTCAATTTTAGCTAATCTAGGTCTACTTAATGATTATAACCACCTATGGTAAAATCATTATTTTGAATTTTATTTCTGATTATAACTACTTTTGGTAAAATTAACATCTTTTTTACATCAATGCATGCAATAATTTTTTGATTTGGATTATCCTTAACCATGGGTTAATTCCACCTTTCTTATTATTTCTTTTTGAGGTACCATTCATCAACAAATGTGATGGCCACTCCCTCAAGGGGGAATCATCATAGGCTTCCCAAAACCATTTGGAGTTGTGTTCTTTAGTCATCATATTCTTCTTGGCAAATAGACCATATCTCATTCTTTGAGAAGATTTTACTATGCTTATACCTTGCAATGCCTTCCCAAATAAGGGCAAACTATAGACACCTAAATCTAGCCACTGATAATCTCCAATCAAGGTTTTGACCAATTTCTACCTAAAATGTACAATCTGGCTTAAAAACACTAAAACATGATAAATGATGTGAAACTGACATATTTAGGTGTCAATTTTGGCCAAGGTATCCCTAAATGGGGAAACATAATTTATGGTCCAACTAACTTTGATCAAATCATTTTGAGTCAAAATGCTAATTTTGCACTTGGGTGCTTTGGATTGCTTTCCTATCAAATCTCTTGTACAAGACACGTGCCTTTATTATTTGTTGTTGATATAATCTTAAATGGGAATACAAATCCAACACATCTAACATTGCCTTCTAGTTCTAATCTAGTTAAATTTTGGACCAATAACAAGGCATTCTGATCAATTTGAGTAATTTGTGCACAAACTACTTAATCACGCTTAAGAGCTAATTAACCCAAATCAAGGCATAATTAATAATTCCATCTAAACTTGTTGAATACTTATTTTTAGAAATGAATATTAAATATATGCATCATCAGGTGACCTCATTTCTTGGGAAGACATCCCTGGGCCAAAAATGCCACAAATATCAAGATTCATGCCCTCCATGCCTCATCAATGCCTTCCATGATGCCCTCAATGCCTCTTAATTTTCCCTTATTCCAATGTCATGATGAGGATAATTAAAAACTCAATTCCAAAAATTAGATTTATCCCTAACCACACATATTCATCTCAATATGGATGGTTCAGGTTGATTCTAGACATTTGCAAACAATTATAAATAGAGAGGCCATGAACATCATTTCTAAGACTTGAAAATGCAATTATAATGCATAAATGATTCCCAAAATCCATTACAATTACTATCACCATGCCAAATTGATTACAAGTAATCCAAGCCACAAGCCAAAGGTACCAAGGAGAGATGGAGGTAGATAAGCTTCCATTGCCAAGGACTTCATGAGCACAAGCTGAGCAAGCCACTACAACAAGCATTTTAGAGCATCCAAGGAAGGTAAAAGAGGTTTATTTTGAATTTTATTTGTGTGTTTTATTCATGTTTGTTAACGAAGCTCTCTTTAGTGTCTAGGCCTATATATGTTATGATATTAGTGTGTTTCTTTCATTTTATTTTCATTTTAGAACTAACACCATACTAAACAACAACAAAAATATGATGGTCTTGTTGAGAGAAAAAGTCTTTGGCCCCACCACAACCAAAGTTATGTTAAATCTAGTATCAACAACATTATGTATGACTGAACATCTTTATCTTCATTTGTTTACCCACTATTCCACATTCCATTATCATTTTCCATTCTATTTCACAATCAAACCTACAAACTATTATTTATCCTTGTTTACCATCCATGACCACACTTTCCTTTATAGAGGCTACAATGATACCTTATCTTGACATTTGAATGAATCAAAATAAATAACCAAAAAAGACCACAAAATCTTTCTTGACAACTAGATCTATAGGCTATTTTTGATAGAGCAACTATTTAGATGAGGTGTGGGCTAGAAATTAACATGATCAAGTATTTTGTTTGTATCATTTATTAATTAGGATGTGCATCTCCCCATCAACAGAAACAACAAAATCAAAAACCACACACAATCCAAAAACATTTACCATATCATTTCATTGTCATTGCCATTGTTACATATCCTTGTGCAATTGTCACATATTCCTACTATTTACCCCAATACTTGGGTGCAACCCTCGTAACATTTTATCCATCCTATCATTCCATTCTTATCTAAACCAAAGCCTATTTTTAGTCATCCTACTCAATCATATTTTGAACTTGGCTACTTTAGTTATTCCCATACCTTTTATGGGGGGATTCAAATAAAGTTTCAATAATCAATCTAATCCATGTTTAAAATGAGATTCTATGAACATAGTGTGATAGTTGATCTGGTAAGATATCTTTCCTCCTATATCCACATTTGTTTATGTAAACTTGATTATAACCACCTATAGGCAAATCAGTGTTTCACTAGTCTTGCTATTAATTATAACCACCTATGGGTAAATTAGCATCATTGACCTATGCTATTGTATCCCAGTTATAACTACCTATTGTAAAATTAGGGGAAATACTTGTTTACCATGCATTGTCACATCACCTTGCCATTACTATTTTCATTTGACTATCCATTTGATAGATTTGATAACTTGTTGGGACCTAGTTGGTTTTTCCTCACCTTTTGTGTGGATGGAATTACTATGACTTGAGGTCATTATAGGACTATGTGGGTAATGCTCAATTCATGTTGAGGTCACCTTAATCCCCCTTTTCATACACTCTCACCATTTTGTGAGCAAGTATCTTGTCATTCTATAATGAGTTAAGATACCTCAAAATTCCAAAAACATTCATAATATTTCAAAATCCAAAAATATTTGTCCTGTCTAAGCCTAGTTAGTTATCCTTGATCCATTTTACTAGGGCATGGTCATTGTTAGGATGCTTTCTTTTGATTTTATTTTTAGGCTTTCTATTTGTTTATTTATTTTTGTTTGTTTATTTATTTGTTTGTTTTTCTATTTATTTTTTTGTTTATTTGCTTGTCTATTTGTTTGCTTTTAGCACTATTTCCTTGACTCAGTCTATATGTGTTCATTGGGTGATTCCTTGTGCACATTATTCTTGAGTCCTTCCATATTCATACATTAGCATTTTCATCATGTTTTTATCATTGGTGCATTGTTTTTTGAGTGTTTATTAGATAGGGAGTCAGTCCTTATGAATATTTTGACCAAATATTCATGGTGTTCTATCATGAAGCCTACTATCACATTATATAGAAAAAATTAGCTTCAAGAACGTTTATAATTAATGGATCTACAGAAGTTTCTCCTTAACACCTTGGTAAATCCTTCCATCCCACCCTTGATCAAATCAACCCATTTCCCATTCTAGTTGTATCATTGATAATAAGGACATTCATCTCCTCATTGATAGGTAAAACTAAATCATTTCTAAATATCAATCTTATTCCTTTATCCATCTTTTTCATCACTTTGCACCTGCTCATCTTTAATCTATATTTTAGGTTATATCCTTGAGTTATGTTTGCTAATCATCCCTAACTAGGGTACCATCTATTTTAGCCAATCCAAGTCTCCTTAATGATTATAACCACCCATAGGCAAATCATTATTTTGACTTTTATTCTTGATTATAACCACCTTTGGGCAAATCAACATCCTTTTTACATTAATGCATACAAGCATTTTCTCATTTGGATTAATCTTAACCATGGGTTAATTCTACCTTTCTTCTTGTTTCTTTTTGAGGGACCATCCATCAACAAATGTGACGACCACTCCCTTGAGGGGGCATCATCATAGGCTTCCCAAAACCATTTAGATATTTGTTCTTCAATCATCATATTCTTCTTATCATATAGACCATCTCTCATTTTTTGAGAAGACATTATTATTCTTATAGCTTATAGCACCTTCCCAAATAGGGGAAAATTATAGACACCTAAACCTGGCCATTGATAACCTCCAATCAGGATTTTGACCAATTTCCACCTAAAATGTACAATTTGGCCTAAAAATACTAAAACATGATAAATGATGTGAAACTAACATATTCAAGTGCTGATTTTGGCTAGGGTATCCCTAAATGGGGAAATACAATTTATGGGCTAGCTAACTTTGATCAAATCACTTCGAGTCAAAATGTCAATTTTACACTTGGGTGCTCTAGATTGCTCTTTCCTATCAAATCTATTACACAAGACACATGAATTTATTATTTTTTGTTGTTATCATCCTAAATGGGAATATGGATCCAATGCATCTGACATTTCCTTCTAATTTGAATCTAGTCAAATTTTGGACCAATAATAAGGCATTCTGATCAATTTGAGTAATTTGTGCACAAACTGCTTAATCATGCTTAAGAGCTAATTAACCCAAATCAAGACATAATTAATAATTCTATGGAAACTTATTTAATAATTGTTTTTAGAAATTAATATTGAATATCTACATCCTTAGGTGACCTCATTTCTTGGGAAGACATTTCTAGGCCATAAATGCCACAAATATCAAGATTCATGCCCTTCATGCCTCATCAATGCCTTCCATCATGCCCTCCATGCCTCTTAATTTCCCCTTATTCTAATGTCATGATGAGGATAATTATAAAATTAATTCTAAAAATTAGATTAATACTCAACCACACATCTTCATCTCAAGATGGATGGTTCAAGTTGATTCTAGACATTTTCAAAAATCTATAAATAGAGAGGCCATGAACATCATTTCTAAGACTTGAAAATGCAAAGTTATAATTCATAAATGATTTCTAAAATACATATAAATTAGTGTTACCATGATAAATTTATTCCAAACTAAGACAAGCCACAAGCCAAAGGTGCCAAGGAGAGATGGAGGTAGACAATCTTCCATTTCCAAGGACTTCATGAGCACAAGCCAAGCAAGCCACTAAAAAAAGCATTTTGGAGTATCCAAGGAAGGTAAAAGAGGTTTGTTTTTCATTTTATTTGTGTGTTTTATTCATGTTTGTTAACTTAGATCTCCCTAGTGTCTAGGCCTATAGATGTTATGCTATTAGTGCGTTTCTTTCATTTTGTTTTCATTTTGGAACTAACACCATACTAACCATCCTCTCTTGAGTCAAATTCCTAGATCATAGATCTTACCTTCATGTTCAAATTTAAGACATTGGTGTAATGTGGAGGTAATATAACACATGGCATGTATCCAATGATGTCCTAGTAGGATGTTATATTGAAATTCCCCCTCTTACATAAAATAACTTTAGGAGAGTACATATAACTACTTGGATAGGGAGGATATCTGTACTTAATATGGGGGTAATAATATCATTAAATGATTATAAGATGACTAGATATTGATCTATTATAGTTATAGGTAGCTAGAGTTTCTTAAAATCATGTGAGGATATAACTTTATTACTGGATCCATTATCAATCATAATTCTTTTTATTCATGTTTGATTAACTTGAGTGATGATAAATAATGGTCAGTCTTGATCATCAGGTTGTAATGGAGATATTTAAAAATCATGAAATGTTATAGACAATGTCTTCTAAAAAGATGCAATAAAATTTGATAGAGGTTAGGGTTAATCTAATTGTATCTAAGTGGCATACAAGGCCTCTATCATAGTTTCATGATGTGGATTTCATGGAGTTATTGTAGAACCAATATCTATATCAACTCTGAAGCATTATTATTCTATGATTTCCCTAGAATATAAATTTTAAGTTTTGGGATGGGCATTGTTGGACTATCTATGGTATAAGTAGGAAGTTTTGCAATAGTCACATTGGCTTTGTTTAGATTTTAGGTTTTATGACACTGGGTCTTGGATTGATTTGCTTTGTGTGTTGCATCTATCTAAGACAATGGTGGGTTTATCATGTTTCTATAATCATCCAAGTCTAGAGGGTTTAAGAGGGGTTGGTATTGACTTTCATAAGAGGTCATGTTCTCCCTTGAAGCTTATTTTGACCCGCTTGGTAATGTTCTAGTTCTCAAAGTAGTCATGACTTTATTTGTGTGACTATGAGAATAATCATGATTAAATTATTATAGTAAATTATCATCCTCTTCTAATAAATTTTGGACTACATATTTTAGTGCATTATAACTTTAGGTGTCATGTCATGATATTTTATGGTAGCCTCATTTCTTCCTTTCTTGATACCATGCTAGTTTTTAAATATGGGGATTAACAGACTTTATGGGTGGTAGTGTGATAAGGGAAGTTTTTAGGATTTGATAGATAATATTGGAATAAGACTCCCATAATATATCTTGGTTGGGTTTTTCTACCTTCCAAGGAATGGGAATGTAGGTTGTATTTGCTTTTGTGTTTTGATTCCTTGCATTTATTGTTTGAATATATCCCATAGAGGGTATTTTATGTTGGAATAAGACCTTACACCAAGTTTCTAAGGGTAAGAAGGATTTAAGGGATAATGTATTGGAATTATTACCATAGGAAGATCCATTTTTACTAATATATTCTTCTTACAAGAGGATTTCATAATGGTGGTTTTTGATCTCACCAAAGGATGAGGTCCCAATATGGATGTTCTAGTTTGAATTGGTGGCATAACCATTTTCCATTTTTGAGTTTGGTCATAGGTAGAAAGGATATACTCTTTATGGAGTTAAATTATTATGGTGGATGTTGTAAGGATTTAATTCATGCTGGTCCAATTTTTTTCCACTTCTTAAAACATTTCCCCTAATTCTCTTTTTACAATATTTGGCTCAACCTAAGCTATAGGGGAAGCTAGTTTTGGAGTTGGTAAATGTAATGTAGTAGTCATCTCAATAGGGATTAATATATAGGGAATGGGTATGCTACATAAAGGTGTAGAAGTGACTAAAGGAATAACTAGCATTCCTCTCAGGAGGGAGTAATCTAGAGGGGATGGGTATGCTACATGAAGGTGCAAAAGTGACTAAAGGAATAACTTGCATATCTTATAGGATATCCAAATAAGTATCCTCCTTAAAAAATATTTCATCCTTTGTTTTTGGTTTATTTCCTTGAATAATATTAAGTAAAATTTCCTTAAGAGGATCCCAAATAATGAGATCACAAAAACTTTAGTGAATATTAGGAATAAACCTAATCTATTTGAAAGGTTGGATAACATCTCCTATAAGGAGATCTAATATTCTAGTAGTTTTAGGAAGAATTTAATAATGGATTGTACTTATCACATGGGCCTCATGATCCAAGGTGCATCTTGAGTTTACTTGTATGTAATTAGATGTAGAAGGATGGTTGGGGGATTGTTACCTAAATATATCTATGGATTGGTTAAGAGGAGCATTAGGATTATCTAAATGTAATTCCCCTTGGTTGATAAGGTTTTGAACTAGACCCTTGAATTAATAACACATATTGACATTGTGACCTAGTACATGATGATATTTTTAGAAGGATTTTCCATTGAATCAACTAGGATTGGGGTGAGAGTCATCAATGGACCTAACTAGATGAAGTTTCATAATATAAGATTTTAAGAGCTTGTCAAAAATAATAGTTTATGACTCCCTTAAGGGTGTGTATTTCCATGGAAAAAACCATTTTAAAGTTTTTTGTTTTTGAATTTGGGAGGTAGAGGGTTTATATTAGCTCTTTGTCTATGGAGGTACTGATTTTAAGACCATGACATTAATAGTGCCTTTGGTTTTAGTATTGTTAGTCATTTTCAAGGGATCAGGTTTGAAGTTATTATTGCATAGCTTTATGTTTCCTTCCTCTAAATATTGGATTTATAGTTTATAATCCATGAAAAAGGATTGACCAAAAGTCTTAAATGATTGATTTTTAATTTTGATGAGATATGCTTAGTACACGATCTCACAAATAACTTGATTAATTTTGGTTGAGGAAGGGAGAAAGTAAGTTGGTTTATAATAATTTTCCATCTAGCCATGAAATCATCAATATATTCATCATCAAACTATCTAATGGAATAGATGTCAATTATGGTAAATTTCTTTGTGATGTTAATGGAAAAGTGTTCTAAAATGATTTAGGCCAGTTACCCAAAAGAGAACAAGGAGTGTTGAGGGATAGATTTATACTCGTCTAAGGATGGTCCAACTAAAGACATGAGAAAATTTATTAGGAGGAGAGTGTCATCATGGTCTAAGAGATAATAAGTGTGTCTAAACACTCTAATGTGTTTCTAAAGATCTTCATTATTTTTAAATTTCATAAATTTTAGAAGTTCCCATTGTGAGGGGTATGGTCTAAAAGGGATGACTGGATTAATGGGTTCATTGTAAATTTTCTCATATGTGAGCATAATTTTCTACCCAGAGGTAGAGGATTATAAATTTTCCATCCTATTCATGAGGATGTTCATAAGTTGAGGCTGGGTATTATATTTAGGAATACCCCTAAGACATTTTGTTGTAGGTGTTGATAAGTATGGAATAAAGTGGAAAAGGGTTGTGACAATAAGTAACCAATAGAAGTGGTCATGATAGGTTGGAATGTAGACACATACTATAAGGATTTCAATGGTATATTTTTTTGTTGAGATGAGTAAACATAAATGTATCAAAGGGATTGATAGGGATATATGTATTGAGTAGTCAATGGGATGTACTAATAAATAGGCTGACTTTGGGGAACCTGTTGTAAATGTTGGGTTTGAGGATTTGAATATATGATAATTTGGATGGGTAAGAGACTTGTAAGGATTGAAATTACTAAGTTTTGGGGTGAATTAGTGGGAGGTGGAGTAAGTGTAATTTGAGGTGGATTAACATTTTGGGCTTGGGTACTATTTAAAGAGGGACTATTAGATACTACTGGGGGTGGATTGTTCAAGGTTTACAATACATTGGTATCGAAACCTATTGGGAGAAGATTGTTGAGAGAGGAAAACATAACTATATAAAGTCCTTCATGTCCTTATAGGTGCATTAAAAAAACATTACCAAAAGATTGGGTGTGAGGGGAAAGTATAATATGTATGGTTTGAGTGTTAAGGTAATGATTATTGCAATTAGATTACTATGTAATATGCTAGTGAATTATAGATATCCCTCTATATAGAACTAGGGAATTCCCTCCCCCATGGAATCAAAAGAGGTGGGAGGACTTGGGGTGTTCTCTATGGATGAGGATGAGGTAAGATATTCAATTTGTTTTGGTGACTATTATCACATCAAAACCATGTAGTACCAAAAATAAATAAATAAATGAAATAAAAAATCACACAATATTATTTTTTGTCTGATTTTAGTGAAAGGAAACACACACACACTACTAAAAATACTCAAAAGTTTTTTAATTTTTAAGAAAACTAAATTTAGAATGTGATAAGGAAAAAGGTTGATGAGGGTACTAAGAAATGGTAATCTAAATATGGTTTCAAGTTTTATTTAAGGATGAGAACCTCTATATACATGAAGGTGTGTTTATTTCTAATTGTTAGGATCCCTACTCCTTAAGAGCACAATTGATTACCTTTGTATAAGCAACTAAACACAGAATTTAACCAGAAGTAATATGTAACTAGAATTCAGAAACAACATAGAATATTAGAGACAATACAATCTTGTATTAACACTCTTCCAGAAGGAAATACAATGAAGAAATCACACTCTTCCCACACCTCTTGGGTGTACCAGTAATTATACCTCAAGAGTTCTCTCTCTTAATTACAAACAAAATCAACTCAAACATAGAGTTGTTTCCACTAGTCAGTAACAATACTGCCAGTACACCAACTAGTAAGTGACAATCAACTCAACCATTGTTGCCTACTTCCAGTACCAAGTACTCAAAGTACTCTAAGTAGATCTCCCTAATCTTGCTCCTTATTGTGTTGCAGATCTCATTTGACCTTGCTACCCCATAGATCTCCTTTGACCTTACACACACACACACACCTGCAGATCAACTGACCTTACTTACCATATAGATCTTCTACCTGATCTTGCACAACCTGCAGATCAACCTGGTCGTGCACACCTACAAACCTAGATCTTACACACCTGGAAGAACCCTTGTCCTTGCCTTTGTAAGTCCTTATGATTCTACACCTTTAAAATACAGCCTTATGGGTCTCTTAAATAGATCCCATACAAACAATAATTAGACTTTCCAATTAAATAATTAGAAACACAGACTCAAGACTAAAATTAGTCTTTACATGAAAACTGACTGTCCATCTAAAATTAGACCAGTTTTGGAACACACAGATGACCAACATCAGTCACTGTCTATTTATAGATGACCGATGTTGGCCGATCTATGACTGATGTCAGCAGCTTCATGTCTACTCCTGACCGACGTCGGTTACTCTGATACTCAGCAACCTCCTCCATGTTTGCATACCTATGAAGCTTTTAGCTCCACAACCTAACAATCTCCCACTTAGAGATAAATAGTTGCACTTATACCTATACCTGTACATCATCTAATTTTGTTTCTTGGCTTGTATCCCTCTTCAAGTTCAATCTTGAAGACCAACCACCACAAATCCTATGGTGCTTCTTTTGTCATCCAAGTAACTTGTCATATCCGAATCTACATACCCATGTAGAGAAGTGCCTGACCATGCATAACATGAATCCCTACTGCTGGTCACTCTCAAATACTTGAGAATCCACTGAATTGCTTTCTAGTGCTCATTTCCTGAATTGGCCACAAACTTGCTGATAACTCCCACTGCTTGGGTAATCTCAGGTCTAGTACTCATGTACTCAACCTCATCATGTGATTTGGGACACTATTCTGTGAACTGTCCATCCATAGGTGTGCTAACCAGTTCTACATCCTACATATTGAACCTCTCCACTACCTTATTCACACATCATCTAGAGACAAAATCAACTTGTGACTTTCCTTATCTGTAGAAATACTCATTCCAAGGATTTTTGCTCCTCTTAAATCCTTCTTAGCACACCACTGAGCTACTTTTACCTTTAGCTCAACAAATCTCTGCATGTATGAACCTACAACAAGCATGTCATCCACATACAATAACAATATAATGTCACGACCATTATCCAACCTGGTAAAATAAACATAATGGTTACATTGACATTGACTAAAGCCATACTTTGTCATACCCCTGTCAAACCTGTACCACTGTCTTAAAGCTTGCTCAAGACCATATACCCTGGACTTCTATCTCACCTATCCATTCTCTCCTTTCTTTAACCTGGGAATCCATTCATTTTTTAGTGCTTTCATTTCGGTTGGCAACTCTACCAAATCTCCCATTTGGTTCTTTCCCAAGGAATCAACTTCCTCATTCATGCCATGCTCCCACTATTTTCTGGATTCTACCTGCATTGCCTCTTCAAAACTTCCTAGTTCTTAACCATCAGTAAACAACAAGTTCAAGTAGTATAAAGAAGGGCAATAATGACTTTGAGGCTTACTTACCCTTTCAGTCCTCCATATGGGTGTTTGAGACTCCTTGACAGCTTATTATCCACCCAAAATTTGTTCTCTAGTTGACCTTGGTCTGCACCCAATTGATGTCAATTCTTCCTGATCACTGATGCTAATTCCCTGACCAATGCCAGTGTCCACCTAGTCACTGATGTCAGTTCCTTGATCGACATCGATCTCCATCTGCCTGATACCACCGACTCTGGTCTGCACATGACTGATGTCGATACCTGCCTATTTGATGTCGATTCTCACCTGATCAATGTTGGTAACTATGTTTTCTTGTGAGTGATGAATTTTACCCATGAGCTCACTTTGGATCATAACCTTATCCAAACTACCCTACTTAGAATTATTCAGCCCCTTGAGCTGATCTATGTCTATCATCTCCTCCATGAAAACCAAGGCTTTCCAATTCTTAAGTTTGTCAAAGACATCAGACTTCCTCTTAAGAACATGCATCCCCTTCTTATTCATGTGACCAAGCCTACAGAGCCACATCTTCACATCTACATCTAAAGTAGATAAAATAGAAGGAGAATTAGTAATACAAGTAGATAGATAAAGAGTACCTACTTTCTTACCACATGCTAATTCAAGTGCACCCTTGGAAACTTTCTAAGATTCCACTGTGAGAGTAACTGTGCAACCCTCATCACCCAACTTTCTTATAGAAATTAGACTCCTCTTTAGGAGTAGGACATGCATGACCTCCTTCAACACCCATGTTTTGCCCATCTACAATTTCAACTACACTTCCTCTTTGCCAACAATTTGACAAGGCTCACCAACCCCTAAATAAATCTTTCCAAAGTCTCCATGGACATAATCATGGAAAAATACTCTATTTGGGGTTGCATGGAAAGAGGCAACAGAATCTAAAACCCAAAATTCTACTTTATCCAAGGAACATACAAGAGCATCCTGTGCAACAATACCTGCAACATCTACTCCTTCATTTCCTTCATGCTAATCTTCTACCAACCAACAATCTTTCTTTACCTGCTCTTTCTTTCCATAATTCAGTAATTAATCATTCTTGCCATTAAATTCCTCCATTCTTAGTGTACTTTCTTCTGCCATTGCTTTACTCCCACTTAATCAAAAACCCCTGAGAGTGACCTATAATCAACAAACACTTAACACGCTCTGACCACCTGTTAGTGTACCTAACCAAGCTCTGATACCAATTGTCAGTGGTATCACTTGATGATCCTAGCTCTGATACCAATTGTCAGGATCCCTACTCCTTAAGAGCACAATTGATTACCTTTGTATAAGCAACTAAACATAGAATTTAACCAGAAGTAATATGTAACTAGAATTCAAAAACAACACAAAATATGAGAGACAATACAATCTTGTATTAACACTCTTCCAGAAGGAAATACAATGAAGAAATCACACTCTTCCCACACCTCTTGGGCATACCAATAATTCTCCCTCAAGAGTTCTGTCTCTCAATTACAAAAAAAATCAACTCAAACACAGAGTTGTTATTTCTACCAGTTAGTAACAATACTGCTAGTACACCAACCAGTAAGTGACAATCAACTCAACTGTTGTTGCCTACTTCTAGTACCAAGTACTTAAAGTACTCCAAGTAGATCTCCCTAATCATTCTCCTTGTTGTGTTGCAGATCTCCTTTGACCTTGCTACCCCACAGATCTCCTTTGAGCTTGCACACACACACACACACCTATAGATCAACTAACCTTACTTACCATGTAGATCTTCTACCTGATCTTGCACAACCTACAGATCAACCTAGTCTTGCACACCTACAAACCTAGATCTTACACACTTGGAAGAACCCTTGTCCTTGCCTTTACAAGTCCTTATGATTCTACACCTTATAATATATCCCCATGGGTATCTTAAATAGATCCCATATAAACAATAATTAGACTTTCCAATTACAATAATTAGAAATGCAAACTCAAGACTAACATTTTTCTTTACATGTAAACTGACTGTCCATCTAAAATTAGACCAATTTTGGAATGCACAGACGACCGACATCAGTCACTATCTATCTAGAGATGACCGACGTTAGTTGATCCATGATTGATGTCGGTAGCTTCTAGTCTACTCCTGACCAACATTAGTTGGCCTGACCGACATCGGTTACTGTGACACTCAGTAACCTCCTCCATGTTTGCATACCTGTGAAGCTTTTAGCTCCACAACCTAACAATTACTATGTAATATGCTAGTGAATTATAGATATACCTCTATATAGAACTAGGGAATTCCCTCCCCCATGGACTCAAAAGAGGTGGGAGGACTTGGGGTGTTCTCTATGGATGAGGATGAGGTAAGATATTCAGTTTGTTTAAGTGACTATTATCGCATCAAAACCATGTAGTACCAAAAATAAATAAATAAATAAATGAAATAGAAAATTACATAATATTATTTTTTGTCTGATTTTAGTGAAAGGAAACACACACACACTACTAAACATACTCAAAAGTTTTTTACTTTTTAAGAAAACTAAATTTAGAATGTGACAAGGAAAAAGGTTGATGAGGGTACTAAGAAATGGTAATCTAAATATGGTTTCAAGTTTTATTTAAGGATGAGAACCTCTATATACATGAAGGTGTGTTTATTTCTAATTTTATATTGGAATAAAGTATGTGGATTAGTATTGGGGCCTATTTCCTCACATCACACACTACAGTGATAAGGGTGTCAGGTGATTAGCCTTTATAGTTCTTTCCAAAAAAATTATACTCGATCGATACATTGAGTTAGTTTTCCCTTGGTGATGACATACAAGTGGGTCCACCTTAGGCAAAAAAATGTTTCAATTCTTGTTTTAAGATTATGTGGTTTTTCTTGTGTGTGATAAAGTGTGATTACTATAATAGATTTATCTACCTAGGTTAATTTATGTGAATTATTAAAGCATAAAGAGGATGAATGTAATTATTTTAAAACCTTAAAAGGAAAAGTAAGAATTTTTGGATTTTTTCTATTTTTGAATGAAAGCAAATAATAAAGAAAAATGCAACTAATGAACAATTTCACAATTAAATATAACAAAAATAATGAGACCTTATAGGTCCCACTGGGTGTGCTAGAATGTTTTTTAATTTTTTAGTTCATTTTCTTTAATAAAATTAATATACTAAAAATATAAATGATACAAGGTTTAAAAAGGAATACATGTGATGAGGGATGAACACCATTGATCTAGTGAGTTGGGATCTCCTTTTTGGTTAGGAAGGACTACCTGCATACAAGAGACAACCTGGATAAGATTGGATTAAAAATATAGGTATGTGTAATACCTAATACAAGATCAGTTCCCAGAAGTGGTACACTTCCTTAGAGGGATGTTAGTCCACTATTTTATGCAATCAAGTAGATAATATACTGAGATAAATTATAATAAAGCATTTGATATGATATGAAACTAAATGAAACAAATCAATGTAATGTATATATATTATCAAACCATTCATTCCAATATGTTATGGCTAGGTCTTCTTGTTCTTTAATTACTTTTATTTTCTTAGTAATGGCTTTTAGAATTGGGGCAAAGATGATTCTAAAAATTCCTAACTCAAATGAGCTATCACTCAGATAAAAAAATGACCGGTAAGGAACTATGGGTAAGTCATGAATTTAAACCACATCATGTACAACACTAGACAAGGTCATCTATAGACAATAATACAATATTTTAGGGCTTGGAAATAAGTAATTGAAAACAATTAAAACTACTAAACTAGTCTTGGGTTGGAGACATAAATAAAAACATAGGGATCAATGCTGATTGTCTTATAATCAATATCAATTATGTAATCGATGTTGATATAGAAAGAATCATGAATGCCCCTTATAGTGGGTACTAAAAAACTCATGATGGGGCCTAAATAGGGCTCTAACAGATTATAAAAGGCTTAAGGACTAGCTACTAAGTTATCTAAACAAAATTTATAGTAGTAAACAAAATATAAATGAAAAATATAGTAATTATAATTCATTTAAAATAGACATAATACTACCTCTAAAAATTCTTTTTGTGTTGTAGAAAATATCCCATTGATAGGGATGTGCTTGGCCTTGGACAAAGTGTGGACAAGCTAAAATAGGGGTGGCATTCTTCTACAGTGCTCTAGGGGAATTTCATCAATGTTATGGTGTGAAAATTTAGGATCCTTCATCCTAAGGATGGACTGACTATAAATCAACATTGATCCTAATAATATCAATGACGATCGTAGGGATCATTATAAATTCAGTCCAAGTTTAACTTGTTGGTTCTAACAACTCAAAATCATGAGATTAAACTTAGCATGGGGTAGTTTTAACCAGGATTAGGTATGGATAAGTTTTTATGGAGGTTAAAATAAATTAACTCTAAATAAACTTAGGGAGACTTTACTAGATTTAGGGATGGTTAACTAATTATCTAGGTAAAATAGTAATTAATTACACAACATAAGATGGTAGATAGTAAAACTACATTAATTGGTGTGAAAAAGGAGGGTAAAGGGTAAAATGGATTTATTATTAATATAATGATGTAAATTTATATTTTATAGAATGAAATAAATGTTTTCCATTGAGGTGAGAAATTTCCTTGAGATGAAGGGAGCTTAATGGCTCACACAAGCCTATTCGGATTAAATAGGCCTAAACATGCTAGCGCATGAGAAATGGGGGTTCATGCAGGATTGGAATTTGATGGAGGTCTAAAGGCATATAATGGGGATTTAACAAGACATATCAGGGTTTCATGATGAGATTATCTAAATTGAAACAAGAAAAAGTACTCAATTAAGCCCTTACGACTATATAGGCATGATTTCCTATAAACCGAAGGAGTGATTATATGAGGATAAAATTGGGGTAGAGTTGATGGAGAAATTATCCCTAAGTATTTTTTCAACCTTGAAACATGTTGTAGGAGTATATAATTCCATCTAAACTATAGTAAGAGGAGGATAAAGACTACTCAAACCCCAAACACTCAGGCTAACAATAAATAGTGACCTTCAAGGCAGACCCATGAGAGGATAAGGCTAAGATGATAACTTAGATAACTAAAATCATGTATAGAGGATGAGAACTAAGTAAAGGGATGTTATGATAATGATGAATCCCCAAATAACCTATAAGTCACTTAGACCTCTGAGAATTAGTATAGGCCCATTAGGCCTAAAGCCATTCTTGGCTACTCAACACTCCATCCTCAATCTTGGTGACTATCCCATACCCTCACATGCATGAATATCATTAGGAGAATATGTAGGAGGTTTATACAAGTCATAAAATGGTTTTTTAAGATAGGATAATGCAAAAAAGGGATAATTTAGTCTCAAGACCTAACCCAAGCTATGTTATCCCAAGAAGTTAACTCAAACCATTACTTTAAGTGTTCATAAATTTAATTGTAAAGGGACACATGGAAAATTATACTATGGGGAGTTGGGCACCGTATGGGCTCAAGATCCATGAAGGAGTGAGTTGGATTTAGGAACCCAACTCTATGAATGAATGTTAAGACTGTAACCATGTCTTAAATGCCTATAGAGAGCTCAAGGTTCACCAAATTGCAGTAATATCTCCACACACAAGGTGCATGGTACCCAAATATTTTCAATAGGTCTAGGGGTTATATGGAATAAACAACCATGACCATAATTTTGGGATTGGAGGTTTGATCTTTATGAATCATTGTTAAGATGATAAACCTCCAAAACCTTCCTTAAACCCTATTATAGACTTGAATTAGAAAAAATGGAGATAATTTAACTCAAAAATTATGAATTAACTTAATAGGCTATTGGATCACGTACTCCACTCAGAAGAGACCCTAATCATGGTACTAGTCTGAATGCACATTATATACACTTTTTAGAAAATGGTACTTTTTAAGGTTTTGGGAAAATAATAGTGTAATAAGCCTATTGAGGAGGTGAAAAATATTATATGTGGTATTGTGATATTTCTTCCATCTTATTAGACCACAAACTATTCAAAAATCTCCCTAAAATTGTTCTTACTAGTCTATGCAAAAGAGCTAGTCTAGGAGAGTTAGTAGTAGGTGACCTAGTCACCTAGATTGGAAAAATTGCATATGTATATTGATTTTAAAATCATGGTTCATGGTATAAAATTTTTATTTATAATTTAAATAGTCCCATTAACCTAATCTAAGATTTATATTCAAGTCCTTAATCATTAATCAAGATATAACCATGTAATTATGCCTAGTAGCCTAATAGACCTACTTGGGTCATCAAGAAGAAGACTAATGGCATGGAAGGGATGATAGGAGATAAATTAAAGGTAATTATACCCATGTAAATAATTTTTAATGGGATATTAAATCACTTATCATATTCATTATGGAGGAATATGATAGTTACCAAGCTGGGTCAACATGCATAAAAGGGAAATATGTTGTTATATACTTCATGATGGCCTAATTAAATATATTTAATGTTGTAAATCATAGAAAGAGGAGATACTTGAAAAAATAATGAAATATCCATGCTTTGAAAGAGGTCAAACAATTCAAATACAACCTCCACCACTCCACCTCAATTCTAGAAGTGCCCATTTATGAACACCAATGCATGGAGAGACCTATGAATGATTGTTGTAACTATTTGTAACTATAGTATGAGTGGTATATGGATATTTATGACATATAAATATCATTTCCATGCCATTATCCTTATTTCTCTCTCTTCATTCTTCTATTTATTTAGGCCTTAAGGCCTTGATTTTTATCCCTCACTTGGGTATGAGAAGACTCTGCTTAGATTTGTACTTAGCAATCCTTTTGGACTAATGAAATGATTGATTTATCTTATTCTATATTTATCTAGTGTTTTTATGTTGGTTTTAATTGAATAAGTGTAAGATTTAACTTCCTTTTTTAGGTCTTGGCTTCACCTAGATGTTAATACATGTTCTATGTAGGTCATATAACATGCAAGTATTAATGACTAAGTTTAGAGTGGAAGTTTAACTACAAGTGCCTTGAACCATGCCTTACCTTAAGTACCCTCATGCTCCGGTCACCTATCATATCCACTATGTGAAATACTATTTCTTAGACACTCTTAGAAATAGTATCTCCATTACTTGTTTGGTTCACTAGTGTTGTTCAAGGTAAATAGAGTGGATAGTCTATATTGATGCATCACCACCCTTATAATACGTCTCTTTTATGAAATATCCAACCCTTTTCACACAAATAACATTAGGTGTTAGTGATTTTGAGACATAATTGATGCACTAGGGGAGCTATCCTAATAACTTATAGGTCTAACCCAATCATAGGTCACACACAACCTTGGTCTATTCCTATGTTGCCCCAACCTCGAAGGTAGGCCTAAACAACCTCCTTATAAGGTGTAGGTTAGAGAGATAACAATTATGATAGACCAAATGGAATAATATTTAGACATTGGAGCATTCACTAGCAACATCTTAGTCATCTTAGGTATCTTCAATAACTATATGCCAGGTTTGCAGTCAGAAGTTCATGACAAGGGTCATCATAAGGTCATCATCTCATGGTAAGAGCATCTTATTGATTGATAGTTCACCTTATTTTTAGTTGTTTCATGATGAGTTATGGATGCATATAGAGTAGGTATCTATGATAAAATCCATTTTCATTATATATATGACCCATATCAAGTCCATTATGACCCATATCAAACTTATACTAACCCTTATCAACCTTATAATGAGCCTCCTTATTGACAAGATTATCAACCTCATTATGAGCCTCATTCACCTCCTTAGAAGCCTAATTATTAGTGTAATCAGTCATGACAACATCATGATGTTCCTATTTAACATACTAATGTTCAAAATCAGTCCATGTAAAGCCTTAAATAGATCTTATTAAGATATGAAAGACACATGATGTGGATTGACACACAGAGAAGTTATAGCTAAGAAATTCCTAGTCACCAAATCAAGAACATGATAACCTCATTATATTAGGCCAAGAAAGAGTGGGATTTTTTCATGAGATAAGGTCATTCAGGGGTCAATGGTGACATGCTTGATATAGGTGATCTAGTTTTAATCATTGAGGAGAGGTTAGTAGTACATGAGGGGTAACAAATTCATCATCATTATCCTTATGTCCCCTCATCCATCCCATACTAGTCCTCTATTGAGTAACCTATCATCCCTCAAAAGTCTCAATAAAATTAATGTTAAGACCTTCCAAGTCCTTCATAATTCCTTCTAACATTACTACTTAGAGGTCTATTCAAAAGAGTGCAAAAGAAGGAATAAATATGCATTGAGGGGATTGGTCATCATGATAAGACATCAGATCAAGTGATACTTGAATTTAAATCCCACCTTGCTAAAGAGATTGAAATTACACAAAAGGATTTTTTTAGTCAATGTAAATAGTATAAGCAATGTAATCCCATATATAAATAGCCTCATTTATGTTGAAGGCTAAAATACATACAAAAGAGGAAACTCATATATATATATATATATATATATATATAAGTTTCAAACTTGGAAATCAATGTTGTAGTCAAGGGGAAGAGAAGATCAGTCAAACATAAGTTAAGGTGTTAAATTGGAAGGAAAATATGAAATCACTTAGCTCCCAATCCTCCCTCAATAAAATAAGGCATTTCCATTATGGAAATCGATTCAAGGTAATGTGTAGAAGAAAGGAGAAGGTTATGGTTGTTATAAGTAAGAAATTGAATGAGGGGAATGAGACATACATGACTTTTCTCCTAAATTCATTCCAAGGATATCCCATTCCAATCCTTGAGAAGGATCCTATCCTTGAGGATATAAGTAAATAAGGCTAGGTTATGGTGGTAGCTAACCAAGGTGACTTAAGGGAACTAGAAGAAGATATTGCCATTGGCACACCTCTTGGTGAGGAGAATCATAGGTCAACTCTCAAGAGTGTAGAAGAGGATGAGCTGTAAGAGTATGATGAACCCAAAAAAGAATGAATACATGTTGATAAATAAGAATATGCCTTCCATTACCTCCTTGATGACATGGTATCTACCCTTCATCATGATAGTCCTCAAGAATTTTTAGTGGGTCAAGAAGGATGCATACCAACTCATCAAGATATTTATGAAGATAAAATTGATGTCTTACAAGATGACTAGACTATGGTGATAGATGAGAAGGGTCATAAGGGATTATCAGATGTGATAGTAAGTTATTTATATATTCATACACGTGGTTAAGGGGATATGGTTCCCAAATATTCACCAAATTATGCCATGTATACTCTTACCTCAACCCCTATGAAACAAGAGAGAGTAAAAAAATAGAATCATATGAAGATCAATCAAGAGATTTGTTTTCCATCATATAGTTAGGATAAACCCTTCTTAAAGAATTCTATGACTAGGATCAGATTAAAGATAATGGTTCCATCAAATAAGGAGAAGGAATCCTTCCAAGCATACCACTCTAAGAGGTTGTCTTATTAGGAGATGACTTGTTTGAGATTTTAAAGTAAGGTTATCAATTCCTCACCCCATATGTAGATGTCTCTTTACTCTTATAGGGTGGAATGGAATTCAAATGGCATCAAATAGTCATTAAACAAGATTCAACTCTCTTAGAATGTAACCTTGTATCTTTAACATAAGGAATTTTCTAGCCAGATCATTAACAACCCATGAATGAGGCAAAATTGACATTGATCGTGAAAAAAATACAAGCATGGAATGATTATGATTGGGTGCTGGAATAATATAGACAACCCAAGAACCTAAGAGTGGAGAAAGATGATCTAGCCACTATTTTATGAGGCCATAAACATGGTAATTTCCTTAGATGTAAGTGGCAGTCCTCATACATTGAGCAATGCAAGATTGGATCCTAGTAAGTATGAAAATCTAACTTCATGGAGACAACTTATTCAAAAGATATTTCCTTTTGATCCTAGAAGATAAAGTATATGAATTATAATTAGTTGTTTATAATAGTTTTTTTTCCTTATTTCAATAAATATATCATACACAAGTTTGTAGTTAGTTTCCTTAGTTTTTTATTATTGTCTTTGTTGTTAGTTCTTAGGTGTTAGGTGTTATTTCTTTGGTTTATTTTGTTGTCTTGTGAGTTTTTTTAGTCCTAAGAGGTGTCGTGAGGTTTTAATTTATTTGGGTAGTCCAAAAATATAGTCATCTAAGCCATGATGTCATGTTTGAGTCATCACTATCATAGAGAGTTAGTGGGTTCTCTTGACTAGAAGGCTAGTCAACCCCTGTGATTCATCAAAAATGTTGTAAATTTGGCTTCTTAGGTCAAATTTTGACCCCTATAACCATAAAAAATTCATGACACCTATATACACATAATATTTTCAAATTTTATCAAATGTTAACACTTTAAATCTTGTAAGAACCCATCGAAACTCTATTTCTCTAAGTGCACACCTTAAAAGGTGCCCCAAGAATGGGGTGGGTAGACCATTGGTGTTTTATAGGATTTTTTTCCCTTATTTACACTTATTACCAATCCAACTAGATCTTAAAAACCATTTTCTAAGATGTTACTCCTCTTTTGTACCCTCCTCCAATCTTTTCCACTCTCCATCTCTCTTTTCCTCACCTTAAGTTCCTTTTGACAGTCAGCTATTCTAGGCCAACTGGGTCAACCCTATATATTTTTGGGTGATTTTCACTTAAGAACTAGCTTGGTTGTTGGCCAACCTAACTCATGACCTAGTGAATAATTGTCTAAAATTGTGCTAGGTCGATTGGGTTGACCCTATTGGATGATATTTTTAGAAGGGTTTAGGGTCAAATCCACCTATATCTACAAGATCATTTTGTCATTATTTAATATGTAATAAATAGTTAATATTCACTTGCACTTCTTTACAATCTGCTCTTCCACCATTTTACTTGAATAGTTTTAGCTTAGGGTTTATACTTGGAGAATATAGTCTTGTGGATAAGTCTTGGATGCTTTGGCCTTTCTTAGTGATCCTTACAAACCACAAAAACCTATTGAAAATCCCCTTTATCCAAGGGAGAGATTGAGTCTTGTTAGGTTCATCATTCAGGTATGTATTCTCTAACTTTGCCCCTCTCTTTAGTAGATATAAGTAGCATAAGTATTGGATTTAAATAATACTACTCTTATTATTTCATGTATTAGAGTTGTACTCATACATAGATTCATTAAAATTATCATATGCATGTTTTTATTATTTCCTAACCCCTCATATTATGTCACATGCTTTGGTGAGTACTAGATTATATGTACTTTACTTGTTAATAGTTTTGCGAGATAACAAAAGATAAGACTCCCTTAGGGTTATTATGTGATTGTACTTGACTAGAGGCTTTATAAACCTCCCTAGAATAGTGTATTATGGTATGATATACCCTAATTGAGTCTAGTAGATCCCCATATTGGTCATGTTCCTAATTAATAAATGTGTCCCATAGCAGAAGTGTATAGTATGATTTATCTTCTCCAAGTTAAGATTGATTTATAGACATGATTGGATATATTCTCATGAACTTGACATGAATATAACCCTTACAAGTTTTATTTCATATTTTTCATCATTTTATCATTTTATTCTCTATATATTTGCAATATTGGGTCGATAGTGTCGACATAGTTCTAACTTTTATGCATAGGTTTAACACATAGTCACATCAATACTACTCCATTATATTTGTTTAGGTTTTCCAGACTTCATTTTAGACTACTAGGTCAACCCATTTAGTATATTTTAAGGCATCTAGTCTAGCATACTAGGTTGATCTAGTTAACCTTTTACATTTTTAGGTTTCCAGCAAATAAGATTTGCAAAGCTAGGTCGACCTAGTCACCACAGTTAGTAGATTTTGCAAGTAAAAATCAAGGTACTTCAATAAAAATCTTATTTTCCTTTGCATCCTCTAACCCACCAAGGTTACTTTATATCCTTATCATTTCTAAAATTTATTACAATTTTATTTTCACATTTTCTAATCTTTAAAACTACCCTTATACAGTCAACTAGGTTGACCCTATCAATGTAGTTATATATTTTGTGTTATATTTAAAAAGTTAGGTTAATTTTGTCTACATAGTTCATACACTATTAACCCTATTCTATATTCTCTACATACATTGTCGATTGAATCAACACTATTCTCTATTTCATAGTTGGAATTAACCTTTGTATGCTAATAATTAACTCATACTTTTATTTATTATTTCTTGCATGCTTATAATAGATCACATAGTCTAATTAGGTATTTTTCAATATACTATTTAGTTACACTATTTTCTCTTTTATGCACACACTACTAAATCACTAAATATTAAAATGTATTTTAAAAATTATCTACCCAAGGCCTACCTAATTGGATTTCATACCAAGGGGGAAGCCAACTTGGTTTTCTAACCAAGTATAAACACATGGTTAATGGTATATTTTTACTAAGCACTTGACACCCTTATAACTATGGTGTGTGAAATGAGGGGTAGGCCCCAATACCATGTTACCATTGCCAATATAGATCCCTTTTAGCCTAAACATCATAAAACCATCTTTAGATTATTCTCTAGTTATTTGCTTACAACCAACTCCATATAACATCTAAAATAATATTCTAATAATTTAATAACATTTAGGTTGACCACTTAGTTAGATTTTACTTTCCAAGTTGACTGATTGCTCTTTACTCAATTATATGTTTTATCAAAAAAACTTGTATTATCCAGCATTGGTGCAAGGTTTTGTGTTATGTGTCTCAATTAGATCAACCTCATTGACCTAATTAATTATGTGTTTACCTTATTTATTGATTTCAAAAGTACTTTCAATTTTTTTCTTTTTTTAGTACACAATCATTCCTATCAACATAGTTTCTTATAGACTATCTATTTTTCCCATACTTATTATACTAGGCCAACCCTTTTGAATCTATACAATTTTTAGCCCCTATTTTATGTACTAGGTCAATCCTATAAACTATGTGTAGTTCTCAAACCCTATTTTCTATACCAGGTCGACCTAGTCGACTCTATATTTTTATCTTTTCCCTATTTGTTGATCTAATTATCTATTTCTCCTTCTTATAATTTTGTTCATTTATCTCTTATCATCATCATGTCCCCTATTAGAATCTTTTTGGACAAATTGAATCCATTTAGACACTATATGGGGTTATCTTTACTTCTTATCTTTTCCTATCTTTTCTTCCTCTTTTCAGCTTGTGGGGTGTCTTGCAATGCCCATCCACACATTTCTCTAGCCTTTGGGGAATCTTATGATGCCCACTCACATACCATTTCAGAATTTGGGGCATTTTGAGATGCCCATCCTTACATCCACTTCCCATTTTGGGCATATTTTGATGCCCACTCTTATTCTACATTACATGCTACCAAACTAATTCAACTTCAAGAAACCTTTCAAGACATAAGCTTATCTCTCACATGCTCATCTTTGATATAGGTACTAATGTAGGATCATTCACTTCTTTTCATGCTTTCTATCTACATTTATCTAACACTTTTTTTAGGTTACTTACATGGGTCTCTCCCTCTGCAGTAGCTCTCTCTTTTCATAAACCTTTAGTCCTCTTTTGGTCTTTTGGTTTCCTTTTCTCTCATGAGTTTTATTTTAAAACCATGGATAAGACCCAATCTTCCTCATGATGTACCACAGTCTTATTTATTTTCATACTCTTTTTACACACTTTTTAGCATCCCTTGGATTTCTCTTTTGTGAGTTTCAGTGTAAAACCATGGATAGGACCTAGCCTTCCTAAAAAAATATCATATTTTGTTTATCCCATTAATTTTTTTCACATGATTTTTGGCACCCTCATAGGTTTCAATTTTATGAGTTACAGTGTAAGACCATGGATAGGACCTAGCCTTCTTCATAAAATTACCATCATGTCATTCCTTTTCTAGAATGTGTTTTACAATAGTTATAAGTTTTTGGTCCTTATTCTCAAATTTATATTTTTCTTCTTTTAATGGATGGAATTTCCATAAAAATATATGTTAGCATGTTTTCCTCAATTTCCCTTATTCTTATGATAAGGAATCACACTTTACTACCATTGTATCCCTCTCTTACCCTTTGTCACTTTATTTTTGCAATTTGAATTAATTAAAATTGTTCATTGTGTTATTCCTCTTGATTTACTTTCCTTTCACTCCACATTAGATAAAATAAGGTTGAAGTTAAGATATCACTTTTATTTCACCTAGATTTATGAGACTATTATATCCCAAGCTCTTTAAAGTTCTCTCTCTTAGAAACCAAGTCCCAAGTATTCAAATTAAATTCATATTAAGTACCCATGTTTGTTTTTCCAAATCCGTATGGAGGAGGAATAGAAAAAAATCCATTAAGAAAGTAAAAATCTAAATTATTTGAAAAAAAAGGCAATGATATACAAAACTCAACATAAAAATCTCAAAAGTTAAAATCACACCAAAATATGTGATTAGAAGCACATCTCCTATCTCTAATTGAAGCTAAAACTCCTTAGTTGACCTCACATAGAGTCGAGGTCCATTGGGGTGTGGTAGGCTAGTAGATTGGAATAGGAAAATTCAATAAAATATATGGTGATACCTACTTTCTCATGTAAGTACCCAATATTTATAGTAGATAGACAGTTCTGCAAGGGGTCTTGAGGAATGGGGAACACATTGTGGGAAGGTAGGTCTATTTTAATTTTCATACATATATCTTTCATGGGATGATCTATATACTGTATTTTTTAACCTAAGACTTGTGTAGCTAAGAGAAGTTCTTCAAATTCCTTAAGTTTGAAAGTCATCTTGTTTTGAAAAACCTAATTTTAGTGTCTTGACTTGATACAAAGTTCCTCTACCTTAGTTTTTCATTCATTATCCCCTCCACCCATTTCATTTTCCCCCTTGATAGGAAAATTATGATTCTAAATATGTTTTCACTTCTTATATATTCCCTTCTTCTTCACTTCATAAAAACATGCTAGCACTAGTTTGTTTTAGTTTTATCTATCCTTAGATTAAAACCACATGCTTGAGAAACTATGGATTACTTTCTTTACACCATAAAATTACATTCATAAACATCATTTGATTTACGTTTACCATTTTTCATTGTTGTACTACCCTTTTGTTATGGGCATCTAAGTTCATACCTTTTTAAATTATTTCATGAGTTTGGCTTGTTCTTATCACTCAACAATGTTGTTTTCCCTTTTTATGCACTTTTCTTTACTCATTGTTGAGTGAGATAAGGATTGTTACTGCTCACTCATCAAATCTTATTTTACCATTTTTTTTTGTACAACTTTGTTTACAAATTATTACTGATTTTACATTTGATGTTTGATTACCATTCTTTATGATATGAATCCTTGGTTTGACTTGGTGAGTTTTCTCTTCTTAATTAGTGTTTACTTGTTTGAGTTTTTTGGTCCTTAGTAGCCTTGGATTTTTGGTTACCTAATTTGCTCTTTTTTTTTTGACTTGGTTATTTGGTCTAACATATCATTTATCATTCCAGTTTGCCAAATTTCCAAGTATATCCTATCCTCATAAAACTAGTTATCTTGGATTTCCTGAATTTGGTTGTTTTTTCTCTTTAGTTTTGTATTCTTGGGTTTATCAAAAGTAGTCTCTCCACCCTCTAAAATCAAAAGTAACAACATAACAGACAACCATCTAGAGATACAGGTAAGTTAAGGTATGCATCACATTTAATTTTTAGTTATTTCCCTTTTATTCATTTACTTTTAGTTATTTTATACTTTAAAATACTATAATTTTTTTAACATCAATTTTATGTGTCCTTATGTTCTTTCTCAAAGCACCATCCCCTATTACACCTTAGTGACACATGATGAGATTCAAGTGGGGCATATGTATACATATAATATTTTCAACTTTTATCAAATACTGATACTTTACATCTTGTAGGAACCTGTCAAGACTCTATCTCTCTAAGTGAATGCTTTAAATGGTGCACTAGAAAGGGGTGGGTAGACCATTGGTGCTTTGTAGGATTGTTGTCCCTTATTATCAATCCAAGTAGATCACAAAAGCCATTCCATAAGATATTACTCCTATTTTTTAGCCTTCTCAAGTTTTTTCCACTCTCCACCCCTTTTTCCCTCACCTTAAGTCCCTTTTGATAGTCAGTTATACCATGTCAACTGGTTCGACCTTGTATAGTTTTGGGTGGTTTTTGCTTAAGAACTAGTGTTGGCGATTTTGACCCTATAGGTCAAAATTGTAACCTCTATCATTCAAAACTTTGTAGTTCATCTTGTGAATCATTTTTGTGTCTTGAATAGTCTCAAGGAATTCTTCAAGTCTACATGGTCTCTTTCTTTTGGGAGAACTATCTAAATATAAATCTTGAGGGGCATCTTTATGTAATGAAATTACTTCAACAATAAAGTAAAATAGAAGAAATAGATCCAAATATGATTGAAATATATCAGAATATATGATAATAGACAAGATATTTCGAGGGGGAAACCTCCACAAATTTCAATAAGAGAAAAATTCACAATATCATGATAAACAATTACCCACTACATCTTATATATAATCTATCTAGGCCATGGTCACTCTCTAGGCTAACCTAATAACCAAATCAATGCATAGAGAAATGTGATATAGCATCAAAGAGGGATAAGTAAGCCATAAGTTATCCATTCCTATCCTCATACATGTAATAGTTTAGGGGTGTAGCATTCCCTTCTCCTTTAAAACAACATTGTCCTCAATATTAAACAACTCTAGATGTTGTTGTAAAAAATCTTCACCTTTTGAAGTTGCATCTTTACTGCTCAAGTTCTTCCACTTGATTAGATATTCCTTAATCTCTCTAGTTCCCAACCTCTTAGTATGTGTTTGGAGGATCTTCTCTGGTTCTAAAATGACATGTCCTTCTTCATCTAGTTCTGGGAGCTCTGTCTGGGCTGAAACTTTATATCTAATGACCTTCTTTAAATAGGAAACATAAAATACTAGGTGTATGTGAGATGAATGAGGTATCTTGAGCTTGTAAGCCACACTCCCAATTTTTTATAGAACCTAATAAGGGCCATAATACTTAGTATCAAGTTTGTTGTCCTTTTTCTATTGCTTCAAGGACATCAGCTTATAAGGATATAAACATACAAATACCTAGTCACCCACCTCAAAAATTTTCTCACTATGGTGTTGATCTACTTGTTGCTTCATCTTATTTTGTGCCAAGCCCAAATTATCTCTCAAATTATCCAAAACCTCTTGTTGATGATGAATGTGCTCCTCCATATCTTAAACCTTAGTTTCTACCTTTAATGAAGAAGTGATGGAAGGTGGATGGTAACCATATAGTGCTATAAATGGAGACATTTTATAAGAGGTATGGAAAGATGTGTTATACCACAATTTTGAAAGTGGTAGCAATTTAACCCAATGTTCCTATTTATCTGATACAAAACAATGGAGATACCCCTCTAAACATTTGTTAACCACTTTTGTTTGTCCATCAAATTAGGGGTGGTAAGATGAGCTATGAGCTACCTGAGTACCCAAATAGGAAAATAGTTTGGTCTAGAAATTACTGGTGAAAACAGGATCATGATCACTTATAATTATTTTTGGGGTTCCATGTAATTTTAGAACTATTTCCATAAAAATAGCTACTACTATACTTGATGAAAATGGGTGTGAGAGAGCACAAAAATGGGCATACTTTATAAGCCTATCCACAATGACCAAGATAAAATTCTTACCTTCAGAACAAGGCAACCCTATGATGAAATCCATGGAAACCTCTTCCCACCTTTGACTAGGAATCGTTAATAGTTGTAACAGACCCAGGTTCTTAACTATCTCACCTTTATTCTATTGGCATATCAAGCATTCTGCCACAAAATTTTGTACATATCCCTTGATTCCTTCCCAAATTAATTCTTTCTTAATTATGTGTTAATTTTTTAAGAACCCTGAGTGTCCGCCAATTGGAGATGCATGCAACTTCACAAAAATCTTATGCTTAAGCTCTAAATTTTTGCACAAGTATAACCTACCCTTATACCATAAGACATTACCTTTCTATTAAAATTTATCAAAGGATAAAGTACCTTGTTGGAGATTCTAAATTAGAACCTATGTATCCTTGTCTTGCTCCCATTCTAACCTGGCTTCATCCACCCAATCTTCTTGCAACATGGACATTACACAAAGTAATTATTCTATGGATGTATCCCATATGGATAGTGTATCTACTACTACATTATCTTTACCCTTCTTGTAGATTATTTCAAAATCATAACCCAACATTTTTGTTACCCATTTTTGTTGTTCCTCAGATGATAATATTTGCTCTAAAAAGTATTTGAGACTATCATGATTTGTTTTCACCTTAAAGTGTCTACCCATCAGATAGGGCCTCCATTGTTTAACTACATGAAGAATAGCCATAATTTCTTTTTCATAGATATTTTTTTGTATACTATTACCTTTGAATTGATGACTCTCAAATGCAATGGGTCTTCTTTCCTGCATTAGTACCGCTCCTAACCTAGATCTAGAAGCATCACATTTAATAGTGAATGTCTTTGAGAATTTTGGAGTAGCCATAATTGGAGTGGTGCACATAGCTACTTTTAGTTTCTCAAATTATTTGGTGGTGGCATCATTCCAATGGAAGGCATCCTTCTTTAGCAATGCAGTGTGTGGAGACTCTATGCTACCATAACCTTTCACAAATCTTTGGTAGTAACTTGTTAGTCTTAGGAACCCTCAGAGGTTTTTGAGAGTTTTTGGCATGGGCCATTCCATCATAGCTTTGATCTTTTGGGGATCAACTTTGACACCTTCATGGGAAACAATGTGACCTAGGTACTCTACCTCTTGTAATCCAAAAGCACATTTGGATGGCTTTGTATAAAGCTGATGCTTCTCCAAAACTATCAACACCTATTTCACATGTTACAAATGTGTTTCCCATATCTAAATATAAATTAATATGTCATCATAGAAAACTAGCATAAGCTTCCTTTAAAAATGCCTAAAAATAGTGTTCATCAAGCATTGAAAAGTAGATGGTGCATTTTTAAGACCAAAGGCATTACCAAAAACACATAATGGCCCTCATGCATTATAAAAGCAATTTTATGAACATCTTCATCCTTGATTCTAATTTTATGGTGCCCCAAGTGAAGATCCAATTTTGTGAAATAATTAGCACCATGCAACTCATCAAGTAAATCATCAATTACTAGAATAGGAAATTGATCTTTGATGGTTTACTTGTTGAGTTCCCTATAATTTGGGCACATCCTCCATGTGAACACCATGACCCTTGGTGATGAATATGCACTTTGGCTATGCTTGATGATCCCTACCTCTATCATCTCATGGACCATATTTTTGATTTCACTCTTCTATGCATATGGATATCTATATATTCTGATATTTGGTGGTTGACTCCCTGGAAGTAGTTGAATGGCATGATCATGCTATCTTTTTGGTGGTAGTCCTTTTGGTATGGCCCCAAAAATAGATGGGTGGTCATCAAGAATCATCTATAGATTAGGATGTGTAAATGATGGTGTGGGTTGAAATTCTATGGAACATTAACATGCAATAATTCCCTTTGCCCCCTTTTTTATCATCTTAGTCATCTGATGTGAAATAATCAATTATGGAGATTTTGCCTGTAATCCACATAGTTTAATTTTCCTACCTTTAGAATGAAAGCACATGAATAGTTCTTAGAAGTTCATCACAATGGTACCCAAGGTTGTGAGCCATTATAATCCCAAAATAATGTCTATGCTACCCATGGGGATATCAAACACAGGATAATCAAGATTGTACTCACCCATAACAAGCTTAATACTATGGCATTTTCCTAAAAAATTAATTGTGCCACCATCTACAATCATGACCTAAAATTTTATTGTTGGCTAGATGAAACAGTTCAATCAAGTGGCCAACTAATAATTGATGAAGTTATGTGTGCTCCCCAAATCAATCAACACTATCATCTTCTTTTTCTTGAGGAAATCCACCACCTTAAGAGTTTGTGGAGTGATAATACCTGCAAGTGCATGCCAAGAGATTATAGGTTGGGAATCTTTGAGTACCTCCTCTATCTCTTCCTCATCATCATTGGAGGCATCATCTTCTTCTTCATCTTCATTAGATCCCTCAATGTAGAATAACTTCTTCTCAACACATCTATGTCCTTTGCTCCACTTGTTGTCACAACCAAAATATAATCCTTTTGCATGTTTCTCTTCAATTTTCTAAGGGGTTAATCTGATAGATGGAAGAAATGTTAGTGTCAATATGTTCTAATCTTTGAAGTGAGTGAATGGCTGCTTCTTCTTGGTTATGAATTTTTCCTCAGCTCTATGTGCCATGATAATAGAATTAGAAATCTTAAGTGGATTAAACATGCATATCTCATGTTGAATGTGGTCCTTGAGTCCACCCAAAAATAGGTCATTCAAGTTCTCAAAAATTGTCTCCACATGTAAGGATAGGTTCTAAAAATAATGAATATAATCCTTGATAGAGCTAGTATATCATAATTTTTCTAGTTAGTTAAAGTAATTATCTATCACACTATTGCCATAGTTTAATTGTAGCTCCTCTATAAAAATTGACTAGTTGACACTAAGAGTCATCTTTTTCTTTTGATCACACAACCATTAATACCAAATGAATTGATCAGGTTCAAGATACAAGGATGCCATGGTAACCTTCTCCCACTTGGGATCTGATGTAGATCTAAAAAATTCTACATTTGGTTGATCTAATTGAGTGGATATTTCCCATCAAATTTGTGCATATCCACCTTTGGTAACAGGTTCCTTTGTGGCAATGTAGTTGGATTTGAAATAGACTGGTTGGGATAACCACCCTAGTGGGGATGTGCAATAGTGATAACTGAATGATTTAACTAATTATTTTTCAAAGCCATCATGATATCTACCAAACTATCTTGCATGGATTTCATATTAGATTGTGTGCCTTGCACCTCACTTTGAATGCCTTGCACACTATAGTCAAGCTAGCTCACTTTATGATCTATGTTAGAGAACCCTGGTATAAAGGATATAGTATATCCCCCTTTTGAATTCATCTCTTCCTTGTTAGGAGTTTTACCTAGAGTTTCAACACCCTTTCTTCACCCCCAAGCTTGTGGACCTACCATAAAAGGGCTTTACGATGTCGACCCTGATTGGCACTTTTGACCCAACTTTGACCAAGTGATTTTGGAATTATATCAGCCTCAAATCAAAACATATAAAGAAAATACCCTATCCAAATTTTTATAATATTTATAAAAATGTACATAACTCAGAAAAATTCTTTGAATTGTGAAGTATAGAGCAATTTTATCAAAAAACCTAAAATGATGATAACTTTTGTAAAATAGATAAAAATAATCTAAAATTTTAATGGAAGCTTAATTTAATTATTTCACACCTCCAGTAAAAAAATTGTAGATAAATTCACATCTGTGTTTTTGATATAGCCAAATTTAAAAAATTAGGGTTTTACCCACAAGATTGCCCAAATCACAGCTCTGATACCACTTGTAATGAAATTACTTCAATGATAAAGTAGAATAGTAGAAATAAATCCAAATATTACTAAAATATATGATAATATACAAGCCACTTCGAGGGGGCAACCTCTACAAGTTTCAATAAGAGCTGAATTCATAATATCATGATAAATAATTACCCACTACCTCCTATATATAGTCTATCTAGGCCATGGTTACTCCATAGGCTGACCTACTAAACAAATGAATGCATAGATAAATGTGATATAACATCAAAGATGGATAATTAAGCCATAATTCATCTATTCCTATCCTCATACATGTGATAGGTTAGGGGTGTAGCACTTTAAAAGCAAGGGAAATTTGGAAAGAATTCATTTAGGCTTTTTGTTTAAAGGAAATGAATAAAGGATTTTAGTTATTTTAATTTTTTTTTGAAGGTATATTGAATTTTCTCAAGGTTTCTTTTCAATTTTGTTGAAGGGTAATGATCCCTTTGAGAAAGATCATCAGCAAAAATCCTAAAGGGTAGAATCCCTTTAGGAACGTTCTCTTCAAAAAGATCTGAGGGGCACTTAGAAAGGTCCGAAGGGCAACTTGAAAAGTTTTGAAATGTTCAAATCTTTTAGACATTTTTTCTGAAGGAAAGGAAAAGGTTCAATTGGAATTCTAAAGGAACATTTAAAATTTTGAAGGGTATCTACCCTTTAGGAAAATTCAGAACAAACATCTAAGAATCACTTTAATATTTTTGAAATGGATCATATAGAAAAGATAAAAGTTAAAAAATCCAAAGGAAATAGTCTATTTATAAACTCTTGAAGGGTTAATTTCCCTTCAATAAAGTTCATTTGCAAGAATCTCGAAGGGTAGAGTCCCTTTATGAAGGTTCATTTCAAGGAATTTTAAAGGGTATTTGCCCTTTGGAAAAGTTCACTATAAGAATTTTTAAAGGCTCTTCAAGGCTTTCAAAGGCCAATTTACTTTGAACTTTTTGTTTGAAGGAATTATCCATTGCAAAAATTCTAACAGAATAGTCTAAGGCAAAAAAGGGCTTCAGAAAAATTATCCATGAGAAAGGGACCATTACAATAATTCTCAATGAACATACACAAAATTTGAGGGACATTTTAAAAATATCAAAGGACGTTTAAATTTTTTTTAAGGGTTATTTTACCTTTGCAAAAGATAATTTTAAATTTTTTGAAGGGTAAAATCCCTTCAAAAAATGATCAATTACAAAAAGTCTTAAGGGTTATTAGCCCTTTGGAAAGGGACTTTATGGAGAAGCCAAAGGGACATTATAAGAATCTTTAAGGAAATAAAAAGATGAAGAAACTCCTTTTTGAAAAAATAACAAAGGGTATCTACCCTTCAGGAAAGTTCAAAACAAAAAGTTTGAAGGGCACAAGAAAGAAATAATTTAAACTTTTTGTCTGAGGAAATTTTTTGAAGACCTAATTCCTTCAGATAATTTATCTGAAGGAATTATCTGAGAGCAAGAATTTACTTGAGGCAAAGGCCTGAAGGAATACATGCCTTCAAATGTTTTATCTAAAGGAAAGGACCAATGAGGGAAATATGCAAGAAATGGTTCAAGCCAAAGGCTGAAGGAAAAGAAATGGGCAAAAACAAGATTTTTGAAGGAAATGAAAGAAAGAAGGTCCAAAAGGAAAAGTCTCATACATTTTGTCTGAAGAAATAAGGACAAAAACAATTAAAAAAACAATTACACAAGAATAAATAGATCCAAATGGAATAGATGAAGATAAAAATCTAAAATAATACAAAAGGAATACACACACAGAGCTAAGAACAAAAGGTAGATAGCTAACAAGGAGTTTAATCTAAATACACATCTCATCATCCATGCAATCAAAGGCTATTTAAATCTAATTGGTCAAAGATTCAATTAAATATTTTTTGAATTTAGGGTTATCTCCTAGTCATCTCATGCATTCAATGATCCAACTCAGCTTCAGGATTAATCAACAGGTAGATTTCTTTGATGATTGTGGCATGGCTTTCCATGTAAGAGTTTGACTTGTCAAACTTGGGTCCACCTCATCCCTTCAAATGAAAACATGTAATTTATTTCATGCATGTAATCTTGTTTATCTAGTTGAAGGTTTTCAAAATTTCTAGTAGTTCAAATGGAACTCTAAGTTCAACATTGGCATTGATTTCATGCAAAGGAGATTGTTCTCATGTTTTGATCAGATAAACTTGAGTCTATATTTGGAGGTTGGCGTAGAATTTTGCATGATGAAAATTTAACTAAAACTTGGAATATTCATCATTTCCAATGAGAAATAAATTTTCATGTAATGGCATAAGACAAAAATAGATTTTACTTAAAGGCTATGATAGCACAAGTTTGACTTAATTGATCTCCTTTTCTATTTTCAGCACCATCCTCTTAGTTGTTGTATCTTTTTATATATAAGTTGGCTCCTTAGCCTGGATTTATATCCATTTTTTGGTAACAAAAAATTCTACCAAATACTAAGTTGTAACCTTTTTTGAATTAATAAAAGGACTATTTTCAATTTCTAGTTACTGGTATAGTGTATTTATGTCATTGATTTGCATAAGTGATAAAATTTTGTTCCTTGTCAAGTCTTATTCTTACCTAATTACTAGATGATAAAATTATGTATGTCATTTTCCATGTTAAAAATATCTTAGCTGAAGTTATATTAGATATAAATGGCTAGTTAGTGCATTGAATTAGGCCTACTCCATCATTTCCCTCAAGCTTTAATCATTGGATAAATCCTTTTCATGAAATATTTATGCATAGTGGTCAATTGGAGTTGAAATTTTAGCCCTTTTCTTATCTAGATCAGTGTTTTTAGAAGCTCAGTTTGATTGGACCATTTAAAATTTAAGTGTATCACCATCATTAGATAGGATTTTCTTTCAAGTTTCTTTCTCCCTTTTCTCTTGTAGTTTATAGTGTAGAACAAAGATCCTAATCAATACACCAAATGGAGCTAGCCCTTATCATATAGATATTCAATCCAATGATTAGGTCATCCAAAACCTAGAATTATTTAGATGTTTTATTAAGCTTTTAAGGCCTGAAAATACCTTCACAAGGGTGCAAGTCTGATTAACAACAACTAGTTTGGCTCTTGGCTAACCTAACTCATAACCTAGTGAATAATTGTTCAAAATTATTCTAGGTCAAATGGGTTGACCCTATTTGATAAGATTTTTGGAAGGGTTTAGGGTCAAATATTACTATATATAAAAGATAATTTCATCATTATTTCATATGTAATCAAGAGTTATTCACTTATGCTTCTTTACAATCTACTCTTCCACCATTCTACTTGAGGAGTCTTATCTTAGGGTTTCTACTTGTAGAATCTAGTCTTGTGGATGTCTTAGATGATTTAGAATTTCTTAGTGATCCTTACAAGCCAAAATAACCTCTTTTGAAGCCTGTTTGACTAAGGGATATATTGAGTCTTGATGGGTTCATCATTCAAGTAAGTATTCTCTAACTTTACTCCTCTTTTTAGTAAATAGAAGTAGCATAAGTATTGGATTCAAATAATATTACTATTATTATTTCATGTATTATGGTATTTCTCATACATATATTAATTGATATTATCCTATGAATGTTTTGATTGTTTACTAACCCCTCATACTCTGCCACAAGCTTTGGTGCGCACTATATTCGATTTACATTACTTCTTATTAGTTTTGTGAGATATCAAAACATAGGACTCCATTAGGGTTATTAAATGATTATTATTGATTTTACGTTTTATAACCCTCCCTATCATAGTGTATTGTGGTAATAGATCCCCTAATCGGGTCTAGTAGATCCCCATATTGGTCATATTCCCACTCAACAAATGTGTCCCTAATTAGAAGTGTATGGTATGATCTATCTTCTCCAAGTTAGGATGTTAATCTATAGAAATGATGAATTTATGATTAAATACAACACCCACCCAAGATTGCACATGGTGGTCTTCCTTCATGGTGATGTCTTATTTGGTCTCATTTTAAACCTTGTTAGTAATGATTAAGGTTTTATGTATGTGTTAAGAACTTACTTGGGAGATCTATGTGTCATAGCTTATTTGAGGTCCCTTGGATGATGCACTATATCCTCATGATATTCCTTGAGTGAGAGAAAGAGTGTCAAGTGATTTTGAGGTCTATAAGATGGTTTAAACATTCTTTGACAATATTAAGGATCTTTTGACAAGGTTAATGTAACTTAGAAATTTTAAGGTTAATGACCTTTTATGGTTATGGGCCTATTTCAAGCCATCACTTATGATATAGACCTTTATAAATAGTGTGAAATGTGTCTAAGCTATGATTGGGTCCTAATGTGAAGCCTAGTGATGTGTGTCAAATCCATTTTCCATGGTCTATTTGTTCAAGCTTGTTTCAAATTTTAATATCCCTATCAAAGCACCAAATGACCCTCAAACTTGCCACATGAGTTTATACACCTTATAATATTTTTTTTTAAATGGAATATTTTAGTTTCTCATTGATTATAAAGGTCTTAAAAGAATCCCCAAGCCCTCACTATGTAATTTCACATCATAAAGAGCCACTTTAGGGGTAAAAATCACTTTCCACTAGCCAAATAGACCCCACACATGGGAAACCATGACCCCTCAACTTACCCATCCAAACCACTCATTTTAAAATGTTTTTTGACTTATATTTCTCCCCCTCTTACTTGATAATGGTGTTTTAAATCCTAAACCATGAGAAAATGGAAGAAAATTGCAAGTTTTATAGGGGTGTATGACTTATACAGATCCATAAAATATGGATATAAATAGAAGTTATGAAGTTGCATAAGGGTATTATTTAAAGAATTATGTGAAGATATCCATGAGTTTTTAGGCAAAATATTCCCAAAAATGACCCTCTTCCTCCATCAAGCTCTTTTACAACCCAAGAAAGCCTTCAAGTTTGTAAATAGTATGGATAGGAGAGAGAAAATGGGGAAATAATCTCTAGGTAGAGGAAGGGGTTCTCTTAACCTTCTCATTCATGAATTTTTTCTACATTTTCATGGTGTATGCTCTATGAACAAATTTTAACTATTTAGGCACTCAAATTCTCTCCTTCATCTATGTAAGGGGTTAAAGTGGGATCAAATTTGGTGTATTATTGAAGGTTTTATAATAATAAATGTTTTATGTATGTTATATATGTATTAATATCCCATATCCATCATCATTAACCCTTGGTTAATAGGGTGAGTGTGTGAGAGCAATAAATTCTTTGTGTTTCCTCCATTTGTAGACAATAAACAAGTTTATCTATGTTGTAGAACATTTAGGGCATATATATGAAAAAGAGGGATGATTTCAAGCATGTAATGGTTTCTTAAATTCCTATCAAGTCTTATCTATTATTAAATTCTTAAGCTAGTCATTTCATCAAGCAAAAAGAGCCCCTTCAAGTCATATTCTAAGGTAATTGTCTTGAATATTGAGTGACCTCCTTTACAAGTGGAAAAAAGGTACCCATAGAGAATCCTTAAGTTATCTAAGTGGAATATACATAAGACCCATATTTAACTAGGCTATATAATTTTATCCTATATTAATCATTTCCCTATACACTAACCATCTCTATCCTGAACCCATTATACAATGGAAACTCTCACTCAGTCACTACAAACCTTTTAAAATAAACTAAGCACATATGGTAGTCATTGTTAAAATGGGGTATAGAGGGGAAAGTAATATAAATGATAATAATAGGGTCCAATAAAAGAGGTATGGATATGGGAATCAAATTTTAATAAATATCAAACCTTCTTTCTTAGACCTTTAAAGGATAAGCATCCTCACAGTCATGTCATACCTACTATGCAGGCTAAGAAGATGAGGTGCCAATATTTGAGGGTAAATAAGATAATAATGAGGTTATTAACATGAGTATTTAACTCATAAGAACATAAGAATGTCCAATTCCATTCCTCAAAGTGGTCACACACATATTCATGACCTAAAAATAACACCTATAGGAAAAAATAAGAAGGTAGAGCTATGACTATAAGGGTGAGTTGAAAATGTCTTGGGTGAGTGAATAGATGTATTTATGTAGAAAAAATACCCTATTCATCATGATTATCATGGTTCAAATGGAGTATTAGTGTGCCAAATAATGAGGACAATGTTTGCTTCTTCTTCCAAATAGACCTCATTCACTACCTATAGAAAAAGTGTGAGACACCACCATGAGTAAAGATAAAATAGTGTTTCCATGATATTCATTATTTTTTTATTAAAGTAGATAAGTCCTTGAGAACTAGAGAAGGTTTAATGGCCCATTTAGTCTTACTAGACCTAAAACTAGTATACAAGTATGTGACTATTATATGCAGTTATTTTGCATATTTGAAGGGTAACATGAAGATGGAGAAGTCTCATGAGACCTGTGTATAGTGGAATGATCATATACCTAAGGAGAATCCATTTTTGACAATCTAATATGCTAAAAAAGGATAATTTACATGCTTATAGTCCCAGGTAGACCTAATTATTGTCTATAGGTAAGTCTTTTAGGAAAGAAATTAAACTTTGAAACTTACATGGAAATGATTGTAGAGGGATGGAAAAAGTATTTATCACTTATTTTCTAGAATGAAATTAGTGTTTTCCATTGAGGTGATAAATTCCCTTGAGATATAAGGATCCTAATGGCTCACATAGGCCTAAACAAGCATGTACATGAGAATTGGGGGTTCATGTAGGTTTCAAATTTGATAGAGGTTTGAAGGAATATAAGGGAGAGTGATGTAGACATAACAAGGTCTCATGATGAGAAGATCTCATTTGAATCAAGAAAAATTACTCAATCAAGCCCATAAGACTACATAGGTATGACTTCCTATAAACCCTAGGATTGATTTTATGAGGATATAACAAGGGCAGAGTTGATGGAGGGCTTCAACCTAAGTATGTTTTCAACCATGAAACATGTTTTAGGAGTATATAAATCCATATGCAATGTATTGAGATGAGGATAAAGATTACTCAAACCCAAAACACTCAAGGTAATAGTAAATAATGACCTTCAAGGTAGACCCATGAGAGGATAAGGATTAGATGATAGCCTAAATAGATAAAATCAAGTTTAGGGTATGGGAATAGAGTAAAAAGGATGTTATGATAATTATTAATCCCAAAATCACCTAAAAGTCTCCTAGACCTCTGAGAATTGGTATAGGCCCATTAGAAATAAAGCCATTCTTGGATACTCAAGACTCCATCCTCAATCTTGGTGACCAACCCAGACCCTCCCAAGTAAGACTATCATCAAGAGAAGATTTAGGAGGTTGTTAAAAGTCATAATTAATTTTTTAATATAGGATAATGCAAAGGAATGGCCAATTTAATCTCAACACCTAACCTGAGATATGCTACCCTAAGAATTCAACTAAAGCCATCACTTTAAGTGTTCACAAATTTTATAGTAGAGGGACATATGGAAAATTCTATTATGAGGAGTTGGAAACCCATATATAATCAATATCCAAGAATGAGTGAGTTAGATTCAGGATCCCAACTCTATGAATGAATGTTAAGACTATAACCATGTTTACAAGGCTTATAGATAACTTGAGGTCTACCATATTACATTCAATTCTCCACACACAAGGTGCATGGGACCCAAATATTTTCAAGAGTTTTAGGGGGGTATATGGTATAAAAATCCATGACTATAAGTTTTGGATTAGGTGTATGATCTTTATGAACCATCGTTAAGATGGGAGACCTCCAAAACCCTTCTTAAACCCTAAAATAGACATAACTTGGAAAAAATGGGTATAATTTCACTCAAACAATATGAATTGACCTAATAGGCACTTGTATCACCTATTAAACTCAAAGGAGACCCTAATCATTGTAATGGTCTGTATGGACACTATATGGACTTATCATAAAATTATACTTTTTTAAGGTTTTGAGCAAAAATTAGGGTACAAATATTGTTGAGGAGTTGAAAAATATTAGAATGGGTATTGTGATATTTATTCAAACTTCTTATACCACAAAATATTCACAAATATCCCTAAAAGTTTTCCTACTAGTCTATGCAAAATAGCGAGTCCATGAAAGCTAGTAGAAGGTGACCTAGTCACCTACATTAGAAAAATTGCAGATGTATGTTGCATATAAAGGCATGATTTATGGTATAAAAATGTTATAAAAACATGAAATATTGTTATTCACCTACTCTAAGGTTTTTATTTAGGTCTTTGATCATTCATCAATAGATAACCATGTAACTAGGCATAGTGGCCTAGTAGACCTACTTGGGTTAGCAAGAAGAAGACTAATGGCATAGAGGGGATGCTAGGAGATAAATTAAAGGTAATTATACCCATGTAAATAATTCTTAATGGGTTATTAGATCACTTATTATATTTATTATGGAGGAATATGATAATTACCAATCTAGGTCAACATGCACAAAAGGGAGACAGGTTATTATATGCTTCATGGTGGCCTAATTGAATCTCTTTAATGTTGTAACTATTGTAAGGAAGAGGTAATTAACCAAATAATTTAATATCCATGTTTTTGAAGAGGTTAAACAAATAAACTGCAACCTCTACCACTACACCTCAATGCCTAAAAGGCCCATTTATAAACACCAATGCATGGAGAGACCTATGAAGGACTATTATAACTATAATATGCATGGGATATGGTAATTTATGACATTTAAATATCACATCCATGCCATTATGAATCTATTTATATCCTTTTTATTATATTTATTTAGGCCTCAAGTCCTTGATTTATGTCCTTCACTTGGGTATGAGAAGACTCTACCTAGATTTGTACTTAATAGAAATTTTGGACTAATGCAATGACTGATTCAACTTATTACATATTGATCTTGTGTTTTTATGTTTTTTTTTTTTTTAATTTAATAAGTGGAATATTTATCTTCTTTTTTTAGGTCTTGCTTTCACCTAGATGTTAATACATGTTCTATATAGGTCATATAGTGTGCAAGAAGTGTTAGTGACTGAATTTAGAGTGAAATTTTGATTATAAGTGCCTTGAACTAGGCCTTCCCTTCATTACCATCATGATTTAGTCACATATAAAATCCCCTATGTTAAATAATATTGCTATACACTCTTGGAATTAGTAGCTCAGTTACTTCTTTGGTTCACTATTATTATTCAAGGCAAATAGAGTTGATAGGCTATATTGATGCATCACCACCTTTAGGCTAGGTCTCCTTTATGCACTCCTTATTCCTTTTCACCGAGAAAATAGTTTTTATGAGTGATTATAATCCATAAGTGATGTACCAAGGTATATTTCACCATAACCTATAGGTCTAGTCTAGTCATAGGTTACCCATAGCCTTAGAGTATTCTCATGTTGCCCCAACCTTGAAGGAAAGATTGAATAACCTCCTTCTAGGTTGAAGGTTAGAGAGATAATAAATATGAATAAAAAATCAATAATATATATAAAAGTTTTGGATAATTAAGGAGTTTACCATGGAGAAGAGGCCAACTTAACAACATAGTCAAGGTACAGGCAGGTAGAGTCACATGACAGGGCAAAACCAAGGAACCTTATATAAGGATAAAGTGCAAAGACAAAGAAGGATATCTCTTGTTTTATTAAGGATTATTAACCATATAATAATTATTTAATCCATTTTAGAGGTGAATAAGGCCTAGATGGCCTAATTAGGCCTAGTTAGGCCTAGGCATGCACTTATAGTCAAGGCCAAAAGAAGGAAGATTAAGTTGTGAAAACCTATACGAAGGTGGTTACAAAGGTCTCTCTCTTAATCTATAAAGTTATCTCAAGTTTATCCATTATTATGGTTGACACATTTAATATTTATGGTGGGCCACTCAATGGATTATTAGGACTTTTAGGCCTAAGTTGGTACACATAAACCTACATTAGAATTGAAGGCATATGTAAGTTTGTAGGTTATTTGAGTCAAGGCCAAAGTAGGCATTTATAGTAAAGGACAAAATAAGGAAGATTGAGTTGTGAAACCAATAGGGATGTGGTTATAGAGGATTCTTAATTGATCCATAAAGTGATCTTATGTTTTTTCATTTTTACAGTTGATCCATTTAAGATTGATGGTGGGTTACTCAATGGATTATTAGGCCTTTTAGGCCTAAGTTGGTACACATAGACCTACACTATAATTGAAGGCATATGAAATGTTTTAGGTTATTTGAGAATTGAGATCACCTAAGGAGGTATTTATAAGGCAAAATAGATGTTTCTAGGGTGATTGAAGCCACAAATAAGGAAGAAAAATACTCAATCAAGCCTTTAGGGTTACATAATAGGGGTAGGCTTGATGGATGACTTGACCATAAGGATGTTTTTATCATGTTATATGAGTATAAAGATCCATCAAAACTTAATTAAAAGGATAAAGGGATATTCAATTCCTAATATTACTATTAAGTGGTTTGGGCATGATAGTGAACAATGACACTAAGGCGGATTATGAGAGAATGGAGATCATGACAAAGTTTGAATAAATAGAGATAGTTATAAAAGGATGGAAATAATATGAGGAAGGTTTTATGATGGTGTTTAGGTCATCAACTCATATACAGGTGACTAAAATCCCTTAGACTCATTATTAGGCTTGTAAGGCCTAAAGCTATTCTTAAGGCCTAAAGATCCTACCTCCACCTTGTGACACGTCAAACCCTCCCAAGTAGACCTATGGATTTTAATAAATATTAAATGATGTTACAAGTATTATGAATAATGTTTGAAGTATAGGAGAGCAATAAAATTGTCAATTTGGTCTAGAGACCTACCTTAAGCTCCATAGTCCTTAACAACCACCTCAAGACACCATTTAATGTGTTCCTATATTTCATAGCATAATGAATCATAGTGAATGATCTTATTATGATTTGTGAACCAATATGGACTTAAAATCCATGGAGGAAATACTTGGTTTTACGGGCCCACCTATATGAATCAATTTTAAGACTGTAGATATGTCTAGAAGGCTTGTACAGAGCTCAAAGCACACCATTATGCATTCATATATAATCACACAAGATGCATGGGAACCAAATATTTTCAAGAAATTTATGGGGGTCTATGGGATAAACAACCATGAGCATAAGTTTAGGATTTGAGGTCTAATCTTTATGAACCATTGTTAAGATGGTAGACCTCCAAAACATTGATTATACCCTTAGATAAACCTAACTTGGGAAAAGTGGATATATTTTCACTTCAACACCCTAGGTTGACCTAATAAACACTTGGATCAAATAGTACACTTAAAGGATACCCTGACCATGGTACTAGTCTGTACAAACTTCTATATGGACCTATCAAAAATGGTACCTTTTCAAAGAATTGAGAAGAAAACAAGGTAAAGGGTTATTTGAGAAGTTGTCAATAATTGGAGGGGGTGGTTTGAAATTTTTTCACCTTCCCAAGACACCAAATACCACATTTATACCTATAAATTTCTCTACAATTCCACACCAAACATCCCATCTATAGATGCTAAGGGAAAGTGACTTAGTCACCTAGATTGGAAAAATGAACTACTTAGAAAAGCCTATGTCATGATACAGGACATTGATTTAGACCTATAACACACCTATTAACCTAATTTAAGGTTCCTATTTAGTTTTCATGGCCACATATTTAACAATAGTTAGGTGACTAGGCCTAGTGGTCTACTAGGCTTACTTGGGTCAAAAAAGAGAGATCTAAGTTGGCATAGAGGGGTTACTAAGATGCCAATATAGAAGAATTAAAACTTGTAACTACTATGATGAAGGCCAAAATATACACTTTTCATGTTCATCATGGGAAATATGTAGTGTCCTATCCAAATCAACATGTAAAAGGGGATGATGGGTTGTTTAACACCTCATAGAGGCCTAATTACATTTCATTTACACTTTGTAACTATCATAGGAGAAGTGGTTAAACTTTTTGGGCATATCCATGCTTTAAATAGGTCAAAAAATTATGACCCAACCTCTACCACTTCATATCAATTACCAATAGCTCATTTAAGAACATAAAATGGCCTAAGGTAGTGCATGGAGGGAGCATGGTGATTTTTATAGTTGCTTGTAACTGTGATGGAGTCATTGTGATCTTTCATGACTTCTTCTCCACCTTTCGATGCCATAATATCTTCTATAACCTTATGATTCTTATATATATTGATCCTCTTTAGCCATTATATTCATCCATAACCTAAGATGAGGAAACTTTGTTTAAATTTCTACCTTATAGACCTCTTGGATTAATAAAAGACTATTTTTAGCTTTTTTAATATGGATCAAATGTGATTATGCTCATTTTTTACTTGAATATTTGGTATATTTATTCCCCTTTATATTTCCTTACCTCACCTATATGTTAATATGGTGTCTTATTCAAGTCATGTGGTGTGCAAGAGTGTTAAGTGATTGAATTTGTAATGGAACCTGATTAGTAAGTTCCTTAGATCAGACCTTCTTGTCATGGAACACATGTTCTAGCCACCTAACAACCTCCATGTGAAACATTGTTGTATAGGAGATCTTGAAGATGGTATTTGAGTTGTTTATCTAGTACACTAGTGTTGTTTGAGGTTAAATTGAGTAGATAATGATATTGGTGCATTACCTATAGTAGTATGGGTTTATTTTTATGCATTCCTTCTATCCATTTTCAAACTAATTTGTAGGTCTTAGTGATTATGAGCTATGATAATTTCACTATTTTAAAGTTTTAAATTATGTCATATAGGTGTCATGGTGAGTGTATGAAGTGCCTTAATAGTCTAAGCGATAATGGCAAAGTGTGTAATGTGTTTGTCCTAGTATGCTTGAAGGATGCTTAGTTGATCTTTAGTTTTGGCATGGTTTGAGATGATTAGAAATGAGTCTAAATAATTGATCATGTGAAAATGGTAATATCATTAGTTAAGGATTATTGGAGAGCTTGTGTGCATGAGTATAATTCACATGGTTCATCATTGTTCTCATTTGGACATTTTGGGTCCAATGATAGAAAATATGAGTAGGTAGTTTGATGACATTATAATTTACACATATAGATGAGTAAATGGGAGTTGGTCATATGTTTTTTATCACATTATTCCCTAGTTTATATTCATAAATTCTCAAGTCTAGCGATGAAGTGTGACAAAGGATATGTAAGTACAAAGTTGGGCTCTCAAGCATTTGACAGTGTTTTCCCATACTTAGCTGAATTTGCAATGTGGGAAGAAGAGCCAAGTAAGCATATTGATGAAATTATATCTTAAACGTGTGGATATTTTATGATAAGTTCATAATATGAGTTTGTTCATATCTGTGCCTAGTTGATATGCACAAAATTTTAGGTCCAGTGATGAAGTACAACAAAAGTTATACATGTGTAAAGTTGGTCTTTCCAAACAGTTCTTGACATGGTTGGCTTTGTGAATAGAAAAATCTGAGTGATAATTTTAATGTCATTATGTTTCAAATGTGTGGGGTTTTTCGGATTATGTTGACACATGGTTGTATTATCCTATGTGAGGAGATCATAAAGTGTAAATTTCAAAATATGCGCTTGAGCAAAACAAAAGATATGGAGGTATAAAGTTGGCCTTTGAGGAAAATAAGAAATGGTCCCCATACTTAGTCATTTTTTCACAATGTTAAAATATCAAGACCAAATGTAGATCCAAAAGTGTGTAGGATTTCATACATGAAGATCTACAGTGTATAACAAGTCAAAGAAGTCAAAGTGTTTATTGGTTAACATACATAAAGATCAAGCTTCTTCTAAGATACAATGGTGCACAGGAGTTCATACATGAAGATATATGGTGAAAACAAAGTCAAAGAGGTTAAAGTTTCCATTAGTTAATAGAGATAAATATTGAGCTTCTTCTAAGATCCAATGGTGTGTAAGTGATTGTACAATTTTGATCTAACAGTGCATGTTGAGCAAGATGGTAATAAGTGCATGATGTTTAACAGTATAAATACTTAGGAGGCATGTGAGGGTGAAAAGTGTAATAATAATGGGAGATATAATAAATATATAATGGTGCATGCTACATGATAAATACTTGACTGATATGTAGAGATCAATGGTATGCATTGAGTCAATATTACAAGAGTGCATGAGATGAGGTTAACATGTTCAAGGTTTAAAGTTTGGCATTGGCACACTATGTGCTAAAATTTGAGATTAATTAAATAATATTGACATCCATGATTTATATAAATTTGTGAGGACACAATATGTGAGCATTGTGTTCTATGCTGAACTATGACCGTTTGAATTCAAATAATTGAATATAGCAATGAAAAGACCAGTGTCTAGTTTTTGAGCCATAAAATTTGATATATGCATAATTTGACCATGGTGTTAAAAGATAATTTGTATAAGACCCAAAGACACATATAGAAATATAAATTTGAATGTCTGATTATATGTACAAATAAATATATTGAGCTTTAAATCTGACTACATGTTTGACTATGTTTTACACGTAACCTAAGAAGGGAAATTGAGCTCATTCTATTATTGTTTTGATGTCTAATGTTGAATTAGATATTTGAGTGTGTTTTAGGTTCCATGAAGATGTTATATGAGAATTATAAAGACTAGTTTTATGCATTATGAAAAAAAATTTATAAGTCAACTATGTATTTATTCATGGTGATTATGTACACAAAATGTTGATTGAGTAAATTGTGATTAATAAGAAGGGTATTGTGATGGAGATGGACACTTAAGGGGGACCTATAGATCATGTGGAATGGGTCCATGTTTTTAGTTTACTTAGAGAAGTGTTAACGAGTTGAATGAATCTCCATAGGACCTAAAAGTGACTTAGGCTTATTTGAAAGTAGAGTGTGCTTAAGTGTGACACATGTAAGATGTCTTAAGGGTTAAGGAATGCCTAATGGCCTACCCAGATGTTGATAATTCATGAATGATGTGTGTGTGTGTGTGTGTGTGTGTGTGTGTGTGTGTGTGTGTGTGTGTGTGTGTGTGTGTGTGTATGTATAATATATGTATGTATGTGTGTGTGTGTATATATATATACATACATACATACATACATACATACATATATATATATATATATATATATATATATATATATATATATATATATATATATATATATATATATATAAACTAAATGTGTTGGCTTTTATATTTGTGAGTGAGACAAATGTAAGGTGTATGTGAGGATTGTGGAGTGAAGGAGAGGTAGAGTGCCTAGTTGATGAGTTAAAGAGTAGAGTACATTGAGGACTATGTGTATGACCTATAGGTCATATTTATGATGTCCAAATAAGTTTTCTTGAGGTTTTACGATATGTGAAGAGGTCTGAGTGTGCATCTGAGGATAGTTTGAGTGAAGAAGAAGAGATATTATGACATGCCTATATGAAAGGCCTGTATGAGATAGACAGGGTGTTTTTGTAGAGGTTATAAAGTAGAGATCCATCATCAGGTGTTGAATACATCAGTTCTAAGGTGAAAGTGTTTTTTTCAAATGATGTTCTAAAATACTTGATATTCCTTAGGGGTAGTTTCTCCTTGTGAAATAGGTGTTTCACTAAAGGCCTTTGGTCAGGAGGATATAATCAATTTGTGTTAGTCTAAAGGAGTTAACCAATCTCTTATTTGTAATTTATTATAGGATAGTAGTGCATGTGTTTCAAGCTTGATATTGGGTTTTATTCCCCATGAGGGTTTCCCATAAGAATTTTGTGTTATGTGTTTGATCTTGTGTATGCATTTATTAAATCATCTCTCTTGTTAATATTGCTTGATCAATGATATATGTTGATTGTATAGTATTTTGAAAGGTTTAGAATTGAAATTGAAATATCTAGGCTCATTGATTCACCCTCCCCTCTCAGTGATTATACCTCTAACAATTGGTATTAGATCAAGCCTTTGGTAAAGGTTTGATAGCTTAAAGGTGATCCAAGGTACAATATGGGTAGTCATCAAGGAGGTTTCTTTACTAAGCAAGCATCAATGTTAAATAGATCCAATTATGCATTTTAGAGTGATAAAATGAGGACATTTTTATGTCCATAGGGTTTGATGTATGATAATCTATTGTGTATGGTTATGTTGATCCTACTACTCCCCCATTTAGTGCTATAGATAAGAAGTTGTTTGAAAATAATTCCAAGTCAATGAATGTTATCACTTTTGGTCTTTTTGAGACTGAATATACTAAGGTAATCTATTATAAATATGATAAAGAGATATGGGAAAAAATGTAGATAATTTATGAAGGAGATTATTAAAAGGTAAATATTACTAAGTTTTAGACTCATAGAGGGAAATTTGAAAGTCTCAATATGAATGAAGAATATTTTGTGGTATCCTTTCTATAGAGAGTTGATGAGATTGTAAACATCATCAGAGGTCTTAGTGAGAACCTTGAAGAGGTTACTATAATTAAAAAAGTATTAAGATAACTATCCCTCAAATTAGATCCTAAGGTATCTATTATAGAATAAACCCATGATCTTAATTAGTTTAAGATAGATTAATTTCATGACACCCTTACTACCTATGAGATGAGGAAGAATGATGATATACCACCAAATAAGGAAACAACTTTCAAGACTGAGATGAAGCCAAAGAAGAAGTTACAAGGTAATAAACCCAAAGAGGATGAAATTTATGATATAGATGAGGATGAACTAAATGCTTTGATTTCAAGGAAATTGAGAATAGGTTCAAGCAAATATAAAGGTAAATTACCCCTTAAATGCTTCAATTATGGTGAGATAGGACATTTTGCTAACAAGTACCCTCATAAGTATAAGAAGGATGATGATGAAGAGCATGATAAAGGTCATAATGATGGAAAGAGATAATTTATGTTTGATAAAAGAAAAAAGGGATTCAAAAGGTTTTATAACAAGAAGTATGCAGTTTTAACAACTGTGAATATCAGAGAGTGCAGGCCACGGGAGGGAAGAGGGAAGAGGGAGTGTGGCTGTAGATGTGGCCATGCTGAAACCCTAACCTTCATGGCCACCTCTCTAGCTTTAGAGACTAGATCCCTATGGAGGGAGCCTTGGTGTATTAGCACGGTGCAGAAAAGAGTGATCCTTTATTGTGCAGATCTTTATTTTGCTTTGGATCTCTATTTTGTGGCTGGAACCTGGACTAGACTTTTAGCTCGAGTTGGATGGCCACCATGAACTAGTTTATGAATAAAATAGTGTTTGGATGGAGGAAACTTTGTTTCCTTTGTTGTAAGTAAATGAGATGCATCACCCTGTTTAGGGAAAAATGGAGAAAACCTAAGCTGCAGAGGAACCCTGCTCATGGAAAAATGATGGGTGTGATGGATCTGCCTACACTGTGTAGGCACTAAGGGAATACGGCATGCCATATGTTATGGTTTTTGAATGGCAGTCTTGTAAAGGAAATTTTTGTTGGATGCCGTCTGTGAGCAACTCCTTCGACTTTGTGGTCTAGGGGTTGCTGGTTCGAACCTGGATGCCCGCTCTGTTTGTTTTGGAGTTGGGTAAGGTGTCTCTATTTTTGAGGTTTTAGGTCTTGGTAAAACTTGTTGTTTAGGTTATATTGCCTGGTTTTGTTCAAGTTTTAGGTCCTTATAAAACCTAGGTGCTTTTATTGGTTTATTATGGTGGTTTCAAGTCCCTGTAAAACCTGATTTAGATATTGTTCTTCAGTATGTTTTAGGAAGGCCTTTCCTGGGGGCTGTTAAGGTTTTATCTTTCTTGAATTTGTTAAAGGGTTTTGGGGCCCCTTCAAAACATGCTTTTACCTTAATCTAAAATAAGAGGTATGTCAAGGATAAGAAGAGTCTCTACACCAAAGAAGATTGTAACTCATTAGATGAGAGTGAAATCAGTGACTCAAAGTATGATCATGAATATGATGGCCCTACTGAAGATGAATCCCTATTCATGGTTGAGGAAGGTGGTTGATCACATCAAAAGGAGTCTACATGGTGTGATTTAAATGATGAATAAGATGAGGTGGACTATGAGACTACACTGGCAAATGTTCATAAAGAATTGAAGACTAAGATAAGATCAATAATAATATGAAATTTAAACTCAAGGACTATGAAGAAAAATTTAGTGTATTCGAGGTAAAAATTAATGAAGTTGCTAAGGAACATAAATATTTAGTCAAGCATCCTAGTTTCCAATTGGAAATCATGTGTACAAGCCTAAAAGATAAAGAAGAATAAGAATGCTCATGATATGCTTACGATATTATATCTTTAAAATATGAGTTAGATAAGGCTATGATCAAGGTGAAATCATTTTTCAAGTTTTTTAAAAATTCTAATAATTTGGATGTTATCTTAAAGAGTCAAAAGTCATCTAGTGATAGATCTAGATTAGGTTTTAAAAAAGAGCCCAAAGTTGCTTCTCAAGTTGACATGAATGTCAATGATTTAAAGGCAGATCAACCTTTGAAGATATAACATTAGGCAAGGAATGAAGGTGTTGGAAGTATAAATACAAAATAGATTAGGAAAGCAAATGCCATGAAGTATGCAAATTTCAATGGTTAATTCTATACTTGTAATCAGTTTGGACATAGAGATAGAGAATGTAGAAGACCTATTAAAAATGAATTTGCCTGGAACTATTATGGGGATAATCAGTCAAAAGGTGTGATCAAGGTTGAGTTATTTAATTGTCATGATATGGGACACTTTGAAAAACATTATCTAAATAAGGTAAGACAAACTAAGTTTCCATCAAGGAGTATGGTTTGCTACAACTATGAATAGAGAGGTCACATTACTAGATTCTGCAAGCAAAGGCCATTAAGTCAAAATAAGCTCAATCAGGATCCAAGAGTGTAAGGAAAAAGGAAAGTTAGCTCATGGAAACCAAAGGTGAGTCATGATCAGTTTGAAGGTCCAAGTAATCTATTTTATATGGTGGAGAATGCTATATAAGTTGACAAGTGCTAAGGGATCATTATCTACTCATGTTGAGAATGAAGAGACCAAGCTCAAAGAGAAGACCAAGGTGCTGGTTGAGGCAAGTTTTGAGATGTGTATAAATCCAAGTGAAAATCCTACTATTGTTAAATAATTATTGTTTATGGTACATCAATTATCTATGCCTAGTGATGAGGTTTCAAGATGTAAGGTTGATTCTTAAGAAGAAAATGTATGTCAAGATTCAATAGTTACTCCACATGTTAATTCTATTGTAGAAGATGAGATTGCTATAGACAAGGAACTAGTTGTTATAGTTTATACTAAGAAGAAGAATAATAAGAGAAATAAGTCTTATAATTATAAGAGGATTCTTGTGGTTACTAAGGATATGTGGGCCACTCCTAGTTTCACTTTGTTTTAGAGCATTGTGGTGCAAAGGATGTCTCTAACTATGCTTCTTAAGAAACTCATTTCATTGGAGAAGCAAGTGTTTATATGATATTATTCATATGGTCTTAAAAGGCTAGAGATAAGTGTTTTTTAGTTGGATCAGGTATGTTTAGATGGAAGAGATGTGGTGATGTCAAAGTGATGTTATAGCTATATATGGTCAATGTATAGGGTCATATTAAAGGTTTTCAAGTGGAAAAAGAGATTTGTGATTTGTCAATATGATATTTTTTCATATAAATGTATGTTGACATTATTATAGCATGAGCTAGGTTTTTTTTGATCTGAAGGTATGTTGAAGTCATTTTGGAGATTTTTTTACTTTTGAGTTTCCTAGTTTGTGCTTAAGAGTATGCAGGTCCTAAAATGGGTTATAAGAAGTCAAGGTTCCTAATGGTGTGGAATCTCAATTTTTGGTCTATAAATGTGTAATGTTTGTCTCCAAGTGTACAAGAAGTTTTAAAGGTGGACATTGACTAGAGGAAGGTTTATTAACTTTGTTTGATTTAAGACTATAGGGTTTTGGGCTATGTCATAAAAGTGGTTTACCTTATGATTTGAGGTTTGAGGCTTCTTAATAGGTTGAATGGGACAAATGGGTTGTCAAATAAATATTCACAAATATTTGAAGGTTTTTGGTTTTCAAATTATTCATTTTTTTGTCAAGATAGATGCCTAATTGGGAAATCGGTTTATGAAGGAAGTATGTTGAAAAAATTGGGATAGGTGATGAAAATTAATGTGCCTAAGGGGGAATATGATATTTCTCCATATGTGAATTTTTAGGTCCTGAAGATATATGTATTGAAATTTATGGGATCTATAAGTTCCAGGAAGGGCTACAAGGAGTCTAGATAGTCCTAGTCTTGAAGATGTGATTTTTGATCAATTTATATAAAATAACAAGGCATGAGTATTTAAAGGTGAGTTCTCAAGTTTTTTTATAGCATGTTTCCTATTTGGTGTGTGGTATGATGTTCTGTTGGTGGTCCTTGAGGTTGTTTGAGAGAAGGCTAATAAGCCTGTATGGTGGTTCCTCATGGTGTATGGAGATACGAATATGATCAAGGGGTGAAATAACTCATAAATATTAGGGGAGTCACTCTTATATGTTTCTTGGTAATTTATATCATATTTTAGTTATTTTGTGTGTTATTTATTCATTGGTTGCAGTGTTTGATTGAGAAAAGTGTTGGAATGGAGCAAGAAGAAGGTGTCAAGACAAGAATGGGTAGACTAAAGGTAAGGGGGAGTCTGTATCATATTTATAAGATGGTAATATCCTATTATTAATATTTTTAAGTCCTTAGGATTAGTAAGTGCCCACTTTGTCTTTGTGTCAAAGGGGGAGAAAATTCCTATTGTGAGAGTGCTTAAAGAAAGAGAAGGTGAGTTGTATATTGATATATGATGGTTATTGAAATAAATGAAAAAGGGGGATATTATTGGAGAGTTTTAAATTATGTCATGGTGATGTCATGTAGGTGTCCTAGTGAGTGGATGAAGTGCCTTGATAATCTAAGTGACAATGACAAAGTGTGTAATGTGTTTGTCCTAGTATGCTTGAAGGATGCTTGGTTGATCTTCAATTTTGACATGGTTTGAGATGATTAAGGATGAATATAAAGTATTTATAATATGAAAGGGGTAATATCAGTGTTCAAGGATCATTGGATATCTTGTGTGCATGAGTGTAATTCACTCAGTTCATCATTATTTTCATCTAGACATTTTGGGTCCAATGGCGAAAAATCTGAGTAGGTAGTTTGATGATGTCATAATTACCACATGTGGATGAGTCAATGGGATTTGGTCACATGGTTGTGATCACATTAGTCCCTATTTTCTATGTGTAATGTCTCAAGTCTAAAGATTAAGATTAATAAAATATATGCAAGTGCAAAGTTGGGATCTCAAGAATTTTGATAGTATTTCTCATACTTAGCCAAATTTGCAATGTGGTAAGAAGAGCCAAGTAATAATATTGATGAAGTAATATCTCAAATATGTGGATTTTTTAGTATAATTTTATCATATGTATTTTTTCATATTTATTCCTAGTTGTCATGCATAAAATTTTAGGTCCAACGTTGAAGGACGACAAAAGATATAAATGTGCAAAGTTGGTCTTTTCAAATAGTTCTTGACATAGTTGGCTCTATGAATAGAAAAATTTGAATTAGGATTTTAATTTCATTATATATCAACATATGGGGATTTTAGGATTATATTTACATATGGTTGTATTCTCCTATGTGAGGAGATTATATGGTCTAAATTTAAGAACATGCACTTGAGTGAAGCAAATGATATGGAGGTGCAAAGTTGGCCTTCTAGGGAGATAAGAAATGATCCCCATACTTAGTCATTTTTTAAAAATGTTGAAAGACTAGAACTAGATATAGATCTAATGGTGTGCAAGAGTTTGAACATGAAGATTTATAATTCATAGTAAGTTAAATAGTTCAAAGTGTTTTTTGGTTAACAAAGCTATATATCAATCTTCTTCTAAGATTTAACAGTGCATAGGAGTTCATACATGAATATATAAGGTGCATAGAAAGTAAAATAAGTCAAAGTGTTTGTTGGTTAATAGAGATAAATATTGATCTTCTTCTAAGATCCAATGGTGCACAAGTGATCATAAAATTTGGATCAAATAATGTGTGTTGCAAGATGGTAAGAAGTGCATGATGTTTAAAAATATAAGTGATTAAGAGGCATGAGAGGGTGTAAAGTGTCATGATCATGGGGTATCTAAGAAATATTTAATGGTTCATGCTACATGATAAATACCTGATCGATCCATAGAGATCAATGATGTACATTGAGTTAATATTACAAGAGTGCATGAGATGAGGTCAACATGTTCAAGGTCTAACATTTGGCATTAGCACAATATGTGTTAAAGTTAAATATTAATATAAAAAAATCAACATGTGTGATTGATCTAAAGTATCAAGGAAAAAATATGTACGCATTGTGCTCAATGTTTAACTATGATCGTTTGAATTCAAATATTTGAATTTAACAAAGGAAAGACTAGTGTCTGGTTTTTGAGTCATAACTTTCAATCTATGCATAATTTAACCATGATGTAAAAATATAATTTGTAGAGGAACCCAAGGTGAATATGTTAATATAAACTTTAATGTATTAATGTATGTAAAGACATAGATACTAAGATCTAAAGTTAACTATGTGTTTGACTATGTTCTTTAAGTAACTTGCGAAGGGTAATTGAGCTCATTCTGTTGTTGTTTTAATGTATAATGTTGAATTAGATATTTGAGTGTGTTTTAGACTCCATGAGGATGTTATATGAGAATTATTAAGGTTTTATCAATTGTATGAAGTATGGAAAAATGTTTTCAAGTCGACTATGTATTCATTCATGGTGATTGTGTACACATAATGTTGATTGAGTAAATTATGCTTAAGTAGAAGGGTATTGTGATGAATATAGACACTTAATGGGGATATATATATATATATATCATGTGGAATGGGACTGTATTTTATAAGTGTTCCTTTGTTTTTATTTTTCTTTGATAAGTGTCAAATAATTAAATAATTATCTATAGGACCTAAAACTAACTTAGGCTTATTTTAAAGTGGAGTGTGCTTAAGTGTGACACATGTAAGATGTCTTATGGGTTAAGACATGCCTAATGTATAACAAAGATGTTGATAATTATTTAATTCTCTATATATATTGAAACCAAATGTGTTGGTTTCTATACTTGTGAGTGAGACAAGTGTATTGTGTATGTGAGATTTATGGAGTGGAGAGGTAGATTTCCTAATTTATGAGTTAATGAGGAGAATATTAAGGACTGTGTGTATGACATATAGGTAATATTTATGATGTCCAAATAAGTTTTCTTATAGTCTGAGGATATGTGACGAGGTTTGAGTATGCATATGAGGATAGTTTGATTGAATAAAGAGAGAGATTGTCGCATACCTATGTGAGAGGCCTATATGAGATACAAGGGGTATTTATGCATAGGATAGAAATAAAATATCCATAATTAGGTGTTGAAGATAATAGTTCTAATGTGGAGGTGTTATTTTGAAAGGATGGTCTAAATGACTTGATATTTTTTAGGGGTAGTTGTTCCTTTTGAAACAAGTGTTTCACTAAAGGCCTTTGATCAAGAGGATATGATCAAGGTTTTCTAGTATAAAGGAGTTGACCAATATATTATTTGTAATATATTATAGGATAACAGTCCATGTGTTTCAGGATTGAGATTGGGTTTTATTCCCCATGATCCTTTTCCACAAGAACTATTTATTATGTTTTTGATCTTGTGTATGTATTGATTGAATGAGATCTCTTGTTAATATTGCTTGATCAAGTTGATATATATTGATTGTATAATAGTTTTAAAGGTTTGGAATTGAAATTGAAATATCTAGGATAACTAATTCACACCCCCCTCTTAGTGATTATACCTCTAACATGCACCAAGGGAACTGACCCCATAATATAGAGGTCTAGCCCAGTCATAGATTATCCATATCCTTGGGCTATTCCCATGTTTCCATACCCTTAGAGGTAGGCCTGAATAACCTCTTCTTAAGGTGAGTGTTGGAGAGATAACACTACCTATATGATGAATAAAAACATTAAGGATTATTACTTGATGGATTTATATAATACTAGTGTCTCCTTTGATTTGTATACAAGACAACATTTTGATGATATTTTTACATCTAGTGTCAAGCATTAGGACACATTGATAGTTTCATTGAAAAAAATAGAGGTGATGTCTCCAACCAATCTAAGATGGAGATTAAGAAAGGAAAAATCTAATAATGACATGATTGTTGATGTCATTAACTCAGGAGGAGAACAAATTTGGGTTGGAATGAGATTTAGGCCACAACTTCTTCTAAGTCCTATTCCACCATGGCATAGATGGAACCCTCAAACATATGAACAATTTCAAAATTTGAAAAAAATGGTGTAAACATATCAAGGTTTCACTAGTCCCTTGGATAATATATGGGATTATGAATTTGACATATATAACCTCAGCCAATGTTTACAAGCTATAATTGAGAATTATGAGGGAATAAGAAGCAACTAAATTTATAAAAAGGACTTGTAAAATGTAAATCATGGTAGAATGATGAGTTCAAAATATGGCTTATTATTACTAAAAGTTTATTCATTTTTTATTCCATTACCTCTCCTCTAAATTGACCAATGCAAGGATATTAGACTTGTATTTAATCCTAGTATAGTAGATATATGTTTTATCTTAATTAATGTAACTAAAGCCTAAATGACTAACTCTATTATTTAATTCTAAATCTTTGCATGTTTAGTCTCTCTATTTTATGAATACACAAATGGTATAGTAGTCTATAAAGAATAAGGACCCTTTTTGATGATCTTCTAAGGTGACCTATAGAAAAGATTCTAACATTTGGGGTAAGCTACAAACTCATTAGACACTCTTCTGATTCATTCAAGTCATCTTTAGACCAATCTATAGACTTGTTCAGAATCTATGGACTCTCATAGTTTGCTTCTTCAGACTCAACCAATAGATATAGACTCACCCACTCCGTATCTAAGGACTCATTCAAGATCCATTTTCATTTACCAAAGCAATCCACCTAGCCTAGAAATCTCATTATGGACTTATTAAAATATCTAAGTTTTTTGAAATAAGTTACTATGGATTTGATTTGGACTCTACCAGAGTTACTATGGATTTGGTATGGAATCCACCAAAATTTTTGTGGAATTCCTTCAGACTCTACTAGAATCACTTTGGACTCTTCTAGTCCAAATTTTGAGCTTGAAAAACTAAAATATCTATGCTTGAATATCATTTTGGTCACTTACTATTTATAGGATTACTATAAATAATGAATCTATAAATTATATATATATATGAATGTAAATATTTCCATAGTCTTGAAAAGGAAAATTGATCTAGTAGATCTAGGTAGCCATTCGTAATAGATATGCAGTGGATTTGTAATAGATGGATCTTCCTATTCCAAACCATGAATTGTCTATTTTGAAGAACCACTAGAATTAGGATATTTGTCTTGATAAGAGAAGATTTACTACTAAGATATATGGATCTTATGTTACAACATTATATAAGTAGATCTTCATGTCTTGATGAGGATATAGAGATTGAGAAATAGATAATATATTATTATTTAGTTAATATTCGAATGTAGTTACCATTAGATTTATGTAATTTACTTTGATTAATTAATAAATATTTAATTTTTAAGTATTGAGTCTTCATCCATTCTTGTTCCCAAGGCAAGCAAGGGCCCACTCTCCTTAGGAACTAGGAACATATTTCTATATGATATTTTATGTATCTACAATTTTGGTAATTATAAATCTATTTCATGTTCACAAAAGCAATTATAAATAGACTTTAAAACATGTAGGAAATAATCTTTTAGTTTTAAGAGTGTCTTATTTAAGCAAATTAGATTAAAGAGTGTCTTAATTCCACAAATATGTTTTTTATTTCATAATTAAATCCTTTCTAGGATATATTAGATTATATATTTATAAATACAAACACCTTGAATCATATATGTAAGACCTAAAACCATAAGATTTTTTGTAGTCAACTTTGGACACTACCCCTAGTTTGAATGACATCAACAAATCAAGTTGATTAAATGAAGGTATCAATGACACCCATCAGTAAAGTAGATTGGTGTTATTAACCTCATCAACTTGACACATGAATTTTTGCTTATGTTTACAGATCTATTACCTATGGTCATATTCAGATTGTGAGTTGGGTTCAAACTGAGTCCTATCAAGAGTATCAAGTTATTAAAAGATAGCCAAATCATCCTAAAATTCACCATGCATGGTGCGTATTCTATATTCAAATAGTGCCTGATCTCTTATTACTACTTGATAGATCATTTTTAAGGATAAATCTAGATCTAATTGAGGTGATGAAAATGTAAATGTGGTGATTAGACCATGTTTGATGCATTCCTAGGTATTTGTATCTCTATGTGTTTATTGATGAATATACCATGCTTTATCCCAAGCATGTAGAGTGCCAGAAAATTCATGTACCCATAAGTATTTTAGTAAAATTGTCTCCTTATCATTATAAAATCCCTCACAAAAAAATAGATGGTCATCTTAAGACTCAACACTATTATAATTGAGTGTGATGTCAACATGGTTATCATGGTGAAAGTGATGATGTATCATGGTGTGTAACTATTCATATGTCAATAATTTGTATTGATGAATATACCAATAATGATAAACTATTATTTCAAGTATAATAGGGAGTGAACATATACATTCATCTTTAAAAACATAGTAATCCTCTAGTTGTTATAAGTACTCTTGAACTTTGATTTGTTTAAGAACATCGGTGTTTGATCCAACAAGAAAGGTGGTGTATTCATTACGCATCCCTCAATGAATTGAATATACTAAAAGTGATTAGTCAAATTCTATAGAGAATTTATTTTTTGACCAACTACAAGACAACCTCATCCCATTATGTCATATTCTTCATGTGTCTAGTGTTTGAAAGTAATGTTGGTGGTATTAGAGATGGATTATGCATCTCCACATTGAAAAATACCATCAAGAGTAGGATCTAGATGTTCATTTCAATGTGCCATGATGTGATAAATGTGGTTGAGGTACTTTTCAATATCAAATATTTATATAAAAGGGTGGCCTTGATCATTAGTGAGACGAATGACTATATGATAGGTGTCATTCTCAAAGATGATGTAACACTTATTAAATTGCAAGTCAAAATTATTAGTATAACACCATCATCAAGCCAATAGAGCTAGAAAATCATCAACTTCAACCAGTTCAATTACTTCAAAATCACATTTGAAAGAGATACCCACAATGTTCATGGTGGTATCCTTAAGAAATCAAGTCTTGTTGGACAGAAATAGAACATGTGGGGAAGGTTTTAAAGTGGGGTTACCCATCTTCCTCTAAGAATCATTCATGACAACATTATCTTCCTCATTGGTATCCACTAGAATATCTTAGATCATCCTCCCATTAATGGATGCAATCAAAATGATCTCCTTGTCACATTCAACATTTATTTGGACATAGGATTCTTGTCAGTGTGCATGGTCCAAACTATGATCTATAGGAGTCTTTGTTATTTATATCATAACCAATTCTTTAAGAGGAAATGATGTTTTTAGTAATGAATAGTTTTCATAGCTATCAAAATTCATCTAGACTAAACCCTATTAAGATACTATATCTTTTCATCTTAGTGTGCATGGTATCATCCTTGTCCTTCAAAAATTCAATTTCACCTTGTAATTCATTTACTAGGGCCATAGTGTCATGCAATACCTCTTTCTATTTTTGAGCATTAGGGTAGTGTTGAGCTCATTATTTTTCATGATAAACCTTCTCTACAGGTGGAATTTAAATTAGTTGGGAATGAAAACCACTTCATGCCATAATATTTATTTCAGGTCCCATTGGTGGGGTGGTAGGGCATGATCTCTACTGAGCAATTGGAGTTTTGGCAACATGAATCATCCCAACACCCTTCTCATTATGCTCTTTGGTGATAGCCATATATAAGTTGAGGCATTCTTACAAATAATGTTCATTCTTACAAAATTCACATGCACTAGGTAAACTAGGCAATAACATTAATATTGTTCTAAAGATCCATAGTTGTAATAGGTCCCAGGTGGATAAGGAGCACCCCCTCATCCATTGACACATCCTCAAACCTAGAAAGATATAACTACACCATACTCTTGATTATTAACAACATAAGTTTGGTGATTCCCTCTTGTGCATTTTTCATGGATCTCATTGATGAATCGATAGTCATTAATATCATGCATGTATATATCCCATATTTTGTAGTATAGTGATACTTTAGCCTGGCTAGTGCACAATAACAAGGGATAACTCCTTATATATTATATTATTGGAATATATCACAAGAATATTTTTTTACAACATGAATATTCTTCTATGGGAATTTATTCTTATTATGGACATTTACTTCATAATCAACACACATAAGTTGTTGCATGTGTCAAGAACACTATTATCCATTATATTCTCTAGATTATAGGCTATATCAGCAATATGAGCTCCATAAATGGGTTGATCCCTATATCTATACTTCCCATAGCATCAACATAGAGAGAAGCTTCCAATTCCTCATGAAGGTAATTAAAGGTATTTTGGGATAGAGCTCAACAAATTAAAAGTAACAACCCTCCCACAAATCATTGATCATGTTATGTTGGGTTAATCTCAAATGATATTTTTGAAATAATTATTTTTAAATACACATCATATTCATGGACACTCTCAATGAGATCTTTATTTATTTCCTTTAAGTTAGTTATGCTTTTTTCATCAAACTTAGGAATGTTAAACTCCTAAAGGAATGTAATTTTTAATATTTAATAGCTCAAATTTGTAGTACCATTTATACATGTAATCCAATAAAGTAGTGGAAAATTGGTAAGAATTTATATTTGAATAAGTTATTCCCTATGATTTATAAATATTTCACACTTATGAATGTGTTTTACCACATTTTTAGACCTAGATATTTGGGGAGATGAAGCAACATCGTGTAGTATATCACATGTGCACTTGATGGTATTATTAGACCATGTTATAACATTCCTCAAGCACCTCTTAAAACTTATGGTGGAGGTCTTCTAATGCATCTAGTGCCACTACTTGATCCTCCCCCAATATAACCATTTTTATTACTTACTCCCGCACCTCTTGTAATAATAGGTGCACCAAAAATAGTGGGAGTTGAGAAAGTTGATTTGATAGGTTTGGACCTATAGTTTTCCCACTATTTATATTAGGTCCACTTAGCATTCAAAATTAATTCATAGGTCAACAAAATTAAATGTTAAAATTAAATTTTTATGTTGAAATTATACTCCTAAATATTCCTCTACTAGTTCAGTTTCAGATTCTTTAGATTCTATACAATCATTATCCCAATTTATTACAATAATTTCATCAAACTCAAAAGCATGAACATGTGTTATGGTGGGGGAATTAGGTATATATATATTTGTTTCTACTATTAGTTCCTATCCTATTTATTTTATGCATACTTACATTATTAAAAGGAATGAACTTATGGTTGGGGGTACTCATTATGCCTTTTGTTATCCTACAGATTCCTACGACACTTCTAGTATCCTCTTATTGATACTTTAGCTCACTACCTATCATATCCTTATGCTTATCCTCATCATAATTTTAATTACATAGTTTTAACTTCCCAAATTCCATGATAAACTTTAAATAACATTACAATATATACCCCTCCATTTACTCACCAATCATGTTGCTCATCAGCAAGAGACTTTATCTATACATAGAAAAATTCTCATTCCTAGAATATTTCATAATTTTTTTGGTCTTTAAAGGGACTTATTTGATACACTTTCCATGTGGATCTCTTAGGAAGTTGAGCTATGATTGTTTTAGGTAAAAATATGTAGAGACCGTATATTCCAAAAATATAGATTTTAAGCATTTTTTTCCACCAAATGTTTGCTATGCATGCCCAAGTAGTTTCCAACTTAGCTAAGTCCCTCTGATGTTCTATCAAGCATGAAGCCTTCTACCCATAACTTATTCAATGATTTTATGCATACACTAAAATATAATCATGTTTGTGTATGGTTAATTATATAAAGAAAGAGTCATATAGAGAATCATATAGATGTTTCTCTTTCCATGTACATGAAAAAATTCCTAGTTCAAGATATTAAAGCACAAATTTTTCTTCTACTATACCAATCCAATGCTTAATATTCTCCAAATAAAGTTTCCTAACCATTTTCCTACCATCATGCTAATAAGTGAAATGGATCCTGGTAATGGAACAAAAATGTTGGGGTATTTTCCTTTAGTTTAATAAGGCTTATCCTAGTTGTGTAACTAAAGAGAATAAGAAGTACAAAAAGCTAGTGCACTAGCATATCATGCAATAAATAGCCTCATGCACTCATCTGAAGTGTGTAAATTAAGGTTAGTTCTCATTGGTTATGTCACATGATGGTGTATTAATTGGGATATCTATACTAGGGTGATTTAATGGGAACTTATTTCTAACTAAAGACATCATATTAAATTTAATTCTAACAATCTTCCCATTCCATACTTAAGCTACTTATCACAAGAAAATATATAGGCACAAATCAAGAAAAAGAGAAGTAATATCATTAGTTACATAGCAATATTACAAGAGGTATTTCAATAGTATAATTATTCCATATTATTACATATTAATTATCACCATAAATAGGTTACAATACACATTAGGATCATGATTAAGCTCAAGACTACAATTCTAAGATCATTGTTATCCATCCCTTCTAACTAAAACTAGTAGTATTTATACATGGTTTTACCCTGATCATTTAGTTACAACATTAGTATATAAGTGATGACTTGCTAATGACCATTAATAATAATGAGTCATGGGAAGCCATTATAATTTATTCCTATTAATTCAGGCCTAATAGCCCCTATATATCCTTTTTATGTAATATATTCAATGTCAGTCTCCTATATTCTCATTGGATGATGTTACATATGTGCTTGATAATTCTCCTTCAATGCTCAAGTGAACCATTTACTAACCATTTATGCCTTTCATGCCATTGTAAAATTCATACACTAATTGGCTGAGTCTTACACACTTGATTCCTCTATGTTTTTTAAATCCTTTTCCCTTACAACTTGATTCTCTCGTACTAAGGCATACTTTCATTTCTAGGTTTAATTCCATTCCCTAGTTTAATTCCACACCCATCTATCCCATGCCATCTTCCAAAATTACTTAGATTAAATAAATATAAAATTTGGGATCCAACACTTACTATTATTCTTATAACTATTATGACACTAATTTTTGTCTTTTTGGGGGAATAAATTGTAGATGTGGAACCATCTATATAGATTGAGCTTTATGTCTCCATACTTATACTTACAGATCCAACATTATGATGAATAATGACATTATGGTCATATTTGGACTCATTAATTCATGCACCTTGATCTTGATACCATTATATAGTTTTATTAAAGATATATATTACCCTAGATACTGCACAACATCTTAGGTTATTATAGGGTGAAAATCGATCAAGGATAGAGGTTCAATCTACCATGTTTTGAACCACTTTATTTTCTCATATTATTACCCTTTTATGGTCTACGTAATATTATAAAATGTGGTAGCAAGCCAAAAATATGCACCTGAGTTGTCTAAACCATCTGGAAATTTTCATTACTTGAAATAAATAAATACTAACATGAATTTATATTGTAATGTCTAGGGGGTACCTATGAGTGTCTTCTCAATATTGGTAGTTAACTCTAAAGCTTAAAACTTAATCCATTTGAAGTCTTCACGTAGGCATATCATGTGATACAAAATATTGATAACCCATTTTGTTACCTGCTTGGCTTATTTTATAGTTTGATAAAAACCTATTTGTAATGCATTTAACTAGAATGTTCACCAAAGAACCATCTATAAAATCAACTGGTATTCCTCTTCCAACCCTTTTTTCATAATTATTATTAGTGTTTGAATGAATTTTTGGGGTAGTGTAATTATAGGGGAAGAAAGATTTTCCATGATTTGGGAGGCCTGTAGATCATGCCATATCCTAAACATCAATCCAAATTTTGATGTATTGGGACAAAGGAATATCCCCTTTATTATACTTACTCAAAGGGTAAGCATTACCTCACTAATTTTCCTAAATGTGGGTATATTGATCAATATTTCTATATCTAATTCGCACAATTGATATGGGAACACTAGGGCACCTACTTTGTAGCTTCTTGTGGCCTAAGAGAAAATAAGGTAGCTTATTATTGATCTATGAAGTCAAAAGGATAAGGGTTATTATATTTTTTCTCATACCTAATATAATACCCTTGTTTATGACTATTTTTTAGTGAATCCTCTTTATTGGGTTTGATTTGTATCGTACCCTCCATATTGGTGTTAAGGTGAAACTAGAGCCTAATTAGATTGCTACAGACTCAAATTATTATATGAACACTAATATTGGTATTGTGGGGAAGATAAAATGTAACCATTTAGACCCTAGGGTTTGTATAGTGGTGATTAAGGTATTCATTGGGGACTATCTTGTGTCACACTTACCATGTCCATATCCAATCCTGAGATACCCTACTTCATAGTTGGTGACTACTACACAACAACTATGAAGGCATTATTTGTAATATATTATTTTAGGTCTTGTAGAGATATACATATCTTCTCATCATGATTTTTGGATTTTAAGATGTTACAATACATGATTTATGATTTATATATATTACTATAAAATTTTAAACTTTAAAGTAACATGTCTAACTACTCTACAAATTTCATAAAACTATGTTTTAAGTTTTGGATAATAATTCCTATGTGTCATTCTTGATCACATTATATACACCATAAGACTAATTTAGGTTTGTCATTATTATGCATCTCATCCATTATTATCATTGAAAAAATCTATTTTTGCTTCTCATTTATAATCCTCTATTTAATCCACTCATAGAGCAACAAAGTGAGCATTAGCCTTAGTCAGGAACTAGGATTATGCACTAACAAATATAATTCTTAGTTGCATCCATTTTATGAGATAAGAAACCTTATCCTTATCCTCTAGTATGAAATCTATTTTGTTTATAACATCATAAAATATACAATCATAGTCTCTGACCAATTCTCTAGACTTTTACTAAATCTCCTTTTAGGTCTTGAATAGTTTGGCTTGTACATTTCTTCACCTTAAACTTTTATATTAATATATATTTAGATTTTTCAAGGTTGAGAGTATTTAATTTTATTTTAAAAATTAACTTTAAACCTCATCCTAATAAATCCCCCATGAGTTCACATTTATTAACATAATTAGATGTTACCCCCTTAACATTCCATTTAATATTTCAAGTTACCAAGTATTACTCAGGGTCTCTAGACCCATCATATTGAATTAAATAAATACACATACCTAAATTGAGTGACATATTTGGAAAAATTATAGTTGATAATATGGGTTCATGCACACTAATAACTATGATTGAAGGTGTATGCACACTAGTGAATGTGACTAGGGATTTCTACGCACTAGTATTTTCAAGTGTCCTAGAAAGGAATCCTAATTCTTATGTCCTCTTCTTATCTATTTTGACTTTGTCTTTACACTTAGCTTTCCAAAATTATCTATAAATTAATCAAACCAATTTGTATCCTCCTCTTCTCTTGAACTTCTTATTCTCCCAAGTAATGTATTGGGCTGGGAGGATGCATTATTTTGAAGTGAATGATCTCTAATTTGAATTTATTATAACTTTAAACTTAAAATTTTGATATATCTACATTCAAACCTAACTTCTTCTTAGGAAATTTCCTTCTCAAGTCCCAAAAAATCTTTTTCATTAACTATGATGTATTTCTATCTTCTAGCTACTCTACTGCTAACACATATTCTTATTCCTTCTCCATTATATCCAAATCTACATTATTTCTATTTCTATCTTGTTCTTCATTGGGACCTTATGCATGCTCTACACATTATTTTATTTCAACATCTTTCACAACTTATCTTGACACCTTTTAACTTTAACATCTTCTACTCTACCCTACTCCTATTCATAGCTAATTCTATATTATTCATTTAATCCATTTTATTTATTGTCATAGTTCCCTTTATGATCCCAAAAATTTATTCTTAGTCTAGCTATTCTCATCCTCCATTATTTAGGGTTAGGTTCAACTTTATCTACTAAACTCCACATCATTCACTTCTATCATGCATACACCCCCATAGTGCCCAAAGTGACCACTCTATGTTGGTAGGAGTAGGCATGATGGCCTTTTCCACAACCAACATTTTGATTAATGTATGAATTTGTTCAAGTAACTTACTCTAGATTATTCTAAAAATAGGTCTTTCATAGATTCAAATACCAAATAACCTTGTACAATAAATTATATGATATAGCCATCAATTGTGGTATAGGTCTAGTAGTCCACAACATGATTTTAATAAATATCTAGACTTCATAGTATATTTGCCTTATCTTCTCTCCAAACTACATACTCTATCCTTCTTTGTTGAAAAAAATAATAATCTAGTATTGACAACCACACAACTAACAGTCCATGTAATTCACACAAGATGATTTTATAAATTTCTTTGTATACATACTCTTGAATTATTTATTTGCAATCACTTTGAATCTTCTTGCTTCATCCTTTGAAAAATTTTGAATTCTCTCATCTAGCCATATTTCTAAATCTCTTTGTCTTGGTAACCATCTCAACATATTTCAAAAATTTATATGCTCACCTCACCATTTTTAGTAGAGGTTCCTAGAAAACTACAAAACATGATATTATAGGGACAACTTTCATAGTTAATGATAACACATGGTAGTTGTTGGCAATTTAGACTGAAGGATGCAATTATTTACTAAGTCAAACTCAGGTTAATGAAGACATGATAGTAAACTATTTATAAAATAGTCAACATAACTATATGAATACTAGATAAGACATCCACCATACTCACTACACATAGATCAAAAGTAAAAGACATAGAGGAAAACCATTCATAACATTGTGTTAATCTTCATCACACATTGGAACCATCATATTTATAAATGAGTGCTATAAATAGAGTATGAAAAAGTGTTATCTTTTCATATTCTATCCTTTTGATATGCCAAAAGGAGATACTCTTCACATTCTTCTATATATTGTTTATGTCTACAAGGTTAATTACATACAAAGGTTTATACAAAAGACAAGACCAAATAATTTAGACATGTGTTCATCAAATATACCTTGTGATTTTAGAAATCCTTGTTATTCATCCAACACTAGTACATAATTTCTAGGGAAAGCTAAACAAAGTGAAAAATAAAGGCAAAAATCAATATTTTAAAATCCAAGTTGTAATTTATCAAAGTAAATAAACAAGTGACCAATTGAAAAGTAAATTGATTGTAATTACTATTAGATATAGGTTGATTTCCTTTGTTTAAACTAAACATTAAAACACAGAAAAAGACTGAGCAAGTTGAACAAGTTGGATAAATAGGATAGAATGAAGTTTATATGGTTGATTCAATCTCTTATAAAAATAGGTCAAAATAAGGTTAAGCTAGTTGACTTATTTTTCCTAGCAAAAAATAGGGACAAAACTAGATTAAATCACTCGATCTAGTTGATCATGTAGGTACAATTTTATAGAACTAAAAAAATGGTAAATAGTGTTGAATTTAGTTTTAAAATAAAAATTTAGGTAAATAAAATTAGAAATTGACAAAGTGAAAATATTGAGTTATTTAGAGTGAACTTGGTAGATAAGACAAAATTGACCAATTCAATGTAGCAGTTTTTCCTAAATATATCGATTATTATTTTAATTGGGTCATCCAAGTGACTTTTTGATCCTGTATAGGAAAAAAATAATATTATTGAATAGAATTAAATTATTTGATCTAGTTAAAATAACATTAATAAAAAATATAAAAATAAAAATAGATAAATATAGTTATCTAAAAATGAAATGCAAAAATATATAATCAAGTAGGTTGATTTACTTAGTCACAAAAGTAGAAAAGGGATAGGATCAATTAGTTTTATCTAGTTACTTTAGATTGCAAACATTGTGCATAGAAGATAGAAATGGGTCAATAGGGTCAATTAAATTTTAAAATCTATACACATAATGCTAAACTAGGTTGATAGGATCAAAGAAGTTAGAAAACATATGCACATAATGTTGAACTTGTTAGGTTGTGGAGCTAAAAGCTTTACCAGGATGCAAACAAGAGAAGTCACGGAGCTTACGGAGGTTGCAGAGAGTTGAAAAATTAGTTGCAGGGCAATCAGTGTCAGTCTGATCAACTGACGTCGGTCAGTTAGCAATGGAGAAGCAACCGACGTCGGTCACCTATCAGCCGATATCGGTCATGGAGGAGCCAACGTCGGCAGCCTGTACGTGAACATGTAGTTTGCATGTTGGTTTCAGAGAGTTTATTTTTGGACTGTTAGTTTGCATGTTAGAGGCTAGTTGTAGTCTTGAGTTGTGCATCTAATTATTGTAATTAAGATAGTCTAATTATTGTAAGCATGAGATCTATATATAGACTCATGGGCTGTATTGTAAACTTGTAACTAGAGAGTAAGAGAGCAATAAGGTCCTTCTGAGAGAGGAGAGCAATGGTGTGTTCCTCCTAGTGCCGCAGTACCAAGGTGGGTACTGGATTGGAGAATTAGTAGGGTTCTTCATATTTGTATGATCTTAGTCAGTAGGTGAGCATGGCTTCTTTTGGAGATCTACAATGGTGAGTAAGGTCTAGTGATTTACAAGTAGTAGCAGAGAACAAGAGATCTACTTGGAGTATGGTTGTGTACTTGGTGTACTGGTAGCGTGTTACTGACTGGTTGAAGAGGTGAATATCAATTCTATATTGGAGTTGATTGTTGGGACTGAGAGAGAGAGGGAAGAAGGTCTTGAGGTGTGGTGAGCCTTTGAGGTGGAAGAAGAAGTGGCATCTTCTTTATTGTATATTCTTTTGAGTGATTATTAATACAATTGTGTATTGTCTCTCATATTCCTGTGTTGTTTCATATTTCTAGTTACTTATTGATTCTGGTTAAATTCTGTATTTAGTTGCTAATATAAGAAGTAATCATATGTGCTCTATTAGTGGAGCAAGATCCTGACAAGTGGTATCAGATCATGTTTATTTGTTCTAGGTTCCTGACAATTGGTATCAGAGCCTTGGTTATAGGTTCAAGCACTGATACCATCAAGTAGTATCAGAGCTTTTGGTTGGGTTGACTAATAGGTGGTTCAGATCTGGTAATGTTTTTTATTATAGGTCACTCTCAGGGGTTTCATATTGAGTGAGAGTATAGCAATGGAAGAAGAAAGTAATCTACGAATGGAGAAATTGAATAACACGAATTGTCTGATTGATGGAAAGAAAGAGTAGGTAAAAGGAGATTGTTGGTTGGTAGAAGATCAGCGTGTAGAAGTAGATGTTGTAGGGGTCGTTGCACAGGTTGCTCTGGATAAAGTAGAATCTTTGTTTACAGATTCTTTTGCCTCTTTCCATGCAGCCTAAAATAGAGCATCTTTTCATGGGTACGTCTTTGGAGAATTTGGAGAGATTTATTTAGGGGTTGGAGAGCCTTGTCAGATGATTGACGAAGGGGAAGTGAAGCTAAAATTGTAGACGGATGACACACAGTGGTTGAAGGAAGTCATGTAGGTACCAGTCTTGGAGATGAGTCTAACTTATTTAAGAAATTTGGGTGATGGGAGATGCACTGTAACTCTCATAGCAGATGCACTTGAATTAGATGGTGGTAAGAAAGTAGGTATCCTTTATCTATCTACTTATATTACTGATTCACCTTTTGTTACAGAGATGTGGCTTTGTAGGCTTGGTCACATATGTAGGAGGGGAATGCATGTTCTTAAGTGGAAGACAAATGTTTTTGACAAGCTAAAGAACTGGAAAGCCTTGGTGTTCATGGAGGAGATGATAGACAGAGATCAATGGAGTGGACTGAATTATTCTGAGTAGGGTTGTGTTGATTTGAATAGGGTTTTGATCCATGGAGAGCTTACGGGTAAAAATTTATCACTCACAGGTGAACACAGGTACTGGCGTTGGTCAGACAGTAATCGGCGTTGATAGAAGGAAGACCGACATCGATCATGAAGGAACTGATATCGATAGGAGGGACACTTGCATTGGCCAGGGAAATGATGTCGGTAGTCAGGGTCAGTGTAGGGAACTGACATCGGTCAAGAGCAGACTGGGAGATGGCTGAGATCGGTCACTGGAACAGATATTGGGTGGACAACAAGCTATCAACAAGTCTCAAATGCTCATACAGAGGTTAAAAAGGTAAGTGAACCTCATATTCATTGTTCACCTTCTTTATATTGCTTATTTATGGTCAAGAACCAGGAAGATGGAAGAGGCAATGCAGGTAGAATCTAGATACAGTGGGAGCTTGGCATGGATGAGGAGTGTGAGTCCTTGGAGAAGAACTAAACAGGTATTTATTGGTAGAGTTGTTAGCTTGAAGAAAGCACTAAGAGATGGATGGATTCCCAAGTTAAAGAAGAGAGTGGATGGATACATGAAATGGAAGGCCAAGGCATATGGTCTTGAGGTAGCTGTAGGAGAGTGGTATAGGTTTTGACAGGTGGATGACTAAGCATGGCTTCAGTCAATATCAGTGTAACTATTGTGGTTTTGTCTTACCAGGTGGATGATGAGTCATGACATTATATAGTTATTGTATGTGAATGGTATACTATTTATAGGTTCAGAGAAATAGGGATTTACTAAGCTAAGGGTAAGGTTAGTTCAGAGGTATGTCAGGAAGAATTTGGAGCAACAAAATTCTTTGGCATAAGAGACATGGAGATTTTATCTCTAGTGGGAGCTGATGTGAAGACGGTGTTGGTGGGGTTCATGATGCAGGATGCAAAATCAAAAAGCACACCAAGGGTTGGACAGTTCAAGCTTAGCTTACAACAGGGTTCGAAATCACATGAGGTCTAGTGTAGACCTGAGTTTTCCCAAGTAGTGGGAGTTGTTAAAAAGTATGGAGCCAATTCAGGGAAGGAGTATTGGAGGGCAGTTCAGTGGATTCTTAGGTATCTGAGAGGGATCAGTAGCAGGGATTCTTGTTATGTAGGGTCAAGGTCTTCACTACATGGATATGTAGGTTTAGATGTGGCAGGTTACTTAGATGACAGGTGTAGCATCACAGGTTGTGTGGTGGTTGGTCTTCAGGATTGATCTTGAAGAGGGATACAAGCCAGGGAATAATTTAGATAGTGTACATGTATAGGTACAGGTGTAGCTATGTATCTCCAAGTGGGAGATTGTTAGGTTTTGGAGCTAAAAGCTTCACCAAGATGTAAACAGGAGAAGTCACGAATCTTGTGGAGGTTACAGAGAGTTACAAAATCAGTTGCAAGGAAACTGACGTCGGTTTGATCAACTTACGTCAGTCAATTAGCAGTGGAGAAGCAACCGACGTCTGTCACCTATCGATCAACATTAGTCATGGAGGAGTTGATGTCAGCAGCCTGTACGTGAACATGTAGTTTGCATGTTGATTTTGGAGAGTCTATTTTTGGACTGTTAGTTTGCATGTTAGAGGCTAGTTGTAGTCTTGAGTTGCGCATCTAATTATTGTAATTAAGATAGTCTAATTATTGTAAGCATGAGATCTATATATGGACTCATGGGCTGTATTGTAAACTTGTAACTAGAGAGTAAGAGAGCAATAAGCTCCTTCTGAGAGAGGAGAGAAATAGTGTGTTCCTCCTAGTGCCATAGTACCAAGGTGGGTACTGGATTAGAGAATCAGCAGGGCTCTTCATATTTGTATGATCTTAGTCAGCAGGTGAGCATGGCTTCTTTTGGAGATCTACAATGGTGAGTAAGGTCCAGTGATTTGCAGGTAGCAATAGAGAGCAAGAGATCTACTTGGAGTATGGTTGTGTACTTGGTGTACTAGCAGCATGTTACTGACTGGTTGGAGAGGTGAACATCAATTTTGTATTGGAGTTGATTGTTGGGACTGAGAGAGAGAGGGAAGAAGGTCTTGAGGTGTGGCGAGCCTTTGAGGTGGAAGAAGAAGTGGCATCTTCTTTATTGTATATTCTTCTGAGTGATTATTAATACAATTGTGTATTGTCTCTCATATTCTTGTGTTGTTTCATATTTCTAGTTACTTATTGATTCTGGTTAAATTTTGTGTTTAGTTGCTAATACAAGAAGTAATCATATGTGCTCTATTGGTGGAGCAAGATCTTGACAAGTGGTATCAGAGCATGTTTATTTGTTCTAGGTTCCTGACAATTGGTATCAGAGCCTTGGTTGTAGGTTCAAGAGCTGATACAATCAGGTGGTATCAAAGCTTTTGGTTGGGTTGACTAACAGGTGGTTCAGATCTGGTAGTGTTTTTGATTACAGGTCACTCTCAGGGGTTTCAAATTGAGTGGGAGTATAGCAATGGCAGAAGAAAGTAAGCTACAATTGGAGAAATTGAATAACATGAATGGTCTGATTGATGGAAAGAAAGAGCAAGTAAAAGGAGATTGTTGGTTGGTAGAAGATCAACGTGTAGAAGTAGATGTTGTAGGGGTCGTTGCACAGGTTGCTCTAGATAAAGTAGAATCTTTGTTTACAGATTATTTTGCCTCTTTCCATGTAGCCTGAAATAGAGCATCTTTTCATGGGTACGTCTTTGGAGACTTTGGAGAGATTTATTTAGGGGTTGGAGAGCCTTGTCAGATGATTGACGAAGGGGAAGTGAAGCTGAAATTGTAGACAGATGACACACAGTGGTTGAAGGAAGTCATGCAGGTACCAGTCTTAGAGATGAGTGTAATTTCTTTAGAAAATTTGGGTGATGGGAGATGCACTGTAACTCTCACAGTGGATGCACTTGAATTAGATGGTGGTAAGAAAGTAGGTATCCTTTATCTATCTACTTATATTATTGATTCACCTTTTGTTACAGAGATGTGGCTTTGTAGGCTTGGTCACATATGTAGGAGGGGAATGCATGTTATTAAGTGAAAGACAGATGTTTTTAACAAGCTAAAGAACTAGAAAGCCTTGGTGTTCATAGAGGAGATGATGGACAAAGATCAGCGGAGTGGACTAAATTATTTTGAGCAGGGTTGTGTTGATTTGAACAGGGTTTTGATCCATGGAGAGGTTGCGGGTAAAAAGTTATCACTCACAAGTGAACATAGGTACCGGCGTTGGTCAGACAGTAACCAACGTCGATAGAAGGAAGACTGATGTTGGTCATGAAGGAACTGACAATGGTAGGAGGGACACCGGTGTCGGCTAGGGAAATGACCTCAGCAGTCAGGGTCAGTGCAGGGAACTGACATCGGTCGGGAACAGATGGGGAGATGGCCAAGATCGGTCACTGGAACGGATATTGGGCGGACAACAAGCTGTCAACAAGTATCAAATGCTCATACGGAGGTCAAAAGGATAAGTGAACCTCATATTCATTGTTCACCTTCTTTATATTGCTTATTGATGGTCAAGAACTAGGAAGATGGAAGAGGCAATGCAGGTAGAATCCAGATACAATAGGAGCTTGGCATGGATGAGGAGTGTGAGTCCTTGGAGAAGAATTAAATAGGTATTTGTTGGTAGAGTTGTCAACTAGAAGAAAACACTAAGAGATGGATGGATTCCCAAGTTAAAGAAGAGAGTGAATAGATACGTGAGATGGAAGGCCAAGGCATATGGTCTTGAGGTAGCTGCAGGACAGTGGTACAGGTTTTGACAGGTGGATGACTAAGCATGGCTTCAGTCAATGTTAGTGTAACTATTGTGGTTTTGTCTTACCAAGTGGATGATGAGTCGCAGCATTATCTAGTTACTGTATGTAAATGGTATACTAGTTATAGGTTCAGAGATATAGGGATTTGTTGAGCTAAGGGTAAGGTTAGTTCAGAGGTATGTCAGGAAGAATTTGGAGCAGTGAAATTCTTTGGCATAAGAGACATGGAGATTTTATCTCCAGTGGGAGCTGATGTGAAGATGATGTTGGCAGGGTTCATGATGCAGGATGCAGAATTAGAAAGCACACCAAGGGCTGGATAGTTCAAGCTTAGCTTAGAATAGGGTTTGAAATCACATGAGGTCTAGTGTAGACCTGAGTTTTCCCAAGCAATGGGAGTTGTTAGAAAGTATGGATATAATTCAGGGAAGGAGTACTAGAGGGCAGCTCAGTGGATTCTTAGGTATCTGAGAGGGATCAATAGTAGGGATTCTTATTATGTAGGTTCAAGGTCTTCACTACATGGATATGTAGGTTCGGATGTGGCAGGTTACTTGGATGACAGGTGTAGCATCACAGGTTGTGTGGTGGTTGGTCTTCAGGATTGATCTTGAAGAGGGATACAAGCCAGGGAATAATTTAGACAGTGTATAGGTACAAGTACAGGTGTAGCTATTTATCTCTAAGTGGGAGATTGTTAGGTTGTGGAGTTAAAATTTTCACCTGAATGCAAACAAGAGAAGTCACAGAGCTTGTGGAGGTTGTGGAGAGTTGCAGAATTAGTTGCAGGGAAATTGGCATCGGTCTGATCAACTGACATCAATCAGTTAGTAGTGCAGAAGCAACTGACGTTGATCACCTGTTGACTGACATCGGTCATGGAGGAGTCGACGTCGGCAGCCTGTATGTGAATATGTAGTTTGCATGTTGATTCTAGAGAGTTTTTTTTTGGACTGTTCGTTTGCATGTTAGAGGCTAGTTGTAGTCTTGAGTTGCGCATCTAATTATTGTAATTAAGATAGTCTAATTATTGTAAGCATGAGATATATATGGACTCATGGGTTGTATTGTAAACTTGTAACTAAAGAGTAAGAGAGCAATAAGCTCCTTCTAAGAGAGGAAAGTAATGGTGTGTTCCTCCTAGTGCCGCAATACCAAGGTGGGTACTAGATTGGAGAATCAGCAGGGTTCTTCATATTTGTATGATCTTAGTCAACAGGTGAGCATGGCTTCTTTTGGAGATCTACAATGGTGAATAAGGTTTAGTGATTTTCAAGTAGCAGTAGAGAGCAGGAGATCTACTTGGAGTACGATTGTGTACTTGGTATACTGGTAGTGTGTTACTGACTGGTTGGAGAGGTGAATATCAATTTTGTATTGGAGTTTATTGTTGGGACTGAGAGAGAGAGGGAAGAAGGTCTTGAGGTGTGGCGAGCCTTTGAGGTGGAAGAAGAAGTGGCATCTTCTTTATTGTATATTCTTTTGAGTGATTATTAATACAATTGTGTATTGTCTCTCATATTCCTGTGTTGTTTCATATTTCTAGTTACTTATTGATTCTAGTTAAATTCCGTGTTTAGTTGCTAATACAAGAAGTAATCATATTGATCTATTTGTGGAGCAAGATCCTGACAAGTGGTATCAGAGCATGTTTATTTATTATAGGTTCCTGACAATTGGTATCAGAGCCTTGGTTGTAGGTTCAAGAGCTAATACCATCAAGTGGTATCAGAGCTTTTGGTTGGGTTGACTAACAGGTGGTTCAAATTTGGTAGTGTTTTTGATTACAGGTCACTCTCAGGGGTTTCAGATTGAGTGGGAGTATAGCAATGGCAGAAGAAAGTAAGCTATGAATGGAGAAACTGAATAACATGAATGGTCTGATTGATGGAAAGAAAGAGCAGGTAAAAGGAGATTATTGGTCAGTAGAAGATCAATGTGTAGAAGCAGATGTTGCAGGGGTCATTGCATAGGTTGCTCTAGATAAATTAGAATCTTTGTTTACAGATTCTTTTGCCTCTTTCCATGCAGCCCAGAATAGAGCATCTTTTCATGGGTACATCTTTGGAGACTTTGGAGAGATTTATTTAGGGGTTGGAGAGCCTTGTGAGATGATTGATGAAGGGGAAGTGAAGATGAAATTGTAGACGGATGACACACAGTGGTTGAAGGAAGTCATGCAGGTACTAGTCTTGGAGATGAGTCTAATTTATTCAAGAAATTTGGGTGATGGAGAATGCACTGTAACTCTCACAGTGGATGCACTTGAATTAGATGGTGGTAAGAAAGTAGGTATCCTTTATCTATCTACTTATATTATTGATTCACCTTTTGTTACAGAGATGTGGCTTTGTAGGCTTGGTCACATATGTAGGAAGGGAATGCATGTTATTACGTGGAAGATAAATGTTTTTGACAAGCTAAAGAATTGGAAAGCCTTGGTGTTCATGGAGGAGATGACAGACAAAGATCAGCAGAGTGGACTGAATTATTCTAAGCAGGGTTGTGTTAATTTGAACAGGGTTTTGATCTATGGAGAGATCATAGGTAAAAAGTTATCACTCACAGGTGAACATAGGTACTGACGTCGATTAGATAGTAACCAACATTGGCAGAAGGAAGACCGACATCGATCATGAAGGAACTGACGTCAGCAGGAGGGACACCAGCGTCAGCCAGGGAAACAACGTCGGTAGTCAGGGTCAGTGCAGGGAACTGACATTAGTCGAGAGCAGACTGGGAGATGGTCGAGATCGGTCACTGGAACGGATATTGGGTAGACAGCAAGCTATCAAAAAGTCTCAAACACTCATAAGGAGGTAAAAAGGGTAAGTGAACCTCATATTCATTGTTCACCTTATTTATATTGCTTATTGATGGTCAAGAACCAGGAAGATGGATGAGGCAATGCAGGTAGAATCCAGATACAGTGGGAGCTTGGCATGGATGAGGAGTGTGAGTCCTTAGAGAAGAACTAAACAGGTATTTTTTGGTAGAGTTGTCAGCTGGAAGAAAGCACTGAGAGATGGATGGATTCCCAAGTTAAAGAAGAGAGTGGATGGATACGTGAGACAAAAGGCCAAGGCATATGGTCTTGAGGTAGCTGCAAGATAGTGGTACAGGTTTTGACAGGTGGATGACTAAGCATGGCTTCAGTGAATGTCAGTGTAACTATTGTGGTTTTATCTTACCAGGTGGATGATGTGTCGCGACATTATCCAGTTACTGTATGTGAATGGTATACTAGTTATAGGTTTAGAGATATAGGGATTTGCTGAGCTAAGGGTAAGGTTAGTTCAGAGGTATGTTAGGAAGAATTTGGAGTAGCGAAATTCTTTGGCATAAGAGACATGGAGATTTTATCTCTAGTGGGAGCTGATGGGAAGATGGTGTTGGCGGGGTTCATGATGCAGGATGCAGAATCAAAAAGCACACCAAGGGCTCGATAGTTTAAGCTTAGCTTAGAATAGGGTTCGAAATCACATGAGGTCTAGTGTAGACCTAAGTTTTCCCAAGCAGTGGGAGTTGTCAGAAAGTATGGAGCAAATTTGGGGAAGGAGTACTAGAGGGCAGTTCATTGGATTCTTAGGTATCTGGGAGGGATGAGAAGCAGGGATTCTTGTTATGTAGGGTCAAGGTCTTCACTACATAGATATGTAGGTTCCGATGTGGTAGGTTACTTGGATGATAGGTGTAGCATCATAGGTTGTGTGGTGGTTGGTCTTGAGGATTGATATTGAAGAGGGATACAAGCCAGGGAATAATTTAGACAATGTATAGGTATAGGTACAGGTGCAGCTATTTATCTCCAAGTGGGAGATTGTTAGGTTGTGGAGCTAAAAGCTTCACCAAGATGCAAATAGGAGAAGTCACGAAGCTTGCAGAGGTTGCAAAGAGTTGTAGAATCAATTACAGGGAAACTAGCATGGGTCTGATCAATCGACGTCGGTCAGTTAGCAGTGGAGAAACAACCAACGTCGATCACCTATCGGCTGACATCGGTCGTGGAGGAGCTGACATCGGTAGCCTGTACGTAAACATGTAGTTTGCATATTGATTCCAGAGAGTCTATTTTTAGACTATTATTTTGCATGTTAGAGGCTAGTTATAGTCTTGAGTTGCGCATCTAATTATTGTAATTAAGATAGTCTAATTATTGTAAGCATGAGATCTATATATGGACTCATGGGCTGTATTGTAAACTTGTAACTAAAGAGTAAGAGAGAAATAAGCTCCTTTTGAGAGAGGAGAGTAATGGTGTGTTCCTCCTAGTGCTGCAGTACTAAGGTGGGTACTGGATTGGAGAATCAGCAGGGTTCTTCATATTTGTATGATCTTAGTCAGTAGGTGAGCATAGCTTCTTTTAGAGATTTACAATGGTGAGTAAGGTCTAGTGATTTGTAGGAAGTAGTAGAGAGCAAGAGATCCACTTGGAGTATGGTTGTGTACTTAGTGTATTGGCAGCATGTTACTGACTCGTTGGAGAGGTGAACATCAATTCTGTATTGGAGTTGATTGTTGGGACCGAGAGAGAGAGGGAAGAAGGTCTTGAGGTGTGGCGAGCATTTGAGGTGGAAGAATAAGTGGCATCTTATTTATTTTATATTCTTCTGAGTGATTATTAATATAATTGTGTATTGTCTCTCATATTCCTGTGTTATTTCATATTTCTAGTTACTTATTGATTCTGGTTAAATTCTGTGTTTAGTTTTTTAATACAAGAAGTAATCATATGTGCTCTATTGGTGGAGCAAGAACCTGACAATTGGTATCAGAGCATGTTTATTTGTTCTAGGTTCCTAAAAATTGGTATCAAAGCCTTGGTTGTAGGTTCAAGAGCTGATACCATCAAGTGGTATCAAAGCTTTTGGTTGGGTTGACTAACAGGTGGTTCAGATTTGGTAGTGTTTTTGATTACAGGTCACTCTCAGGGGTTTTAGGTTGAGTAGGAGTATAGCAATGGCAGAAGAAAGTAAGCTACGAATGGAGAAACTAAATAACACGAATGGTCTGATTGATGGAAAGAAAGAGCAGGTAAAAGGAGATTATTGGTCAGTAGAAGATTAGTGTGTAGAAGCAGATGTTGCAGGGGTCATTGCATAGGTTGCTCTGGATAAAGTAGAATCTTTGTTTACAGATTATTTTGCCTTTTTCCATGAAGCCTGAAATAGAGCATCTTTTCATGGGTACATCTTTGGAGACTTTGGAGAGATTTATTTAGGGGTTGGAGAGCCTTGTCAGATGATTGACGAAGGGGAAGTGAAGCTAAAATTGCAGATAGATGACACACAGTGGTTGAAGGAAATCATGCAGGTACCAGTCTTGGAGATGAGTCTAATTTTTTCAAGAAATTTGGGTGATGGGAGATTTACTGTAACTCTCAGAGTAGATGCACTTGAATTAGATGGTGGTAAGAAAGTAGGTATCCTTTATCTATCTACTTATATTATTGATTCACATTTTGTTATAGAGATGTGGCTTTGCAGGCTTGGTCACATATGTAGGAGGGGAATGCATGTTCTTAAGTGGAAGACAGATGTTTTTGACAAGCTAAAGAATTGGAAAGCCTTGGTGTTCATGGAAGAGATGACGGATAGAGATCAGCAGAGTGGATTGAATTATTCTAAGCAAGGCTGTGTTGATTTGAACAAGGTTTTGATCCATGGAGAGCTTGTGAGTAAAAAGTTATCACTCACAGGCGAACACAGGTACCAGCATTAGTCAGATAGTAACTGATGTCGGTAGAAGGAAGACTGACATCGATCATGAAGGAACCAACATCGGTAGGAGGGACACCAGTGTCAGCGAGGGAAACGACATCAACAGTCAGGGTCAGTGCAGGGAACTGACATCGATTAGGAGCAGACTGGGAGATGGTTGAGATCGGTCACTGGAACAGATATTGGGTGGACAGCAAGCTGTCAACAAGTCTCAAACGCTCATATGAAGGTCAAAAGGGTAAGTGAACCTCATATTCATTGTTCACCTTCTTTACATTGCTTATTGATGGTCAAGAACCAGGAAGATGGAAGAGGCAATGCAGGTAGAATCTAGATACAGTGGGAGCTTGGCATGGATGAGGAGTGTGAGTCCTTGGAGAAGAACTAAATAGGTATTTATTGGTAGAGTTGTCAGCTGGAAGAAAGCACTGAGAGATGGATGGATTTCCAAGTTAAAGAAGAGAGTGGATGGATACGTGAGATGAAAGGCCAAGGCATATGGTCTTGAGGTAGCTGCAAGATAGTGGTACAGGTTTTGATAGGTGGATGACTAAGCATAGCTTTAGTGAATGTCAGTGTAACTATTGTGGTTTTGTCTTACCAGGTGGATGATGAGTCGCAACATTATCCAGTTATTGTATGTGAATGGTATACTAGTTATAGGTTCAGAGATACAAGGATTTGTTGAGCTAAGGGTAAGGTTAGTTCAGAGATATGTCAGGAAGAATTTGGAGTAGCAAAATTCTTTAGCATAAGAGACATGGAGATTTTATCTCTAGTGGGAGCTGATGTGAAGATGGTGTTGGTGGGGTTCATGATGCAGGATGCAGAATCAGAAAGCACACCAAGGGCTAGACAGTTCAAGCTTAGCTTAGAACAGGGTTTGAAATCACATGAGGTCTAGTGTAGACATGAGTTTTCCCAAGCAGTGGGAGTTGTCAGAAAGTATGGAGCCAATTTAGGGAAGGAGTACTGGAGGGCAGTTCAGTGGATTCTCAGGTATCTAGGAGGGATCAGCAGTAGCGATTGTTGTTATGTAGGGTCAAGGTCTTCACTACATGGATATGTAGGTTTGGATGTGACAGGTTACTTGGATGATAGGTGTAGCATCACAGGTTGTGCGGTGGTTGGTCTTCAGAATTGATCTTGAAGAGGGATACAAGCTAGGGAATAATTTAGATGGTGTACAAGTATAGGTATAGGTGCAGCTATTTATCTCCAAGTGGGAGATTGTTAGGTTGTGGAGCTAAAAGCTTCACCAGGATGCAAACAAGAGAAGTCAAGGAGCTTGCGAAGGTTGTGGAGAGTTGCAAAATTAGTTACAGGGAAATCGGCGTTAGTTTGATCAACCGACGTCAATCAATTAGTAGTGGAGAAGCAATTGACGTCTGTCACCTATCGGCTGACATCGGTCATGGAGGAGCCGACGTTAGCAGCCTATACGTGAACATGCAGTTTGCATGTTGATTCCAGAGAGTCTATTTTTGGACTGTTAGTTTGCATGTTAAAGGCTAGTCATAGTCTTGAGTTATGCATCTAATTATTGTAATTAAGGTAGTCTAATTATTGTAAGCATGAGATATATATATGGACTCATGGGCTGTATTGTAAACTTGTAACTAGAGAGTAAGAGAGTAATAAGCTCCTTCTGAGAGAGGAGAGCAATGGTGTGTTCCTCCTAGTGCCGCAGTACCAAGGTGGGTACTGGATTGGAGAATCAACAGGGTTCTTCATATTTGTATGATCTTAGTCAGCAAGTGAGCATGGCTTCTTTTGGAGATCTATAATGGTGAGTAAGGTCTAGTGATTTGTAGGTAACAATAGAGAGAAAGAGATCTACTTGGAGTACGGTTGTGTACTTGGTGTATCGGCAGCGTGTTACTGACTAGTTGGAGAGGTGAACATCAATTCTATATTAGAGTTGATTGTTGGGGACCAAGAGAGAGAGGGAAGAAGGTCTTGAGGTGTGGCGAGCCTTTGAGGTAGAAGAAGTGGAATCTTCTTTATTGTATATTTTTCAGAGTGATTATTAATACAATTGTGTATTGTCTCTCATATTCCTATGTTGTTTCATAGTTCTAGTTACTTATTGATTCTGGTTAAATTCTGTGTTTAGTTTCTAATACAAGAAGTAATCATATGTGCTCTATTGGTGGAGCAAGATCCTGACAAGTGGTATCAGAGCATGTTTATTTGTTCTAGGTTCCTGACAATTGGTATCAGAGCCTTGGTTATAGGTTCAAGAGCTGATACCATCAAGTGGTATCAGAGCTTTTGGTTGGGTTGACTAACAGGTGGTTCAGATCTGGTAGTGTTTTTGATTACAGGTCACTCTCAGGGGTTTCAAATTGAGTGGGAGTATAGCAATGGTAGAAGAAAGTAAGCTACAAATGGAGAAACTAAATAACATGAATGGTCTGATTGATGGAAAGAAAGAGTAGGTAAAAGGAGATTATTGGTCGGTAGAAGATCAGTGTGTAGAAGCAAATGTTGCAGAGGTCATTGTACAGGTTGCTCTGGATAAAGTAGAATCTTTGTTTATAGATTCTTTTGCCTCTTTCCATGTAGCCCGAAATAGAGCATCTTTTCATGGGTACGTCTTTGGAGACTTTGGAGAGATTTATTTAGGGGTTGGAGAGCCTTGTCAGATGATTGACGAAGGGGAAGTGAAGCCGAAATTGCAGACGAATGACACACAGTGGTTGAAGGAAGTCATGCAAGTACCAGTCTTGGAGATGAGTCTAATTTCTTCAAGAAATTTGGGTGATGGGAGATGCATTGTAACTCTCACAGTGGATGCACTTGAATTAGATGGTGGTAAGAAAGTAGGTATCCTTTATCTATCTACTTATATTACTGATTCACCTTTTGTTACAGAGATGTGGCTTTATAGGCTTGGTCACATATGTAGGAGGGGAATGCATGTTATTAAGTGAAAGACAGATGTTTTTGACAAGCTAAAGAATTGGAAAGCCTTGGTGTTCATGGAGGATATGACTGACAGAGATCAGTGGAGTGGACTGAATTATTCTGAGCAGGGCTATGTTGATTTGAACAGGGTTTTGATCCATGGAGAGCTCGCAGGTAAAAAGTTATCAATCATAAGCAAACACAGGTACCAGCATCAGTCAAATAGTAACTGACGTCGATAGAAGGAAGATCGACATCGGTCATGAAGGAACCGATGTCAGCAGGAGGGACACCGGCATCGGCCAGGGAAACGATGTTGGCAGTCAGGGTTAGTGCAGGGAACTGACATCGGTCGGAAGCAGACTGGGTGATGGCTGAGATCGGTCACTGGAATGGATATTGGGTATACAACAAGCTGTCAAAAAGTCTCAAATGCTCACACGAAGGTCAAAAGGGTAAGTGAACCTCATATTCATTGTTCACCTTCTTTATATTGCTTATTGATGGTCAAGAACCAGGAAGATAGAAGAGGCAATGCAGGTAGAATCCAGATAAAGTGGGAGCTTGGCATGGATGAGGAGTGTGAGTCCTTGGAGAAGAACTAAATAGGTATTTGTTGGTAGAGTTGTTAGTTGGAAGAAAGCACTGAGAGACAGATGGATTCCCAAGTTAAAGAAGAGAGTGGATGGATACGTGAGACGGAAGGCCAAGGCATATGGTCTTGAGGTAGCTTCAGGACAGTGGTACAGGTTTTGACAGGTGGAATACTAAGCATGGCTTCAGTCAATGTCAGTGTAACTATTGTGGTTTTGTCTTACCAGGTGGATGATGAGTTACAACATTATCCAGTTACTGTATGTGAATGGTATACTAGTTATAGGTTCAGAGATATAGGGATTTGTTGAGCTAAGGGTAAGGTTAGTTCAGAGGTATGTTAGGAAGAATTTGGAGCAGCAAAATTCTTTGGCATAAGAGACATGGAGATTTTATCTCCAGTGGGAGCTGATGTGAAGACGGTGTTGGCAGGGTTCATTATGTAGGATGCAAAATCAAAAAGCACACTAAGGGCTGGACATTTCAAGCTTAGCTTAGAACAGGGTTTGAAATCACATGAGGTCTAGTGTAGACCTGAGTTTTCCCAAGCAGTGGGAGTTGTCAAAAAGAATGGAGCCAATTCAGGGAAGGAGTACTGGAGGGAAGTTCAGTGGATTCTTAGGTATCTAAGAGGGATCAACAATAGGGATTCTTGTTATGTAGGGTCAAGGTCTTCACTACATGGATATGTAGGTTCGGATGTGGCAGGTTACTTGGATGACAGGTGTAGCATCATAGGTTGTGTGGTGGTTGGTCTTCAAGATTGATCTTGAAGAGGGATATAAGCCAGGGAATAATTTAGATAGCATACAGGTACAGGTATAGGTGCAGCTATTTATCTCCAAGTGAGAGATTGTTAGGTTGTGGAGCTAAAATCTTCACCAAGATGCAAACAGGAGAAGTCACAGAGCTTGCAGAGGTTACAAAGAGTTGTAGAATCAGTTGCAAGGCAACCGACATCAGTCTGATCAACTAATGTTGGTCAGTTAGCAGTGGAGAAGCAACCGACTTTGGTCACCTGTTGACTGACATCGGTCATGGAGGAGCCGATGTCGGTAGCCTGTACATGAACATGCAGTTTGCATGTTGATTTTAGAGAGTCTATTTTTGGATTGTTAGTTTGCATGTTAGAGGCGAATTGTAGTCTTGAGTTGCACGTCTAATTATTATGATTAAGATAGTCTAATTATTGTAAGCATGAGATCTATATATGGACTCATGGGCTATATTGTAAACTTGTAACTAGAGAGTAAGAGAGCAATAAGCTCCTTCTGAGAGAGGAGAGCAATGGTGTGTTCTTCCTAGTGCAATAGTACCAAGGTGGGTACTGGATTGGAGAATCAACAGGGTTCTTTATATTTGTATGATCTTAGTCAGCAGGTGAGCATGGCTTCTTTTGGAGATCTACAATGGTGAGTAAGGTCTAGTGATTTACAAGTAGTAGTAGAGAGTAAGAGATCTTCTTGGAGTATGGTTGTGTACTTGTTGTACTGGTAGCGTGTTACTGACTAGTTGGAGAGGTGAACATCAATTCTTTATTGGAGTTGATTGTTGGGACTGAGAGAGAGAGGGAAGAAGGTCTTGAGGTGTGGCGAGCCTTTGAGGTGGAAGAAGAAGTGGCATCTTATTTATTGTATATTCTTCTGAGTGATTATTAATACAATTGTGTATTGTCTCTCATATTCCTGTGTTGTTTCATATTTCTAGTTACTTATTGATTCTGGTTAAATTCTGTGTTTAGTTGCTAATACAAGAAGTAATCATATGTGCTCTATTGGTGGAGCAAGATCCTAACAAGTGGTATCAGAGCATGTTTATTTGTTCTAGGTTCCTGACAGAACTAGGTCACTAGGCTTGAATAATTTGGAAACCCTACACATATAATTAGAATTAGGTTGATACACTTGATAAAGTTTAAAACAATGTACACAAAATGCTGAACTAGGTTGATAGTCTCAATGAAGTAGGAAAACATATGCACAACATATGAAATTGGATCGATAGGCTCAATCTAGTTGACTATAAATAAAATTTAAAAAATATAAGGGTTAGATTCATGTCAGGTTCACCAGAATGTATGCAAGTGAAATAATATATATCTACAACTTATCTTAGTAATATCTAATCTCAGAGAATGTAATCAACTAATAATCATCTTAGCAATACTTTTTTATATTAGGGTCATGACCAATAATGGATCTACTAAACCTAACTAAGGGATAAATTGCTATATAATAGCAAAGGAAAGTTTTTCAATGCCTCTAGTTAGATGTCATCATGAAATAACCCTATGTAGGTCTTATAATATAATGAGAATAAGAAAGTTAATATTCTAAATGAACATGCAAGATAAACTTGTAAATAAACATACAAGATAATCTAGTGTTCACCAAAGATTATGACACAAAGGGGAAAGATAATAAATAAGAAAAGATAATTATATTCAAGTTAATATAATCAAGGAGAGATAATATTCAATCCATTAGTTATGTAATATCTACCAATGAAAATGAATAACTAGGAATACTTTCTTTATTGGAGTGAACCCATCGTGCCTTACTCTCACCCTTAGCCAATGGTGCTTTACAAGAGGTTGTTGTGGTTTGTAAGGATCACAAGGATAGATCAAATCTAGGCTAAAAGACTTCTCTTATACATCCAAGACCTCCATAAGATGAATACTGCTACTCCAAGCAAAAACCCTAAGTAATGAAACCTTCAAATGATTGTATAAGTAAATTTATAAGATGTAATGATGCATAATTAAATGATCCTCTATTTATAAATGAAGTGAGAAGGGCAAGTTTTATTTATATCTAAATATTGACCCTAAATCCTCTTGATAATTTAACTGACAAGGTTACCCAAGTCGATATTTTTTGTTAGTAAGAATAGATTTTAGACCTCAAACTAGGTCAACTAGGTTGATGGACTTCAATAACATGTGTTCAATCCCTAACAAGATTGACTAGGCTAACATAGTAGGAAAATGAATAAAAATAGGTCTATGCTTGGTTATGGGATATTTTGGAAGGTGAATTTATTAGAGGAGTATTTAAGCATATTTTAATTATGTAAGGAGTTAGAAAGAAGTAACTTGTAGTAGTTTTAGGTAATGGTATAAGGACCAACAATCCTATGAATCACCAAAGGTCTATCGATCCCTTTCCTAATGTACCCTTTATGACATGCCTTCATATATATTGAGACTTGATAGGTTCTTACAAGAGAGAAATCATCAGTAAGTAATAAAGTTAAAAATATTGTTTGTATACAATCGATACATTTAGGGCATCCAATTCTATTGATAATGATACACATAGGTTATATTATTCTATGATCACTTTACATTATCATGTTTGAGATTATGTACTTACACATGCATTTATCCATCTATATATCTTTCCTAGTATACTTGTTATGTTATTTAACTACATTTTTTCTAACACATGTAGCAAGGGGTTAGTATGATATGCTTATGCTAGTTGATTATGATTCCAGGCTTTTTTTTTTCACTTCTTTGAGTGTGTTCCTTATTTGATATTGTGTTTCATTATATTTATTATTTGAGCATTTGAGTATTCTCCATTTCTTGTTGCCCCTGTTCTTATGCTTCCTATATTGACATTTAAATATGTCATTTTTTGTTGTATGTGGATATTTGAATATGTAATTTTATGATTTATGGAGATATGACAAAGTCGTGTTCATTTAATTATGTATAATTTGAACATGCTTCTTATATGAGATCTCTTTGGACCATTGCCTTTTATTTTGATTTTGAGTGTTCTTATGTATTATTTAGATGTTTCCATGATCTATATCATGATTCTTAGGACTTGATCAATCACATTCTACATGATTCAATGACATATCTACCTAGACATGATACATTTATATACTACATGATCCATACATAGATTATATAGTTATCTTAACCTTTTAAGGTAAGGTTATTTCAATTTATACTTTCCCCTCATGTCAAAATGGGGGAATATCAGTGGGGGCATGCCATAGAGGCATGGATTCCACATTTTTCATAGTTTAAAATTATAATGTGGGCATGTTATGGGAACATGGTCTCCATACTTACACAAATTCTTATATTTTATAGATTTAGTGGGGATATGTCATGGAAACATGTCCTCCACACTTGAAAAAATTTAAAATTTGGCCAAATTTCATAGTTATATGATTTAGACACACATTTGTGGAAGCATGCTATACATTAGTAACATTATTATACATAGGTTTTAGTTTGAGACATATATGAGGTAAATATGCCATGAAAATGACACCTAAAATTATAAAATAAAATTAGATTTTAGATTTAAAATAATACTATGGACTATTATCATACCCATGATGGAATATTATATAATTTTATTAAGCCAATATATTCTAGTAGTTGGTTAATCTTAAGGTTGAGGTGATTAAAACAATCAATATTACCAAGTTTATAAGTTAGACTTGATTCACAATATATATAGGATGGAATGATTAAATCATTCATCCTAACAAGATATATAGTTTTATTTGATTTAATCACCCACAATCACTAGATTATAAGTATGATTGGGATACATTATTGAGATAAGATCAATGGTCATGTGGCAAATCACCTTTTTACCCAGGTTTGGGCCATGTGTCTTCCAATATCTCTCTATATATGTATTCACTTGTAGGTTTTAATATTGTCATAATCTTAGATATAATGATTCATAATGAAGAATCTCTTCAAATCTAACTTCAAAAAGTCAAGATGGTTGTAACAATACATATGTGTACTCCTAACCTTGATCTCTTTACTTTCAAGAACTGTAAATTCTCTCAATTATAGATTATATGCACTGATTATATAGTGTAACAACCTCTTAGTTATAAGTCAGTCACTAGTAAATCACTCAATTTGGACTCATGCAAACACCATGTGTGTGATACACACCTAGGTACACATATTTTCCTTTAAAATATAAATTTAATTATTATATTTAGGGGGTAAAATCTAGACACTAAATCTAAATTATATATCACCTCAATATTATATACTTGGAAAATATCTATCATGGATGTACCTTTCAATTCTAATGCCTCCCACTACTTAAGGGATTATGTCCACTATCTCTTTGTGCCTAATTACTCATCTCTTAGTTTGACCATTGTTATTTTGATGACACCTCTTTTACTATGAAAATTGATATAAACTTGATCATTATCCTTCTCTACCATTTTTGGACATGTACATATTTTCTAACTTCCCAGACACTTGCATCCTAGCTAGATAATTATGTTAATATAGGTGTCCCTTTTCCAATTAAGTGTCAAGTACCCATGAGTCATCTAATTTTTTAATAAAATGAATCATAAAGTTTGACCTAAGTGCTTGGGTGTGATATATTTTCAAAAGGGATTGATATATATATATATATATATATATATATATATATATATATATATATATATATATATATATATATACAAGATCAACCTTCATTCATTCCTCACCTAAAAAATAATAGGAACTCACAAGAAAACTTATGAAGAACACTCAATCAATCATTGAATTAATAAAACCTAACCTATTTATCCATATTTACATATCAATCATAGAAACAATATCTCCATAGGTATGAAGTATTTAAAGAACATCCCATGACCCATATTTTTTAAGTTACAAGCTAGGTCACTCCATGTACTTATTTATCATACATTACATCTTTATACATAAACAAGAAAACATGTAGGGGATAATTACATATGTATCATACCATTTTTAGAGTATTAGATATGTAGGGAACATCCATTGATATAAGGATCCTTGATAATTTTGACACCACTTGTCCATTAACCCATTTTTACCATAGTCACACCAAGGGTGAGGAAGATAGGGTTTTGATCATTTGATAAAGAGTGAAAAATTATACATAAAAATAAAGATAGAATAAAACCCAAAATTATCTTGTTAGTTACACCTAGATCTAATCATTATTTTGTACTAGACACCTACATCCAACATAGACACCAACATCAATGTAACTGTGCTAATTTAACACAAGCATCCAATGCCATAGAGTGGAAAAATACATAATCTAATGATTGTTATAGGATACTAATAGATACCACTTCAAGACTATTTTTTCCTAGATCTACATGCACACATTAAACTAAGTAATCTTATTTCAATATACTACAATATCAATAAATAGTTGTACTTTATATTTTTGGCATATCTCAGCATCTAAATTTATAATATTGTTTGTCTAAATTTGAAATTTAATTATCCTATGATAGATATATTTTTCACCTTCATGATTATTAACTTATATATTATTAATCCTAAAAAACCTAATTATCTAAATTTAGGGTTAAACACCAATCAAACAAGACATCCCATACCATACTAGTCAATTTGCATAAGGGAGCTTGGCCCTAAAAAATTATTTGAATTTTATCATATTTTGTATTTGTGATGATAACCTTTTTATCCATAAACCTAATTTAAATATCATTTGACATCACCTCCATCTTATCCATATATCGATGTGTCTTCACACTAATGAACATGCTATAAAACATATCATTCCTCCCAATGTGCATCCTCTCTATCACATTATATTTTAAAGTAAGAGAAATTTTAAGTGTATTATCTATTTGAGGTAGCGTATATGTTTTACCTTATATGATTACATTAACTTTATTAACCTTAGAGAGGTTTGGATTAACTTCATTCTATGTATCCGATACTCAATTTTTCCAGTTGAGGATATTATGATAAATTTGGGTTTCCTAATATATGAAAGTGTCAATGATTTGTTCATAAAATCCAAGGAAATCTAAAATTACTTAAGTTTCAACACATAAGTGTTGACAATTATATCATATTCATTTTATTTTATATACAACATCCCAATCCTTGTTTAGCTGAGTTAGCAAGTCTACGAGGTGTTTCTCTTTAAATAACACCAATTCTTCCCAAAATTTGAATGACCATTACTAGAAAAGTATCTTAGATTAGCTTGTGTGCTTTGGATAGATAATATTTTAATTCTCCATTCTCCTCTCATATTTAAAGGTTGTCCTACTCAATCAAAAATCATTTTCACACAATAGACTCATATAATGTTGTAAATCCTTCATTCTATTTGGGCAATGTGATTTGGGTCACATCTAGTGACACCTATTGGATTATCAAAACTAATAGGAGTGAGATCATGATAGATGTCTACAGTGATAGATGGTGTTGAATATATGTGACATGGAGTGTGAATGTCATTCATTAAAAAGGTGGGGCTTGGATATCTCATAGTTGTTGCTACTAGACTATGGTTTGTCATATGACAATTCTTCTTTCACCCCTCCTTAGGTTGATCTCGATCATTGAGATGTGTGTGAATATATTGTGCCTCAAAGATCAAGGTCTTATTCAACTCAACTATTTAATTCATATATTTCTCTTGGATTTCATATTTCTAGTTTTTTTAATATGACCTCATGTTTTTTTTGTATTTCTAGCTCCTCTTTTTCTTTGGTAATTGTCTTTATCTTTGCCTTTTATTTATTTTAATCTTGTTCAACTTTTATAGATTATTTTGAAACATCCTTCACCAATTTCACTTTTATGACTTTATTTTATAACTCCTCTCAATTGTGGATTTATTTTTCTTATTTTTTTTAGATTCTTTGTTACTATATCACCTCAGATTTCTACTTGTGTTCCTATTATTGTCATAGATCCTCTTTTAGTTTGTTTTTAGTGTCTTTATCTACTAGCTCAACCTTTGATTTCTTTTTCTACACCTCTGACACTTCTTTATCTTCTTGTTACTTCATATTTTTCTCTTCTACCTCTTGTTTATTTTTTTCTCTACTTATTCCTTCTTATTTTCCTCATCTTATTCTTTTATATTTTTCTCTTCCTATTCTCTTTAGGCCTTCTCCAAATTGGCCCTTTATTTTTAGTCCTTAACCTTAGCATATTATTATATATCCTTCACAACTTCTTACACTTATTTTATAATGTCAACTTACAGATGAAATTAATCTGACTTTTGTTATGCTAGGGATTGATCCACTATAGTTTTTTTGTACATAATGACTACATCAAACTCAATTATTTTTAGTATGTGTGGTGAAATTATGTAATATGGATAAGGGGTTGAAGGTGATGGGTAATGTTGTGGATAAGGAGAAATAAATTATGAAATGACCACTTTTCACTTGATTACAAGTGTCTTTGCATGATATGATGGAACCAAAATTTTATTTTAGCACTTGGATGTGTAATTTTAGAAAACAAGTTAGTTCTCTACTCCTTTTTATTATTTATATTCTTCCTCAAAACATATTACATCAAGAAAATGGTTTTCGTATGCTAAGAAACTATTAGATATGGCTTCATAGTTGTATGAGTATGTGATCTATGTGTTAATGATATTTGGTTACTTCCTTACTATGTTGTTACTTGCCCCATACCTATTTTTTATGTGACCATCTATGTTGATGCCATCACTATAATTGATGAAAATGATACTATTTCTCCTCCTTGTAAAATGGACTTCATTCTAAATTTTATCTCTTCCTCCTATGTGACTATGTCCAAAACTATGGATTATGGAGGTGTGGGTATCTAAACTAGAATTATAGATGGAACATTATTTTATAGCTGGCATGGATACATGACCTTCAAAAATAAAAACTCTTTCTCCTCCTCCTCCTCCTCCTCATAGATGAATTTGATGATTTTAATCCATCATGGGTTTGTGTGATTACTCCATATTGACCCCAAATCTCTTAAAGTCATATTTGACATCAATCTTTGGCAGCTCTTATTTATTAACCATGGATTTACATTATTCTTATTATTTGGTGGTGGTGATGCTTTGTGAGCTAGAGTTTTCTTTTTTATTGAAATTACTTGTTATAATTATGTATATGGTTTAGGTTATGCTTGATGTGCTTCCTAAGATTATACTTGTGATTGCATCAATTCTTATTTTGCATCAGGCAGTATAAAAGGAAGAGGGGAAACTAATATCACCACCATAGATTTATATATCATTACGTACACATGTGAATCTAAATTATTGATGAAGAATGAAATAGATGTGACTAAAAACTTTATCCCATTACAAATTTTGGTGACCATGGATAGTGGTCCCAAGTATTGTAATACATCTGTAGTCACTCAAGGGTATAAGGAAATTAACCCATGAACTTCAATCCACCATTACTTTAACCACCCAAGATGCACATAATGTTATTCCATTTTTTTCCATGTGACGTTTGTAAAATAAATGGTTGGCCAATAGTTGACATTTGGTGTGATAGGGTCATTAGGTGATTTATATCATGTAAAGTAATGTAAAAATACACAAAACTAGTATTGGAAATTCTATGATGTGATTATGATAACTTTATTAATATTGGTGATCCAATTAATTACCAAAAACTTTTGTTAGTTAAATTATTCTCTAATCTAGATCATGTTATGTATGATGCTGATGATCTCTTTGGTCACTTATCACACACTTTTCATTATTTTCTAGTATCAATTTTTGATGCATTTTATGAATACTCACATAGGGGAATCATTTAGTGAATCAATAAAAATCCCTCTAGATGCTCATACATATTTATCCTTAATGTATAAATGGATCAAAGGGATCTTAATTTGTACTATACCAAAGATTTTCCTTGTACTAGAAGTTTGATTGTCTAGGCCATTATGGTGGCATTGATGTAAATTAACATCCTTCATGAAATGTATGGCCACTTGATTATAGTTAATGAAGAGAGTCATTACAACTTCATATAATTTACCTAAAAGGAGTTTTGGGCCCAAAATTCATCTAAATATAGGATTTATACTAACACAATAAACACTTGGGAATGAGGCAATCACTTGTCATGATTACTATTTTGTCATATTTTGGTGTTAGTTAGAAGGTGGATAATAACTCCTTTATAGCTCAATCAGCTTTGGTAAATGAGTGCATAGGATAATCACAACTCATTAGAGGTAGGGTAGTGGAGCTATTAGAATGGTTACATCCAATTCTAGCTCAACAACCAACATGATCCATTCCCCATGGCCCTAAAATGTCTCAAAGAACTATAAAAGTAAGTTGAGTCTAGTAAATAAGGAGAAGATTGGAGTAACAAATTCTTGGAGGATTGGTTCCAAATGCTATGTTTTCCATTAGAACTTAGAGTTTAGTTTGAGATGCATTTATTGTTCCCAATTTTAATGCCCAAGCTCACCTGTGAGCCTTTATGCCTTTAGTATCTTAAGATGAGAATTTACTTATTTCTTAGTGATATATATATATATATATATATATATGTATGTATGTATGTATGTATGTATGTATTATTGTTAAAATTTGTTTAATAATTAAGGGATTTATGTAATGTTTAATGGACTGAATGCTTAAATCTATAGTATGTATGTTGATATCTTGAAATCTTTTGACCTAACTCATATATGGAATTCTTATAGTTTATGAGGACTCTAGCACCTGATATATGAAAAATTCTAAGTATGGGTAAGACCCTGAACCTCATAATGATACCTGCATCTAAGAATGAACCTAGTCCTAATTCCTTTAACTAGGTACCCCTGTAACCCTTCAAGTGCTTGAGTGTTATTAAGCCAAGGGAACCAAAGGCTTACACCCATGTAGCTATAGACATACTTAATATCTACTTGTGCCTAATATATAGTCAATTTTCCCCAACCAAGACAACCTTTACCCCTAAACACACCATCACCATTATACTAAACAAAGTCCCTAAAGGATAGTGTTGTGCCATGGCACAATTAGCCCAACATAGACATCGATCCCTTATCCTCTATGTTTCAGGTGAGCATATAAGGATTGCACCCTATGTGAAGTGATGTTAGCATAGTTGAGTGTCAAATATTGAGCACTATAGGATTAGTCAAGGCCTATGTGATGTTGTAACAAGTCTAAATCTAACTTGGATAACTAGATAGTGCCTAATAAGGCCCATGACTGAAGACATCTATTTTTATATAACATTTTGGTTTTATTATCAAGACTCATGTTGAATTATGTTTCTATAATGGTGAAACATAATAATGATTTTAATTTCCATTGAGAGAATTGAGTGTTGGCTCAAATGAGTGGAAAATAGTTTTGCATTGAGGCATCCAAATTGTAGAGGATAGAAACCAAGGAAGTGGGTCTAGAACCACTTGTATGATGCCTTATGCAGGGTTTTATTTTATGAACTAATGGAGCAAGTGTACCAATGATTGGATACTTATATAACACATATAATTTAAAGCTATAGAAAACACCTTGAGTAGATGAAAGAGCACCTATAAAGGCTTGATAACTTAGATGCCACTTAGACTAGAGCCATAGATAAATGGTGGTAAAAGGGGTTGAATAACTACATGCTTGAATTCATAGTATCAACATACTCCTACCCTAAAGAAGCAAAATGTAAATTCTTGTGCAAACCTAGAGGCACTTTTATGAAATAAATTGGCACCAAAATCAATAAATTGATAGTGGAGTATGAATTTGAGACCGTAAGGATGGAAGGCTAAAGTGCTCTTGCATATGAGAAATGCAATGAAGAATAAGGGGACATGTAGGTAAGGAAAAATGGAAGGAGATGAGAAGATTGAAACTCAAGAGCTTAGGAGACAAGATTATAATAAGAGGATGCATGGGTTGGTAGAAGATCTAGAACCTGGAAGTGCTGAGAGGATTCATAGCAAGCAAGAAGGGCATGGGGAAGGATATATTGAATGGTAACAATGCCCAAAAGAAGGAACCCTTGAAGCCATGGAATAATTTCCATAATTGATAGGTGAATACTTGGGGTCCTTGTATAAATTTACCATTGGAGATGTATCGCAAGCATATACCCCTTTGAACTTATGGTGTGAGCTCATGTACTAGATTCCCCATAGGAAGATAGAAGATTGATTATTGACCTCATTGTCAACTTAGACTTTGATCATTTTGTATATTTGGACCATAATTTTATGAATGAATAAGTTGTTCCTTATGACGAGATAATTTAGGATACCTCTAGACCTTGAGGTGCTAGCCTGACTCAATAAAATGTGAGCATAAATACCCAAGTCTAACAAATGTCATCTACACAACTTGGGTAATAACCTAGAGGAAGTGGCCCCATGATGCTAGTCAGTAGTATAGTGCCATCATCTTTTGTAGTTCCAATGGTAATTATGGGACCAGTACTTGGCCTACTAGTTAGAAGGATTGGAGGAACATTACTAGGATAAGTGCTAGGGGATAATCACCTCAAAGACTGGCTACTCCCCCACCTTATATTTATTATGATATGGCCATGTGTTTGGCTAAGTATCAATGCATGGAGAATGCAATATAACATGTGATCAAGTGTGAATTATAATGGCATGCTTGAGGAATAACACATTATAAGTGTAAGGCAACTCAATTTGTGATGACCTTTCTTGATCGTACCCATACTTGGTATAATAAGTTTGATCCTAACCAAGATATGGTTGATTATGACACCCTAAAGGAAGCCTTCTTTAAATAATTTGACATACTTAATTTTGATTAGTATATCATCACCATACTCAAGGAGATCAACTAGGGATTATTAGAGAGTGTGCACTTATATGATGCTAGATTCAATACTCTCCTTTTAATATATTTTGTGATAGTCACCCCTCTTAGTATGTGTGATGGTTTGTTGGAGGATTAATAGTACTATTCAAAAGGGTGATATCCATGAAAACATTTAGAGACATTTAGGAAGTACTTGAAGCCATGTTCAGAGCTGAGGTGGTTAGGAGTGCTAATATAGGAATTAGCCATTTCATGGAGGCATAGATTATGTCTATGGCCTCCCAACTACAAAAAATGATCGCTAGTTCATCACAAGATGCTTGAAGTAGGTTGTGGTGCATCAAATATGAAATGGAATTCCATAATAGAAACAAATTCCCTCAAAGGAATATGTGCACACTTATCCTTAGTTGTGAATTTTGTCACGAGGCACATGATTTTCAAAACTACCCTTTATTACAATGTGCCAACTAGGTCAACATAGCTACCTATTAATAGTTATGTGATGCCTATACCCATACCATTTTTGATTACTACATAATTAATGAGATGTATGAGAACATAAGGAAAGGCACACAACAAGCAATGGCATCAACAAGAGGGAAAGGAGCCTAAGGAAATAAGGGTTACGACCAATAAAATCTAAGATATGGGATGTAAAGAGATGCTAGAGGGTAAGGTGGTGGATGTGGTAGAGAAAATTCCCCACCATGATCATGTTACAAGTGCAATTTGATTGAAAACTATCAACATAAATACCCTATGCATCTAACATGTGGGTATTATTGAGGAACACACAAGGTCAAATAATGCCTTGACTTGTACAAAAAACTAACCCAAGGTAGGTCTGATGTCAACAAGGGTATATGTATGATCATGCATTAGTTTAAAAAGGTGAAATGGAATCTAAAGGTTCATTAATCCTACATGAATTCAATCAAAGTATATAAAACTAATCAGACTAGACTCACCACTCAACTACTAGTTGTTCTAATACTAAAATTACACCTAGAATATAGGGTGTCAAGCTAAATTGAGTGCATTACATAACTAGAACTCAAATTTGCACCTTATCTAGACCCTACATGCTAGAAATACATATTATAACAAACTATGAGTGTGAATTAGAACTTTTAAGGAGATATCTAACTAACATGAGACCTAGAGGTGTAGACTACAACCTCTTACAAAAAGCAAGATGGCTAGGAGGCTAAAGTATAAGAGATAATATAGATCTTATACCTCCTACAAATAGAAGGGATGTTAACCTTATTAAATAGCTTACTTATAGAACATGTATGGTATAAGTTAGTTAAATTCATCATGACACACATGGAAAGGGTGTGAAAGGTCAAGCATACATAGAATATAGAGTATAACCAAGAACTCTTGATGAATTCCACCATTGATGGATGGTCCATCTATGAGGTCCTTATTGACACAGACATTGAGGTCAATATCTTAACCGAATATGCATGGGAAAATATGGGTAGGCCAACCTTGAGGCCTTCATCTCATATACTCTTCATGGCCAACAAGACCCAAAAATAACCAATCAAAATTGTTAAGGGTGACATTGTAGATATTATGGTGCCAAATTCCACACTAACTTAAAGGTAATCGAGTTGGATAAATAAGATAACTATCTAACACTTCTAGGAAGGCAATGGTGTTATGTAAAAAATGTTGATATGTACTTCAAAATGTGATATATGACCTTAAAAAATGGAAAGGAAAGGGTAGTGATTCCCTCTCAAATGACCAAGGACTCCCTATGTGGAGAGTGTTGATTTAGAGGATGAGATCAACCATATCTATAAAATCATAATGCAAGGCATCAATAATCTCAACCCTTCTGATCAAGGATTGATCTCTTGGGAGGATGGTAAATCAACATCAAACACCAACTATGTTGCTTATGACTAATGAGTTGAAGAGGTTTATGAGGATACTAGTCATAGATGTTATCTAGTGTGTGTAAAGGTACCAAATCTTGTGAGAACTAGTTGCATCCAGATTGATCATACTCTTAAATGATGGGTCCTATATAATATGGAGAAAAAAGAGGGTACTCTACCTAAACAAAGACAAACTTGTAACACTCCAAAAATTTTAATGGATAAACCCAATGGAAAATTATGTCCACAACCTTGAATCATGTATCCCTAAAGAAATAGATAGAATGGGTGCACTAGTGTATACCTTGAGGAACAATATCACACATTGGTGGGTAGTGAAAATTTATAACTTTCCAACCTAGATAAAGGTGAAAACATATATTTTCACTAGATTTTGAAGGAGTAATGAGGACTTGGATATATCAGCATACTCTGGTAAATCTAATCCCATGGTGCATGTGTATCTATGCAAAGAGACATGGACTGACTATGATGTAACTACCTAAAATAATTTATGGGTGTATGCCTTTTATAAAACTATGAAGACATGGGCATGAACATGGTATTTGATCAATGAGATGCACTAAGATACAACTAATTGATATGCCATTAAAGATAAGTTTGTGCACACCTTCTCCTTTTCCTCATAGAACTTGGAATTGGTCAAACCACTACAAGTAATTTGGAGGGTAGTGTTCAAGGACCCTACCATCCTTGAGGAGTACATGAAAGACATGTTAGGGGAAGAAGGGTTGGTTATCTTGACTTTCTTTGAGGAATAAATTCTCAACAATGATTCAAGAAAAGAAGATGATAAAACTTGGAAGGATCACTATTGGAAAATGTTGATTGATAACAGAAAGCTCATACCCCAAGTAGATGATAGCACTCATGGCAAAGAAGACTCCACTCATCTTTGCATAGAGATAACTAAGGGAACTTAGTAAGTTGAGGACTCACACTATGAAAATAATGAACCATACCATACACCACTAAAGACCATCAAAGTGGACATCAATGTAGAAGGAGATCTAAATATGGATACTCTATGCACTTATTGGTTTGGCGTAGAACTGACATGCATCATAAACCTCTTGATGAAATTATAGGACTTATTCCCCAAGACTTATCAATATATAAAGGGCACCTAACCATACCTTAATAAGATGAGAATAAATCTAATTTATGGTGCAATTCTAATCAATAAATGTCCCTATATAATGCATCCTAATCTTCATGCTAAAGTTAAAATAGAAATCGATGCAATGATGGCTGCAAGGATCATTTACCTTATGTAAGAGTTTGAGTGGGTGAACCTGATGGTGATAATAATCAATAAGGATAGGTTCATTTGAATTTACATCAATTATATAATGTTTAACACCACCTAAATTAATGAACCCTTCCTAATTCCATTCACCAATGAAGTCCTAGAAGGCATCACAAGCTGCAAAATCTACACCTTCATTGATGGGTTCTCTAGATACCACCCAATATATATTGAGGAGAAGGACAAGCCCAAAAAACCTTTACAAATAAATGGGGCTATTTTTCTTATAACATGATTCCCTTTGGACTCAATAATTCATCAATCATGTATTCAGTGGTGATCACAACATTTAATGACTTCATCCACAAGTTCTTCTAGGTTTACCTAGATGGTTGGATGATGTATAGCCTCATCAAGGACCATTGTGATAAATTGCACCTAATGTTTGAGAGGTTTAGGTAGATTTATATATCCCTAAACCTAAATAAGTGCATATTCACAACACCATTTGGAACCCTACTTGATCACATCATTTGTAAGGATGGTTTTGTTGTCAATCTAATGAATATTGCAATTATAATTTAGCTCCAGAATCCTTGTACATAGTGTGCCTTTCTTCACCACTATGGTTATTATATAAAGTTTATAAGGAGCTAAGTGAAGATTTTGATGCATCTATAAGAACTCTTGCACAAGTATGGCCTATTTTATTGGGGTGAAATGTAAAAGGATGACTTTGAGACCCTAAAGCTCAGATTGGCTAGCACAACTATCTTACAATTTATTAATTGGATGACCCCATTCCATGTCCAGTTGATGCCTTTGGCTCTATGATTGGTGAAATCCTGTCTCATCTTGGAAAAGTTAAAATATATTACCCCATATCCTTTGTTATTATAAAATAAATAAATGTAGAGTAGAACTATACTACAATCGAGTGAGAGGCACTCGTCATGGTTTACACCCTATAAAAATTTAGATAATTTTTTTTGGTAACCCCATTCATCTTTTTCATAGACCATGAGGTGCTTAAGTAACTCATGAATGAGCTCATTATTCATGGGCTCATGTGAATATGGATCATTTTATTTCATGAATTCTAGTTCTTTGTTATCATCAAGCCTAGAAAATAGAACCTAGGCCCAAAAATTTTATCCCATATTTAAGGATGATATGTTGGATGCATAAATTTATATAATCTATCACACCCTTGAGGAATTGGGGGAGATAGACACCTTTCTAACATTTGGATATGTGCCCCAAATAATGACAACTATAGAAAAGAAACAAATCATAGTTTGTACCACCCTTTTTTAGCTCATTATTAGGGAACTATAAAAACTAGGCTGAGATAAATTTATATGTCAATGTGTCTTGGAGAATGAAAGGGAATAAATCCTTGAGGGACACAATGGGATAGTTAGAGACCATTATGTAAGAGATGCAATGATGTGCAAGGTGTTGTAATTAGGCTGGTGGTGACCAAGTCTATTTTAGGATGCAAAAGATTGTGCCAATGCATGTGACATATTCTAACACATAGGGAAGCCAAACCATAGGGATGAGATGGCTCCCATCCCCATTATTTCCTAAGTGCCATTTGAGAAATGGGCCATTAACTTTATTAGACCAATTAAACCTGTAGCATGACAAAAAAATGTGAGGTACATTCTAGTATCCACTAATAATTTCACTAACTGGGTCAAGTCTATGTTAACCAAAAACTACACAACCACCACATCTAAAGAGTTCATATGGGAGAAAATTATAAGCTATTATGGGTTCCCACTCAGTTTTACTAGTGATAGGGGCACACACTTCATTAATGAAATTATGCATATGCTACTAACAAAATACATGGTAGTACACCATAAGATAACACCTTACCATTCCTAAACAAATGATACAACTGAGGCATTTAACAAGATATTGGGGACATGCCTCACAAATATATGAAATCTTTTTGTAAGTATTAGTATGATCAAGTGTTGGTAGTGTTATAGGCATATCATATAACCTAAAAGCACTTGAACAAGGATACACTATTTCAATTAGTGTTTAGTATAAGATAATTCTGCCAATGGAGTTCTTGGTGCCACCATTATCCATCAGATGCATTGCTTATTTAGATGACCAGGAATTATTAAATTTAAGGATATAGGACTTAGAATATTTATATAAAGCACACACCCAAGCACGATATAGCCAATAGATAGACAAGGTACACTAGAAGATCTGGTATGACAAGCATATAAATCACAAGGTGCTAATAGAAGGGGATTTAATTTTTCTCTTTGAATCTAAGTATATCAAACACCCAAGTAAAATGTAGATAAGGTGGATGGGTCCATATGTCATACACAACATCTTAGAGACTATTTCATGCAAGATGCATATGTTGTCAGGTGAAATTCTCCTTGGGCATTTCAATAGTAACCAATTAATGTTGTATCAGTAATAAGGTGGCACTTGTGCTATCAAACACTGACTTCCTAGTCATAAGTTAGTTGTATTGAGTGACTAAAATAAATTTTGGTGCAAGCCAAACAAGTTCCTTTTATGTGTGTTGTTTTTAATTTTGATGTGGTAAGGGAATAATCGGTCCTTTAAGGCCACCAATAAAATGTTTTTGGCATTTTCACGCATAATTGTAGCTGGGTGAGTTGAGCACAACCACACACCAAGTGCCTGAGGATAGATACCTAAGTTATGGGCATGTGAAGTTTGATATATCTAGACACAAAGCATACAAGATCTTCATGCTTAAGATTTAATAAATGTAGCATTTTTAATGTATAAAATGGATAATTCAAAACTTCCAAGCATAATACTATTTATGTGAGTTGAGTAAGGCTTATTCCTAAGCACCTATAGCTAGACATATAATTATTTGGGTGCATAGAACTCACCCAACTTAGAGAAAATGTGAACTGAGAGACACAAAATACAAGTTCACAAAAGATAGAGTGAAAATACACAACATGATCATGCATAAGAGATTAGATGAGAATTTCATGTTGGAGGACCAACATAAGGGATTTATTTGGGTTAGGAAAGGCTAAGGAAAGAAGATAAAAGCATAATGAAATCATCTAAGATAGACAAGCATGCTTGAAATAAAAGTGTAAAAGGAAAAAGAAATGAGACCAAGGAGGCTAAATCACATGCATGTGAGGCACTGCACCAAGGTTACCATAGTGAAGGTAAATGTCACACCAAGAGAACAAAGTGTAGGAGAAGATAATTAGAATAAGATGGCATCCACCCAAAGCAAGGTGAGAAGTGATCATTTTAACTACACATCACATCACTAAAAATTCATTAGAAGAAGTTAATGAGATAGTAATAGAGGCATAAATATCGATATTAAATACATAAATAATAGTATATTTTTGGTGATTTCATGGGTCATAGTGAATCCCGAGTATAAGCACTGTCATGACATTAATCAACTAAAATTAAGGTGATAGATGAGAATAGAGGTATAAAATAGGAAAAAATTTATTGTGTATGGTTACAAACTTTGTGTTAATTTGAATTTTAAATAGAAAACTAGAGAAAAATCAATGAACTAAAGAGATGAAGTAGTGAAGACACTAAAAGTGAATGACTATGTAAAAAAATGAATATCATTCCCTATAGATTGTCATAGGAAAGTAAGGGGCACAAATTGGGTGAGAACCAGGTAGTAAAAAATTAAAGTGATGCCAAGGACACCATTTATGGTACATGAAGATTGAGAGCCAAACATATAGTCATATACCTCATGACTATGATAAGTGCCAAATAAAATTAAAGACTTTGATAAGATAAATAGACCATGGTTTAACACCAATAGGTTTAGAATGGGGAAAAATAAAATGAGTTTAGGCTCATAGTAGGCACAAAAAGATGCCAATAAATCATGATTAATATCAAAAGCTACCACTATAAAAATAATAGTGCCACTAGTAGGAGTTAGCATCTCCAAAATTGATCTAGAGGTACTTGAAAAGATGTTGTACCAAGACTTGTAGTTTCTACAGGGGGTTTTGATGAGAGAAAATTGGGCATAATTCATGAATAATTACCACCTAAAATAGTACAACAACTAAAATTATAACAATGCATAAGATTGGGTGGTAGACATAAGGGCAAACATTATAGAAGGTACAACATTATTTTATGTTTTAACATTATAGAAGGTACAACATTATTTTATGTTTTAATCTAGGATAAATTGGCAAGCACTAGTGTGATGCAATTGTATGAGTTGCCAAGTTTTAAGAAACTAGAGGCAATCATGTAGTTATTCATCTCATGCATCCATAAGGACCAATTCTACTTTTTAGGAAGGTATATGAGGCTATCTATAAGCCTTATTAGTTGAATAATCAAACTCCCAAACTCTAGTGTAGACATCTACCAGATGATGGAAGATTATGCCAAAGCTGAAAGGGTCAGTAAACTCCTAGGTTTCTACAAAGAAGGTCTCACATTCTTGATCAAGGATATTAATTATCTTAGGATGAGGGTAGATGCACTCTTGTTGAGCTTGAAACTATGTCTTGATAGTTTGTGGGTGGATGTAATAAAGACTTACCTATTCGTCACCTACCATATGACATAGGGGGAAATTTAACATCTCCAAGTTCATCACAAAATACATAATAGATAATGTTCTCAAATGTCATATAGTGTGATAGAAATTTTTTTGGGGTTTTGTGTTAATCTTGATTATGATGGAGGAGATCAATGTGCCTAATGGTGATAAGGACAAACTATGGGTCTTCCTAGTGCACAATAACTCCCTAGCACTGAAATACTAGAACTACATTTACCCCCTTCCTTCACCCTAAATTATAAGGCTCAAATAATGGGATGGTGCATGTGGTATATTGAAGCATTTAGATAATAATGGTGCATCCCTGAGAAAATCCCCCAAAGTTTATTTGGAATAATTAATTTCATCATTATGAAACACTTATGCATCATTCAATTAATAGTCACAGATGGGAATGACTCTAGCTTGCTAAAACTACCTTATGCATTTTCAACCAAGTACTTTAGAGAAATGCCGAGAAGAATCCCAAACATGTAGCAAGAGGATATCTTGGTGAAGACTATGGATGCAAAAATATGTAGGTTGAGGCACTAATATGTGCACCCAAGGGAAATCAACCAAATATGAGTAGGATGATTTGGACGCCACTGATATCTATCCCATTAAAAGATAAGTCATCTTTGGGCACATCTATAAGATATTGTATGAGATGAAGCCAAATAAAAATGGCATGTACATAGACAAAGATGATGACCTCCCCTTTCAGGTTGGTGAAGAAGGAGATTTGGTGTTAGTGGCATTGAGTAAATCCCCTTAAAAGAATTAGGGAAAAACCCTAGAGGAAATACAAAAGTGCCTTATATTAAAGATTGCCTCCAATGATGAAGCTACCCCCTCTGTGCCAAAGAATAAATGTATGGTCTTTACATTAGGGATAATGTCACCCAAGCCAAGTGAGAAGAAAAAGAAGTCTAAGGGGCTAGTGGTGATGCCCATGATAACCTTGGCAGAAATGGAGGTGCAAGAGGTGTGAGAGGAAGCATAAGTACATGGGGCACAAGAAGAGGAGGAAGAAGAAGAAGATGGAGGGATGAAAAGTATATATCATCCAAGAAAAATAAACAAAATAAGAACCCAGTGTTGTCAAAATTCATGAGGCTCTCAAAGGTGACATTGTTACTACACTTGGGGAAGCAAAAAATCATCAAGCACCCAACCTCAAAACCCATAATGTAACCTATAAGAAATAAGGAGGAAAAGAGGCATAGATAGATATAAATGGGCCTTAGTAAGGACCATATAGAGGTGGTTCTAGAGTTATTTAAAAAAGGGAGGTCATGAAGTCTAAGGGCATGACCCAAGCAAAATTGACAAAGTTGAGGCCAAGGAGATAAGGGTCGAGAAGGAAAAGATAGCTACAATATTGAAGAAGAGGAAGGTAGAGATAAATAAGACCTAAAAGGAAAATACTAGGAGAGAAAGGGAAGAAAAGAGGGTTATCTTAAGTGAAAACCCCATAAAGGAGATAGTATTATAGTTTCTTAGTGCCCCTACCAGCATAGAAAAGTAAGTTGCACCACAGGCACACCCAAATAGTGAAGGGGCACCTAGAGACAAGGAAGGTGATACTAGTAGCTTAAAGAAGTGAATAGAAAGCATAGTGGAAACCTATAAGAATTAGGAGAGAAAATATAGTTTTGAAGAAAAAGAAGAAGCAAATAAAGGGGAAAAGTTTGAGGAAGAAACTCTATTAGATAAATGAGACACATTAGAGGAAATTATTGAAGAAGGTTCTGTTTTTGAAGAAGAGTCAGAGCAGATGTAGTTAGCCATCCAAAGAGAGAAGTTGAGCTGAGCCTATGAGAGAAGGCATAAAAGGGGTTCATATATGAAGATTATTATATGATAGAGTACATGCCCCCTAAAATTGACACAACACTAATACACTAGTGGCTATCCTTTGCCTTCTATAGTTATATGGATGAGCCTCAATTTGAGGTACCACAAAAAGTAGTCCTCAGTATAGAACAACCAAAGGAAGGGCATGACTCACTTCTTGTCAACCCCTATGTAATGAATCTAGTAAGGTTATATACTACACTCATTTGAATGGCTTCTGAGGTAATTCAAAAGAACAAAATTAAAAATGTTAGAGCCTTAAGTTGGAAGAATATCATGCTAGAGAAAGAGGAAAATAACAAGGCCATAAAATTCAAGTTATAGTAACTAGCTAAGCACATGGAAGAAGTTGATCCATCCCTCTTGGATGGCATCACCACTTAAATTTTTTCAAAGATCAATAAGGTTTTTATGCTATTAGAATATATTCTCCCAAGATTAAAGGAAAAATCAACACCAAAATAAGAGGATGACCCTTATGCCACCATAAAGCAAGAGATTGTCATAAAACTTAAGGAAGTGGAAGACCTCTTCCTAAAACTTAAAGAGCATGCAAAAATGTTAAATGAAATATTTTATTACTTATCCACCCAAGAGTTAGTCATTGATGCACACCTCAAAAGGAAAAAAGGGGAGAAGGATGCACTAATGGCCTAGGCATACACTATGAGCAGGGTCGAGAATGCTTAGATAGTGGTGTAGGTCAACACTTTGAGTGCCCAAATCAAGACCCCAGAGGAGGACCTAGAAGAACTCTTTCACACATTACAAACAAAATCCTATGATCAATGAATGATCCTTGATGGAGGCATAACAAAGGTGAAATAAATGTTACATGATTTTAGGAAAGAGTTAGAGAAAACTTATGTGCTCACCTTCAGTGCCACCTCCATAGAAATAGATAGTGTCGTAGAAGAAATAAAGCTTATAAGCCATGGTTTTAAGGACTTCAGAGTGGAACTAAAAGAGTGTATGCCCAAGTTTTTCACACTTAAATCACTAGAAGATTAATCCAAAGAAGGACTAATAAATTTTTATGGAGTAATGTTGGGCCCCAAATCCATTTAAATATAGGATCCATGCTAACACAATAGAGACTTGGGCATGAGGCAATTACTTGTCATGATTATTGTTTTGTCATCTTATGGCACCAATTGGTAGGTAGATAAGTAAATCCTTTCTATCTCAATCATCATTATTAAATGGGTGCATGGGATAGTTACACCTCATTAGAGGTAGGGTAGTGGAGCTAGTGGAATGAGTACATCCAATGCTAACTCAACAACCAATGTGTTTCATTCCCCATGGCACTAAGACACCCTAAAACACTATAAAAACAAGCTAAGTCTAATTATCAAAGAGAAGATTAGAGTATAAAATCCATGGAGTATTGGTTTTAGATTCTATGTTTGCCATTATAACTTAGAGTTTAGTTTGGGACACATTTATTGCTCCCCATTGTAATTCCCAAGCTCACCTATGAGCCTATGGGAATTTAGTAGCTTAAGATGAGAATTTGATCAATTCTTAGTGATATATATGTATTATTATTGAACTTTGTTTAATGATGAAGGGATTTGTGTAATGTTTAATGGATTGAATGTTTAAATTTGTAGTATGTATGTTGAGATCTTGTGATCTTTTCACCTAATTTATCTATGGCTTGTCTATAGCTCATGAGGACTCTATAACATAATATAAGAAATGCTCTTAGTATGGGTAAGACCCTATGTATCATAATAATACCTACATCTAAGTATGAACTTAGGCCTAAGTCCCTAAACTAGGTACCCTACTGATCCTTCAAGCACCTGAGTGTTGTTAAGATAAGGGAACTAAAGACTTGCACCCATGTAGTTATAAACCTACTTCATATCCACCTACATCTAAAAAACAATTGGTTTTCCCCACCCAAGATGGCTTAAACCTATGAATGTACCAACATTGTTTTAATAACCAAAGTCTTCAAATGATAGAGTTACACCATGGCATAACTAGCCCAACACATACCCCAATCCCTTATATATTTCACTTCAGGTGAGTGCATAAGGCATTAGATTTAAATGCATGTTAATCCTCTACTTTTTATTTTCTACTCATTGATAAACATCTCAGTGTTTTATAACTATGTATGCATCTAAAAATAGAGTAGACCACCACATACCTCTTTGTAGTATTTTCATCATAGTGTATTCTCTTGTAATGTGTCCTTATAAAACTCCTTAATTTTATTCTTATATAAACTAAGGTTTCTCATGATCTAAGGCTACTATGTCTAACACATCATCCTTACCCATATTATAAAAAAGCCCATCATTAATTCTAAATTTTAGTGTTGTTATGACTACTTTTTTTCGTTCTCTACATAGTATGCAGGAAAAATTCATTGTTCTAGAAAGTTATCTATGTCTTCCATATTATTTGGGATCATAAATAATTAAAAAATGAGCATATGGTGACTCATCCTATAAGTCTTATGGTTATCTTCTCATATTATGTCTTCCTCTTGCCCATAACATAAAAACATCTTCAAGTTTTGAATAATGCTATGAACTATAGGTTTCTCATCATAAAATACAAATGTTTATATAAAGTCATGTTGTACATATAGAAAATTCTTAGTCTCATTCATGCATTCTTGGAGCATGTACCATTCTCATGGAAAGGTGTGAGAGTATGTTGGAACACATGTATCCATTTTCTTAGTTACACACCCTATGAAGACCATACATCTACATAATTATGGATGTGAAGTTTAGGATACTATCCTTCTTGTAAAAATGGGCATTGATTATAGATAGAATGTGCTATTTATAACTAATCACTCATAATTTTTCAAGCCTCTTCTCAATACAACTGATTTAATCCATACACTGTTCACCATGTCACAAAAATGCCATTTAAAACTTATTTAAATGAATCAGAGTTATATATTGGGAATATTATACTCCAAATTGGAAATGAATTGTGATAAATCCTCCATTGAAAATTACTAAGGCAATTATCTCTTTGTAGTGAAAAAAATCTCATTATTCTCACCTCATGGTCTCCACATGCCTAGTTTAACATATGTGTATCTAAATCACCATTAACATAAGACAACTTCTCATGGTACAATACCATCATGAGTGGATTGTATGTAGTCCATATCTATCAGAGTCACTTGGTATAATAGATCCACTTCTGAACTTGTGGTGGATCATATATATGGAGAATTATATTCCTTCATATGAAACTGTAGTACTTGCTCCACGGTTTTGATGAGTAATTGAGAAAACTACTATGTATATTGAAACTGAGGAACCAACTGAGCATGTTGTGTAAAATTGATGAATCATCTAGTTTGTAGATACCCTAACTTTAGTTTTCTAGTAACCTTAAACCAACTATCTCTTCCATAGGAATATGGTGATGTAGGCTCCTTATAAATTATATAAGGTTTAATTTCAGCCATTTTCAAGGGTATGATAAAAATCGTATCCCCTTGATCCACCTATAATTAATTATCTATTATGTTGATCATCATTTTACCATCATATGCCTCTTTTTCTCAATTAGTGTATACTAATATATTTCATCAGTGTTCATATTAATGAATTCAAAATCCATTCACAAACTTTTTATTCTCTAAATTTGTCAAAGTCAAACTATATAAATCATGAATAACATATAAATTTTGATGTTAAAATTCAATGTCAAATTATGAAAAAAATGAGTCAAGTTTAAAATATAATACATGGCACCTTTTCAATCCCCACGTGTCAAGGAATGTGTGTTTGTCAAGACCTTATAGTATCATGGGAAGTAAAGATGTGAATGTCATGAACCACACTTTCATGTAGCCCATAGATGTGTGTTTAAAACACACATCCACATAGATGTGAGGCCACAATTGCAAGCACACCCTTGAATCCATCATGTTTGTGAGGAGTGTGAACCAGCCACATGGCCATAAATTCCACATGTGTAGTAGGTTTTGGTATTCATTGTGTACCAAAAACCTAAGATAATTTTATTAAATCCACCCAAGGGATCATTTATTCTCATTTTTATCCTGACATAGATTAGATCTCCACCCAACTCTTATTTTATTCTACATAGATGGATTATTATTAAAATACTACCAAAATATTACATTTTTTCAGTACTTTAGACTGGTGTATTTTCTAGCAACATTGGTGCACATTTTCAAAATAAATTAACCTTATTTTTTTGATTGATCTAAGGTCATGTAAACTTATAGGTTTTCCACATATTTGTTTAAGGGTTATTCTAAAGAAATAGAGAATATTTAATGACCATTAGAATTTATTCATTTCAACCTCATCAATACTTTTTGCCTCTTGATCTATTTAATTTACAAACCCTTTCTAAATTAGCTTTTGAAATATTGAAAAAAAAAAATGAAGTATAAGTATATGGGGTTTGAACCCATATTGGTCCTAGATAGTAATATCCTTAAAATCAATGATTCTTAGATCCATCAAATCAACTTCAAAGACTTTCATAAAAGGATTTGCTCATAAAACCCAAGCTCAATGACCATTTTCCTCTTAGAAAGTGGTCTACTTGAAGTAGTTGAATTACCCATATTGGTCTAATGTTTATATTTGGTGTTATCATGTTCTCAACATTAATGTCAAAATTTAAGGAGATACAATATATTGGTGGGGACCTTATGGCCAAAAAATATAAAACATCAATGGTTATGACTTTGAGGATTATTGTGCATGATACCTATGGTAGAATTAGTGTTGAAATGGGGAAACACTTCTAGGATAATAATTCTAATAATTATATAACTATAATAATTGATTCTTAGTAAAATCACAAAATAAGATGAACCTCTAAGCTTCCAAGGAATATTTTTAGATCGTAATTAAAAAAGGAACTATCAGACATGCTACCTATTATAAGTCAGGTGGTAGGAAATCATAAGAACATGAATTTATTGTAAAGTAAGATTACAATATGTATCAGTCCATGTGTTAGTCAAGAAAACATCTATAAATAAGCATATAGAAACCAAAACATCAATCTTACTCCCTCATGGGGTGTTTCTAGTGAATTATAAGAGTTATTTAAGAAAGGAATACCATCAAACCTTCCAAATAACATCAATCCTTCCAAGAGTGGCCAAAAAGTGTGTTTTTCCTTAGATTTGGTGCTCTAAGTCTGCATCAATGAAGAGTAGTAGCTCCTCCATCATTTCCTAGTGCACCAATGGCTTAGGCTCATAAGATTTGTCAATTTGTGTAAATAAGTGAAGATTTTTGAAGATAATTCTACATAGTAGCATTAAACAAAAATATCTTGTTTTATCAATAATGAGACCTTATATTTATAGCTTTTTAAGATTACTCAGAATCAACCATGACTGTCTATCTTGAGATCAAGATGTGTGGCCATGGATTAATTTAATTTTGGAGGGAAAATCAATAAATATGCCCATTAATATTTGGAATAATGGGGCATTGATGAGGCATGAGAGGGATTAATATTGATATTTGTTCCATTAATGTCTTATGGATTTCACCCCATTGATGGTGTCATGGGATGATGTAGATTTGAGAAATGAATTTCCAATAAATATAATTTCAACAACTTTCATGGAATTTTCACTTAGGCTCTTGATTTGGATTAATTTTTATAAGTGGCTTTGATTAATTTTTTTTAATTCTTTGGAAATATATTGCATGCATAATCAACTTGGTTAGAAATGTCATTTTACTAAGTCATAATTTTGCTAGAGTATAATCAAAGGAAGGTGTCAGTTGCGTATAGAATAATACCCCATTTAGTGTATTATGGATGCAAAATAACACATTTATGCGACATGTGATACCAAATTAAAAGAATTCAGTGGTCCAAAACATCATTTTGCATGGTTACAATTATTGATCCCACACCAATGGGGAATTCTTGACCAAAAAGATCCTATGTACTAGTTACTATTGGCCATGGTTGAATAAAGAGGAGCCTTATATCTGGATGACCTATGAGAAGAGGGATAATGGGTGAAATAATGGTCATAAGGTGATCATGAAGATGTTATATGATGATATGACAATGTTTAGTATGATGGATACCATATTGGTGCTAAAGATAATATACCTCTCCATATTTGAGAATATACTTAGGTGAAAACTTGGGAGAAGGTATAGCCTTATCTTTGGACTGAAGAAGAGTAGGATGCAAGGTACTGATATATTTTTGAATCTTTCAAAAATGGGTTGAAGGTTGATTATTTATTCCATGGAATTAATAAATATGCTTGTTAGTAGATTTTATGGGTCTATTAACAAAAGGAGTTGAAGCAAGAGCTATGGAAGGCTAGAATAACTAGTAATATCTAGTCTAATAACTAAAAATTATATGAATATCATAGTAAGGTTGATCATTAAATTGGGAAAGTAGGGGATAAATATATTTTAAAGGAATAAGGCCATCATTAAAGGGAGGTGGGGTTAATAGAGAAACTAAACTAGGCTTGATTAAAGGAGAATCAAAATCAGATACATGATGAGGCTTGACTAAAGGTAGAGTGGGAGTAGGATCTAAAATAGGATCAATTAAAGGATAAGTAGGATTCATATAGGACTCAATGTAAATAACAAGAATCTCTAGGGTAAATAGGATATAGGGATCCAAATATCTAGTAAATTGATAGGGGCTTGTCATAGCATGATCTATGAACATGCTCATAAGAGGATCTATTGAAACTAGAGGTGTGCCATGTGAAATATCCATATATACCCTATGGATAAGAATAATAATACTATAATTAGGAACTATATAAGACAAAATATGATAATATGAATATAAAGAATGAAATAAATAATAATGATATTGAAGGTTCTCAACATCTCTAGCCTAGACTAGACCTCATAGAAATAGATCATATAAAGTATAAACATTATCATAATTGGGTGGATCAAGGTTGATGTTGTAGGTAGGTATGATATTTTCATTATAATTTTTGTGATTAATAGAATGTTGAGTCTTGGTTAAGACCATAGGTATATTATCGATAGATGGCTAAAGGGAACATGGATTTAAGGATAATGGAAGTTGGGAGATGAGATGAGGGTATAAATTTGATGTTTTGATCTTGAATATCATCCCATAAAACTCATTATAATTAGAGTATAATAATTTAGGTGGTATATTCTCGATGATTTTAGGGTGACCATGATAATCTCAAGTAGATTTGATGGGAAAAGTAATGTTGAGATTCCTAAAATGGAACACTCGACAAGGGTTCAAGCATTATAATTTTGAATATGACACATTCTTGGAATTTTTAAAAATTAAAAGGGTTGGTGTCTCATTGAGTCCTATATATATCACAATTATATGGAAACTTGACACATTGGTAGGCAGAAGAGGAGACAACCCTCATGCGATGAGTTCAAGGCCTACCAATCAAGATATTAAATGAAAGGGGAAAGTTTAATATCATAACCTTAACTCAAAAAGTGATAGGAGGGATGGTAATAGGGAGCAACATGCATCTTAAAGGAGGAATTTTCCTTTGATTACAACCTTGACATATGTTGCATGGGGATTTAAGATTAAACTCAAAATATCAAAGAGTTTTTATGAAGTCAAGGGAAGTAACACAAGTACATAAACCATCATCAATCAAAGCTTGATTGACTTAGATATCATTGATTTAGATTATTATAAAGAGTGGATGATCATATAAATGAATAATACTCTCATCTAGGATCATGGAAGCAATAGGGAATTTGAGGGAAAGAGAAGTGTCCATTGTTTCATCAACATGGATAGACATATCTTCACATTATTGTAAGATACTATATTTTGATCTAGATAAGGTAACTTCACGTCTTGTTAGGGGACATGAGGGATGTTCATTTTGAATAATAGTTTCATTAGAAATTTATGATGGCAAAAAAAAGTTTTCATGACTTTAAGAAAAGGTATTTGAGATGGGAGATTAGTAAGTTTTGTGATAGGGTCACATTTGTCATAACCCATGAGGGAACTGCTAGATCTACAAAAAATCATAATAAACTATAAATAAAACCATAGAAACACACCTAACACATAATAAGAAATCAAGAAAAGACACCAAAATAACTAAGGAAACCAACTAAAGACTTTTTAATGACTCACTTATTGAAATAATACAACAAAACTATTATAAACAACCACTCAAAATATACCTTATTTCTCCTCCAAGATCAAAAGGGAAGTTCCTTTTATCACTATGGTATCATGAGGGTAGATTGTTATGTGTTGACTCAGATCTAATCAGGAATTTCTCATTATATGAGGACTCTCACTTGTAGATGAAGGCACTATCATGTGGATAGCTTCTTAAGATAGAAGTTGAACCTTATTTCTCCACTCTCAAGCACATGGATTGGATAGGTGAGTCAAGCACCCAATAATAATATTCCACACTTGTATTCCTTGCATATTCAATGTCAATTCTATTTCAATCATGATCTTCTCATGATTTCTCATACTCTTATGCAATGATTATATTGACAACTCAGCTGGTAGGTTAGTGTCTTCATTCTAATTTATTTGAGTTGTTGACCTATCAAGATATTCATGATGGACATCTTGATCCTTATGAGGCAAACTAGAGGGTGAAGTATCTTGAATTTTATCAACCTTAAGCACTATTACAACAAAAATTTCAACCTCATCATCTTAATCTTGTTCATCTTGTGGATAACACCTAACAAGGTCAACAGTTGATTTATCTTTAATATAATTTATAGGAAGTGTGTGTTTTTGAAGGGTTTGATATTGTAGTCATATCAAATGTGAAAATTGGTAACTTGAGTGTGTCTTGTGACACCCAACCCATAGGTCCCTCTTTCTTATTCTCATGACCCTCCTAGGCACCTTTTTATTAATTCCTAGTCATATGTAGCCTTATAAATAGTAATTTCACATCCTCTAGGCTCATTTTCATATGATAATTCCATCCCTCTAGGTCACATACCCTTAATAAAATATCACCCAACTTGGACTATAGCACTAGACCCTAGGGTGTCCAATTTTAATGCTCTTATCCAATCACATTTTGAGCCTAAGTAACCATTTTCTCTTGATTCCTCTTCCTCATTGTGTTAGCCTAAACTGAATACATTCAACCCATGACCAAAAAATATCTATAAAAACCCATTCAAAGTTCATTTAAAAGGGGTTTTAAAATATCACAAAGCAATCAAGAATACAAGCAAGACTACTTAGGCATATTTCCCTCTTCTCTACATATAACCATCTAATACATCCACAAGATTATTAAAGCCCTTACACCAGTACCTAGCCACTTTAAGCACACCCATTTTTATCATTTTACATCTTCATACATATAATTTAATAAATCACATCAAGTGGGAGAATTACATATGGCTTGATCCCTCTTTAGAGTATTGGTATGTAGGCAACATGCCTACACAAGGGGTGTGGATACACGTTCAATGCATCTTACACATACTAACCCCTCCTTATTTCTCAAGATAGACTAAAAAAAATGAAATATAGGGTTTGAAGACTAAATTAGATCTACAAGGAGTTTCATAAACCTTCAATAATCAAAATTTCATAAGTAGGCTCATACATGGACAATGAACAAAACCCAAAAAAATCATGTCTTTAAGATAATAGTGGTAGAAGAGGACTATAGAATCAGACCATAAGGTGTCTTATTTTGGTATTCCTATCCTTTCATAAAATGAAGGCCAAACCCTGATTCATGACATTATCACAATCCTACACAATAGATTCTAGACTGTCTTAGTCATCTCAGTCTAGTTTAAGAAAAGTTACATTTCTCCTCACTCATTACTATTTTTAGAAAGGTTTAAATTCCAATTACACTATAAAAATTAGTGTCTTAATTATTCAAATATTATTTAATTATTTAATTAACTTAGACTCTTAACTAAATTAGGAATAATACTCCAATATTCCTAAAATAGTTAAATCTTTTGGTGAATGCAATTTACTGTGTTTGCACATTAAAACACTAGAAACCCTAGGGAAAATTCTTTCTAATTTTTCCAATATTTTATTTATTTATTTCTTGCATATTTAAATAAAAAATTCACTTTAAATTTTAAAATTCCATGGTAATTTTTTTATAAAAAAATATTTTGTCCCAAACCCTATTTGTATACACTAGGTCCTTTCAAATCAAGAATTTTCCAATATTTTTTTTGATTTTTTCCTTGCATTTTTAAATAAAAATTCACATTAAATTTTAAAATTCCATATTAATTTAAAAATATATATATATATTCTCCAAAATACTAGCTACAACACTAGGTACTTTCAAATCAAGAATTTTCCAATAATTTTTTGATTTTTTACTTGCATATTTAAATAAAAAATTCATCTTAATTTTTAAAATTCCTTAGTTTCAAAATATCAATTTTCAAAACCCTAGTTTCATATAGTAGGTCCCATTGCTTTTGAGGTATCACCTTACATCTAAAATCATATTTTACATAATAGAAAAAATGGATCTCACTTATTTACACATATTTCTTGTATTTATTGCAAATAATGAGACCATACTCAGTCCTATCTTGTACATGAATGATGAAGTTTACCATATATTATTACAAATATTTATTATTTGCATTTCATGCTTAATTTTTATAATTTGGGATTATATTAAGAAATTAAGTGCTAAACATGTTAATATACCTCTTACCTCACTTCCCTTGGAGCCTCTATCCCATGCCAAGTTATGTTGCATGGTCCATTTTACTCTTTCCCAGGTCTCTACCCATCACCAAAGAGCCCTATTGACACCCTTTATCCCTCCACCACCTTCAATTATCAATTATCTTTTCTCTCCTCTCATAGCTAATACTAGTCCTATACATATAGTATATAATGCAATTAGAGCTATTACTCAATGTGCTACCATGCCTCATCTACTTGGTTAGGAGCCCCACCACCCTCCAATTCCTTCCCATCCCAAGCCCAACCCAACTACATAGGTAGATCTACACAAGACATATGATATTGTTGATCAATTGAGAAACACACCAGCTAAGGTTTCCATGTTAGAACTACTTCAAAAAGCTAATGTTTTCAAAGATATTCTTTATCAGGTACTCACTCAAAATTTTATGCCCATTAATTCAGAGCTTTCTTATTTTGCATCAATGGTCAATGCATTAAAAACTATAAAAGATGTTATTTCTTTTGATCACGAGGACACGCCATCTTAGATAGTCATTGATCAAAATTTAACACTATTCATATAAGCTCAAGTCAAAACCAATGTAGTTAAGCGAGTTTTAGTTGATAGTGGTTATAGACTTAATATATGTAATATTACATTTTTATAGACCATGGGTGTAGTTATTACATCCATGCAAAAATAATATAAGAATATTAGAGGGTTTGATGATATACCATGATATACATTAGGCACCATTGCTTTGGATATCATAGTTGGGCCCAAACCCCTCTCTACATAGTTCCACGTCATGCTAGGTCCTCTTCATTATAATATTTTACTTGGGTGACCTTGGATACATGTTATGGGGTAGTTCCTTATACTCTTCATTGATGTACTAAGTTTATCCATGAAGGATACCTATACACATGCCCATAGGATAACCAACCATTCAAATATTATTGAATTATAGAGTCATCCTCAACTATTTCACCTAATGGGACACCTCATATCATAGTTTAGTCATCACCTCATTGAATTTATCTTGATCAAATACATACATATGAGGTAGGATAGACTAGCACATGTAGCACTCCTCCACTTATAGTTATGTCCTCAACTCTAGATACTTAGTCAATCGTAATAGCTTTAGTAGTCCTAGCTACTCCATCTATCATAGTTCTTAAACTTGTTATAATTATACAATCATTGATAATAGTTCTAATCATACTAGTTTGTTTTATAGCTATAGTTACTTTGATAGTTATAAATACTATCAAAAGACATCTTCTACCATTATAGTTAATGAGACTCTCATTTCATAGTTACCCCTTGTGGTAAATTCTAAGTTAGCATATGTACATGATGTTGATAAAGATTCCCATGCTACTTTAGATGATGATACAACATCCACACTCATAGATTATTATTTTTGTGGATTGAGCTTTACAAAAATTATCCTAAGAGAGTATTGAGATGACTTTAGATCTCTAATTACACTTCCTACATCACTCTTAGTATCTTACACTACACTCTCAAGGTATACTCCACATTCATAGCCATATATAGATCACTTGGCACATATTGTTCACATGGTTACCTCTATGGATATAGTACCAATCATTCAAATTTAGTAAGGTAACACACAACATCAACCAAAAATTATAATAAAAATGTTACTTGATCATGGATTAATCACAGTACCTATAGTGTGACATAGATCTATTATCAAGTTATCATGGTAAGTTGGTCACCCATTTTATCTCTTTCACAATATCACAAGCCATGATACAAACTCATATACAACTTTAAAATAGAGATTGGATAAAATATAGGTTTAGGGTACTATTTAGTTTACATCACCACCAATACCAACTTTACCACTCCCACTAAATCCATATACTACTAGAGATAAACATCTTAGAGGAGAATCAACATCTTCACCACTAGAGCAACCTTCAATTTACCTATGGCAGGATAACACCATGTATATAGATTTTATGGCATATGATGATACTTATGATGATGATCTTGAGGCATTTGATGATGGACATGATCCCTTCTTCCATTTTTGTCCCTAGTGAGCTCCATCCTTAGACCCTTTACCCCCTCTAACTCCTTGTAAATATTTTCTCAATTTTTATTGTATATAGTATTCTCATGATTTATTTTACATAGCTAAAATACGAAAATAATACAAAATTTAAAAATATAAAAACATTCAAATAACTCAAAAAACACAAAAAAAATTCAATTGTATGCATTTTCCATGCTTTACATTTCTACTACCATGCTAAACTTACATTTGTTATTCTATGCTATTATTTGTTAATTTATCTACATTACCATGCTTCACTTGATCTTCTTTGAGTGTGTGTAGTGACATCTAGATCTTTGATTGATTCACTCTACCCATTGAGGGGGCATCCTACTTCTACATTTGAGACACACATCAATATACCTACCCACTAGGGGCATCTTCTACATGACTACACCATCTAGGTTATGCCATTCCTACACCACATACTATAGTTATCATGATGGTGTACATTATTTACTAGATTACATAAATTACTCTATTGACATATCACTAGTATATAACACTTTTTTTTTCTTAGCATATACCTAATCTTGTACTACATGTCTTGCATACTTTCACTTCTTGCTTTATTAGTTAGATGTGATTATATTTCTAGCATTTACAATGCTTTCCTTTCTTGCTTTGCATATCTAGTGTGATTACATTTCTCAATTCCTATTGTGTCTATTACATGTGCCTTAGGGCATTTACCAATGTCCTTTTCTTCTATTTTTGTGTGTGACTTAAGACATTTTCCAATGTCCTTTTCTTTTACTCTTCTATATGGTTGTGGCCCTCGTGCCAACCTTGCCTTTTTTCACTTATATGTGTATCTGGAATTTGAACATGCCTTGTATTCTTGCTTTCTAGTTTGGGTGACATGTGCCCATGACCCTTGTGTGCTTGTTGTTTGATTGCTTTTCAATTATTTGAAATTGCATGATCCATATCATGCATTATCTTTCTTTTTTAGATGCCATGATAAACATCATGCTCCATCCCTTATTGATAACTAACAAGTAATAACTAACCAAACTTCCAATTCTAGTTTATTATATTTCACATGTTACTTTGTTATATCTATCCAGGCATACCCCTATTGATCTAAAAATATCCATTATAAACCATGCTATATCTTGAGATATCTTATCAATTATCATTGTTATATCATTATTTTACAACATAACACACTTGTAGGGCTCTTTCTTTTGATGGAAATCATTTAAGGGTCTTCATTCCTACCATCAAAAGAGGGGGAAATAAACAAGGGTTTTATCATAGAGATTAGAGCTCTTACCAGATGAAAAATTAGCTTTTAGAACACCCAAAATAGTATCTAGACTTCAAAATAGGCAAAATAAACCAAGCAGATAGTGAGAATTATAGAATAGTCATCAAAATTAGCTTAAGACAATAGCGCCAAGATTAGACTACAAAATCAAATATTAAGGTGTCTAATTTCATCACTATTATCCAAATAGCAAAAAAAATAGACTTTCTAAAAATAGGCAAAAAGGTAAGTATAGTTATAATTTTGTTAGCAATAGTTCAGTTTAGAATCAAGAGTTTGAGGATAAGTTTTCTTAGAGAATCTAGATATAGGGGAATAATATGTGACATGATGGATCTCACTTCCAATTTTAGATTAGGCAGTTGGTATAACTTCTAGATCAAAATCCATGTTTTAGACACAATAATTAGGAGTAATGTGCATGGAACATTTGACTTATTTTCTTTCCAAGTTTAGTATATTACCCATGCATTCTTAGTAATTATGTGCCTTATTCCATCTATAGGTGGATAGCATCATTTTAGAGTGGATTTCATACAAGCCTAACCTCCACATTTTTAAGTGGTTTACACATAAGCCTATTGCCCAATTTTAGAGTGAATTTCATACAATCCTAATCTCCACCTTTTTTTGAGTTGGCCAAGAGTGGCCTAGTTTTTATCAAACATTCAACTATCCACACCATAATTTTATATTACAAAACATTCATGGTCTTCAATATCTATCTCATATGACACGCATTTCATACCAGTATCATTTTATAGCTTCACTTCATGGGCTAATGATAGAGCCAAAGGACTAGATAGACTTTGTATTCTTAAGCCACTTACTCAAAGGAATTAGACACAATCCAAACATTTATTAACACATGCATAATAAAGTAGCTTCACTTAGTGAGTGATGATGGAGCCAAAGGGTCAGCCTTTATCTTCTTGAGCCACTCTCAGGGAATTGAGCACCCAACTTTATTCATGATATTACTCTTGGTACAACACATACCTAGAATTACTCAACATTACTTGACATCTTCCATCATCACTCAACATCACAATATATTTACACTTCATATCATGCTCTTTCTATGCATACCCAACATCACACAACTTATGGGATTCATTCTTACAGGTAAGTTAGTTTAGGTACATTTTCTACTTTTCCTTTATCTTAGTATTTCACTTTGTTGTATCGATAGAATAAAGGGGGGGAAATTTAGTCATATACAATGTGAAAATTGATAACTTGAGTGTGGCTTATGATACCCAACCCATAAGTCCCTCTTACTTACTCTCATGACCCTTCTAGGCACCTTTTCACTAATTCCTAGTCATCCATATCCTTCCAAATAGTGATTCCACCTCCTTCATGCTAATTTTCCTATGACAATTCCACCCCCCCCCAAGTATTATACCCTCAGGACCATAGCACCCAACTTAGACTATAGTGTGAGACCCTAGGGTGTCTAAGTTTGATGCTCCTATCTAATCACATTTTGAGCTTAAGTGATCATTTTTTGTAGATTCCTATTCCTCAATATGTCAGCTTAGTAAGAATACATTCGACCCATGACCAATAGATATCTATAAAATCCCATTCAAAGTTAATTTATACATGATTATCAAATATTAGAAAGTAAGAATACAAGCAAGACTACTTAAGTGTATTTCCTTATTTTATGCATATAACCATCTAACACAACCATAAGCTTATTTAAACCCTTACACTAATCCCTAACCACCTCAATCACACTTAATTTTAGAATTTTTAATTTTTATATACATAATTTTACAAAGCACATCATGTAGGAGAACTACATAGGGCTTGATCCCTCTTTAGAGTATTGGTATGTAGTCAACATGCCCACATATGGGGTGTGGATACATGTTCATCGCATTATGCACACACTAAACCCCTATTCTTTCTCAATATTGATCAAAGCATAATTAATTCTAGGGATTTAATACTAAATCATCTCTACAAGGAGTTATGTAGAGCTTTAACAATTGAAATTTCATAAGCAGGCTCACAAATGGGCAATGAATAAAACCTAGAAAACTTAGGTCTCTAGGATAATAGTGGTAGAAAAGAGCTATAGTGCCAAATCCTAGGTTGTCTTATTTTAACACTCTTATCCTTTCAAAAAAAAGAATGCTAGATCTTGATTCATGACATTGTCACAGTCCTGCATAGTAGATTCCAAATCTTGTCTTAGTCATCTCAGTCTAGTTTAAGCTAGGTTACATTTCTCCTCACTTATTGCTATTTTTAAAAAGTTTTAAATTATAATTAAATTATAAAAATTAGTATATTAATTATTCTAATATTATTTATTGATTTAATTAACTTATATGCATAACTAATTTAGGAATAATACTCAAACATTCTCAAAATAATTAAATTAGATATTAATTATAAATGTTTATTCACTGATTCCAAAGATATTCACCATATCCTTAGCATTCCATGTAATCATGATCACAATTCAAACTCTCATCAACCATTGGGATCTCATGCATATCAACAAACTCATATTTTTAGCCAAAAATTGGTCCTTCATCTTCAATAAAATTATAATATTATTAAATACATACCTTTTATTGAATGTTTGAAGACCCTTGTAGGCTACCTTCTTGCCTTGCAACTGCTAAAATCTGAACAAATGCTTCACTTTCTCACTCAATATTTTCATGACAAAGAATGGCTACCATGTCATCAAAGAAGTCTTAGAAATCATCCTATTCTTATCCATTGAAATGTCTTCTTATTATGGATTATCTTGCATCCAAATAGACTCTTTAAACTCACCCTCTTTTACATTATGTAAGACTGATTCATACCTATCCTTACCAAGGGGTGTCCCAACAGTGATTTCTTCTTCTTGATCACATAGGTATCCTTCATCATTTATCACTATAGATGGGTCTTCTTTATTTGTCTCATAAAGAAAAGGACCCTTCTCAAGGATTGGAATGGAATATCCTTGAATGATTTCAAGGATAGAAGTCAAATATAGTGGTGCCATGGATTCCTCATTAACCTCACTCAATTTCTCATCTTTGAAAACCATCACTTCATATTTCTTGTTCACATTGTCTTGAATAGACCTTCATGAGGGGAAGGCCTTGGATTATTTAGGAGGGAGGGGTGAGGATTGAATGGCCTCATATTTATCTTTCACCTACTCATTTTTATGTAAGACTAGTTTATCTTCTCTTCCCCCTGATTAAAATACTTGTTTCCAAGTTGGAAACTTAGATTGAGGAATCCCTTTCACATGTGTTGTAACTTGGGTTAGAAGTGAAGATAACTTCAACTAATATTGTGTTTCTCTTAGAGAAGTTACTAATTGAAACAAATTTTTGTTTTCAACTTCAACTTATTTATCAAGGTGGGCCTCAAAATATAGTATCATCTAATCTAAGATTTGATCATGCTGACTAGTTCTCTCAATACATACATCTTCCTCATTTGGTACTTTCTCTTGGATATAACTCCAATTAGGAAAGGTTGGAAGGACTTGTGAGGTAATTAGATGGTATTGGAATCCATTTATTTAATTCTTTTGAGGGATGATGGAATACTCAATAGAAGGTTGTTGTGGGGTGGAACAGGGGGCATAAGGCTGATGATGATGAACTTGTTGTCCCTAATATACTATTAACCTCTCATATATGCTTGAAACTAGACCATCTATATCCATCAGACTACTACTAAGCCCTAAATGACCTTCCTTCATAAGATATGTTGAATCCCTTTTATCCTACTATAATGAATCCCTCATGTTCTTAATCACATTCCTAGGAATTCCTTGGCCATACCCTCTCTATGTGTCAATCTCCACCATGTGTCTCTTATAGCCCTACAAAGTTTGCTTAAGACTTAAATAAAATTGGTTTGAGGCATGGGTAGGTTGACTAGGGATATTTTAAGGCTGACAAGACTAACTAAGAGGATGGGTGGGTTTCTAAGAAGCTGAATAAGACTCATAAGGAGGGTGATAATCTTGGTAGTAAGGAGGCTCATTATAGGGTTGATAGGTATCAGCATAAGGTTGATAGGGGTCATAATGGAGTTGATATGGGTCATAAGGCTACTAATAATTAGGTGAATTATATAAATATAACTCATCATAATACACATCAATAATAATGAACTCTCAAGAGCAATTATTCTTACCATGAGATGATGACCTTGTGATGACCCTTGTCATGAAATTCTATGGCATGTGATGACATGAAGCTACCTAGTATGATCAAGATGATACTAAATTAATGATCTAATGCTTGAATATAGTCCCAATATTAATGCTAGAACTATTAGCACTCTAATTTTTACCCTAGAAGGAGGTTGTTTAGGCCTACCTTTAATATTGGACTAACATGGGAATATCCCAAGGCTGTGGGTGACCTATGACTAAGCTAAACCTTTAGATTATGGGTTTATCTCCTCTAGTACATCTGTTTGGGCTCAAGATCACCAAGACCTATTGATTTTTAGGTGAAAAGGGATAGATATTACATAAAATAAACCTATTATATGGGTGGTGATGTACCAATATGATCACTCATCCACTTAAATTGACCTCAACCAACAGTAGAAAGTAAGACAAGTGATTGAATCTTCCAACTACAAAGACTCCTATGAAATTTTTTTTCATATAGAGGTTGTAATAAGTGGTCAAAAATGAGGCTAATGATGGAAGGCCTATATCAAGGCACTTACTAGTCAAACTTCCACTCTAAGCTCAACCACTCATCACTCAAACACACTATGTGACCTGCATAAGACCATATACTAGCAACTAGGTGAGATTAGGACCTATCAAGGGAGAAAACCTACCACATGTGCAAATAAAACTAATATAACACACTAAAATAGTATCAAAGATTCTAAAAATAGTCAATTACATTAGTTTAAGAGGTTATAAGGTGCCAATCTAGGTAGAGTTTCCTCATACCCAGGTGAGGGATGTAAATCAAGGCCTTAAGGAATAAATATATAGAATGATTAGAAGAGAGAGATATTAAAAATGTGTGTAGGTGTAGATAATATGTCATGAATTACCATATCCCATTCATACTATAGTTATAAATAGTTACAATAGTCATAACAGTCATAATAGTCCTTATTACTCCCTCCATGCATTGGTGTCTTTCAATGTGCCCCTTAGGCATTGAGGTGGAGTAGTGGAGGTTGGGTAATACCTATTTGACTCCTTTAAAAGAAAAGATACACCAAATAAATTTCAATAAATCCTCTTATGGTAGTTACATAGTGGAATTGAGGTGTAACTATCATCCATAAGGTGTGGAGCAACCCACCATCTCTTATGCATGTTGACTATATTTGAAATTATCACCAACCTTACATAAAGACCATGAAGTTAATTTTCTCACATTTATGAATAATTTACAATTATAAATAATAAATTGACCATTTTATCATCTTGAAGAGGAATCTAAAGAAGAGCCACCTCAAAGTCTAGAAGATTTTCCACATATTTCAGATAAATCAAAATCTTATATAGAAATAGATATAAAGATCTCAAAAGATTTTTCTTTAGAAATACAATATTTACCATTACCACAAACCTATCTTAAAGATCAATCACCCTCTCTCATTTAGGATGTGATTGAGGTCAACATTGGAACTGAAGAACATCCTAAAATAGTCAAACTAGGGGCATCTCTTACACTTGAGGAATGTCAAATCATTATTATGATACTCAAGGAATTTATAAGTATATTTGAAATGAGTTATTCTAACATGCCCATACTTGATCCCTCATTGGTTTTTCATCATTTAGGTTTTCACCCTAATACCAAACCAATCAAGTAAAAATTACTTAAAATGTACCCTAAAGTGGCCTTCCTAGTCAAGGAGAAACTACATAAATTCTTGGAAGTAGGGTTTATCCAACCCATTGATTAATATAATTGGATATCTAATATTATTCTGATATCCAATCCATAAGGAAGGATTTATATTTGTATTGACTTACAAGACATCAACAAGGCATGTCTTAAAGATGACTTCCATCTCCCAAACATAAATATGATCATGGATTCAATAATCAGGTATGAAATGTTATCCCTCATGGATGAATTTTATTTTCTATAATTAAATCAAAATAATGACTGAGGATTATCATAAAATACCCTTCATTAATCCATAAGGAACCTTATGTTATCAAATCATGCCCTTCAGTCTCAAGAATGCATGCACTAATGAGCAATGACTATTATTTTCCATGATGTGATGCATGACATTGTGGAATATTATGTTGATGGTATATTAGGGAAGTAAAGACTTAGAGTTTGAGAATTATGTGGTTATAATAAGGATCTTTGAGTGGATATGTGAATATAAGGTTAGGTTGAGTTTGAATAAATGTGTATTTGGTGTTACCTCAAGAAAGCTATTAAGGTTCATTGTATCTAAGAGAGGCATAGAACTAGACCTAGCTAAATTCAAAGCCATTATGTAAATTCATCCTCCTCATAATGTGAAACATCTTAAGAGTATTTATGTAAAGTTAGAATACATTTTATGGTTCATCTCTCAACTATCAGATAAAATCTACCCCTTCACTCATCTCTTGAAGAAGGGGACCCACTTTAATTAGAACTTTAACTATCAACAAGGCTTTGATAATCTCAAGAAATATTTGTCAAATATTCCTATGTTATCATCACAAGTTATAGGAAGGATCCTTCTCCTATATATCTTCATAATACCTTGTGAAATAGGTGTCCCATTGAAAAAGCTTGTCTAGCTATTGTCATTACTTCACAAAAGCTTCAATATTATATGCTCAATAGACAAGCTTATCTCATAGCTAGATTTGATCCTCTTAAATATCTAATCTTAAAATCATCTCTCATAGGAAGAATGGCCAAATGGACAATGTTGCTCAGTGAATTTAACATATAATATGTTCACCAAAAGGCCATTAAAGAATAGGAAATTGCAGATCAACTCATAGAGGCACCTCTTATAGATACTAAGGTTCTTATTACAACCTTCCTAGATGTATCCATAATGAATAAAATATAATATAATGGAATGAATCTATATTTTGATGGCTCTTTTACTTTTTATGGATTGGGAGCTGATATCCTTTTGGTAACCCCACAAGGAAACCTTATCCCTAAGTCTTTCTACCTAGAGTTTTTTGTGCACCAATAACATTTTGAGTACAAGGCTTTAATTTTTGGCCTCCAATTATCCATCCAATGAAACATCCATCACATCTAAGTATTCATTTATTCATAGCTAATAATCAAAAAAGTCAATAAAGAGTTCCAAACTAGAGATGAGAAATTACTCCCCTATAAATAGTTGGTAGACTAGTTAAATAAAAAGATTATACTATTACATTTGAACAAGTGCCAAGGGGGAGTAATAAGGTAGTTGATTCCATGGATACTCTTGGGTATTTAATCAACCTCCCTAAAGATGTCCTTGAAGGATTTTTTTTGAAAGAATATTTTATCTTACTAGCCCATCAATCTATGGCTCCTCTCTAAATTTATGATATTATTGATCCCAATCTCCCCTAACTATAATTATCACCATGTTAACATCCTTACAATAAATCTCAATCACCATCAATGCAAGGCCTTCATCTACCATACCTCCCATTACATAATTGTTAGGAGAATCTTTTATCAGAGAGGATACGATGGGACCTTATTGAGATGATTAACCTAAAAAAAAGCTTCTCTTGTGATCAAGGCACATGATGGTATTTTTGGTGGCTATTATCACTTATATTTTCACCCTTTGAGGATATTTCTTGACTCTCCTTATCCAAGTGGGATAATTGAAATAACTCTAGGCTTGTGGGTGGCTTAAGGATGAGGTGAATCTCTAGGTAGGGCTAGCTCCCTTTATGTACCACTTTGGATCATTACTACACCTAAAATTGGGGAAAAAAGGGAGAGATAAAACTGAAAGAAAACTATCCTAAGGGAGTTGATACACCAAATGATTTGATGACTTCCAACTAGCTTCATGTTACACATGAAACCAAGAGACTAAACAAACATACACTTCTCTAATCTACATATTCTCACATCAATATTACATTATGATGTTATGGATGAATGTTTAGGATAGGAGGACTAGACAAGATGCCTTTAATGGCACTAGTGAATATACTAAATCACTCAACCTTGACACTTCCTAGAACACTTCACATGCCTTTCAAGAAGAAGCTTTCTAACTATAAATAGGATGAAATAATGAGACAACATGCTAAGGAAATCATAGTTATCACTAAGAAAGATCAATAATTAAAGTGAAAAAAACTATGAATAGTAATGAAGAGGTAAAATTTAGTAGTATTATTGATCAAATAGTATGAAAATGAGTATGGATTAACCATACTTAGGTGGAGCATAATTTACAAAGGCCAAAATGGCTAGTTCTTATAAAACTTGAGAGAGAGGAGAAGAGAGAAGTCCAAGGGTCACAAGAAAACTTGCCAAGTTGATAAAATGAGTTCATTATGAATTATAAGAGTATTTGGGATGAACCATGCATGTTTAAAAGATACAAATGGATATTCAAGGCATGAAACTCTTGAAATGTGGCATAAAATTCCCTTAACTGGATCAGAAAAACTACCTTCATGATTAGCCCTATTTGAACATCCCAAAACTGATTAGAGATAGGTCTTATGATTTTAATGAATGGGAAGGATTGTATACATGCCTCTCCATGCATTTTTTATAGTCCCAATCATTTTAAATCTTCTAAAAATGACCTATCACCATCTATAGTCCAAATAATTCTTCTTTCATTCACCCTACACACTTGGCATCCAAAAATTCACAATTTTTACATGAAAATACATGATATGGAGTGAATGATATATTTTTATACCCTCCATGGCCTTATAAGCATTAGACACATCTTAAAAAGGATCATACTTGAATTTTTCAACCTTCTCACTGTTGTCTTCACTATGCTAGTTTTGACTAGCTAAGATAAGATCTATTGTTTAAACACTTAGAATATTTTTTAAATAAATAGATTTCCATAATGAGTTATTAAAATCCTAAGATTCCTCCACAACTTGATTTCATCTTCATACTCCTTCTAAATTCTACAAAATGTATAAAATAGTCAAAAGTGACATGTTTTGTACCTTGTCAATATAATTTCATACAGTCCAATAGGCTAAGGAGGAGACTGAGAGAGTATTCTACACCTTCCAATAAATTTCATGGTCAAATTGGTCCATTAGAGTAGCTTTATAGCTTCATCTTCCAAATTAGGTCACTAGCAAGGGTTTTGCAAGGGTTTAGGCCTATTTAACCTCATAAGATTTGTTCATAAAGGTTTCACATTATATTTGCAAATATATTCCACTATAGTGATGATAATTACCCCTTCCAACTTCTCTATACTCACTATATCCCCATGAAAATTGATAAGGAAGATATGAGCATTCAAAATCACCTTGTCAAACTTTTCCTTTCACTTCTTGAAGGCCTAAAATCTCTCTAAACCTAAAGTGGATTTCTCTATGGTTTCCTTGAATTCCAATATATCATACATATATATTATGACCCTATACACATTATTCAATATTTTTTAATTCACATCTCATGATAAAATTGAATTTGACCCTTCATTTGAACTTTAAGCCTAAACCCTACCTAGTGAGTTTGTCTGCACCCTTGAGGGTTTATAAATCCCTGTAAGGATTTTCCATTATATGAGGTGTTTTTCATGTTTCATTAGGTTTGTTACAGATTATTAATCCCCATATAAAGTTTCACCTAACTCCTGACCCATCCTTTTATCTCCTTTTTCCAAAACTATAGGTTTATGCACAAGTGGAAGTACCCTTTATTTGAGACAAAATAGATTGTACTTCCCCTATTATCTATAAAAAATTGAATGTTTATGGGATTATTAAAGTTGTGAGGAATATTTTCACAAAATTTTATCTCTTAGTCATCTCACATGACCTTTCAAAAGCACAAAAACCAAAATAGACTGCTAAACAAAGGTTGTGTACAGGATTTTGACCATGTGGACTATTAACTACATTACTTGAGACATTTCATACCATATTTACACGTCATGAATGTGTCAAAAGGTGATAATTATCATTTTATAGGTTTTAATATTCTTACAAACCTTTATCAACCATGTTTGCACCTTGGACTGTGTTTTTACTTAGGCCTGAGTGATAAATTGACCTTGCCTACTTAGGAAAAGTGAGCCTATGAGTAGTGTTTACATGATTAAAACCTTAGTTTTCAAGTGTCTTATCCTCTCTTTAAGTTTTAAAAAATTAATTCCATCATTTCACTTTTTCAACTCATACCTTGAGGTTGGATCATTATCAAGACTAGTAATAGGATTCTTTTTATTGACTTTGTTTAACATTAGGGGTATTGTACCTATAGGTTAAAGTACATGATTGGAGTTTGAGACCATGTATATAACCTTAATATATCCACTTAGGGTCATTTCAAACCTATTCCTCCACCTTGGGTATCCTATACTATCACTTAGACACATTTTTTGAACTTACTTCCTACCATATGGTCAATTAAAATTGACTGTGTTGAAGCCATTTAGACCCTACTTGTAGGTGTAAATTACATTTTTGGAGTTGTTTACCTTGATATAGGGTAATAAAACACTTTTAATGCCACTTAAAAGTTATTTGAGTTTTATATACCATGAATTTTCCATGCCAAAACTTATACAAGTCATTAACTAAGTCATTATCTGATGTGGGGGGGGTGTTTAGGTTATTTGTATAGACTGTAGGTGTATACAAGAAACAAAACACAATGTATCATTCTTTTTGATGATATTTCAAACCATAGATATAAATTGAATCATTTTTAACCACTATATATGTTTTCATGGTCTACCTTTCAAACATTAGGTGTGAGTGATCTTTTTGGATCAAAATCCTTTAGTGATCACTACTCAAGAATAGTGCATGAACATGCATTTTTAAGCTTTCAAATGATCACCGTCTACATGTCATCTACCTTCCAAAATTTGCATAGTCCTTCTCCCATGTATGAAATACAAGACATGATCATATAAATTCCTCAAAATTCATTGCAACCATTTTACAAGATATCAACAAAACCCCTAGGAACTTTATTTTGATTTTTAGGGATTTTATCCCAGAATTCAATCATCTGACCTTAGGTCAGGGTTTTCACTTTCATTTTTCACTTAACATATCAAACATTAATTATAATGTATCTTCATCATATTTGGGTCCCAATAAGAGTTTAAATCCAAGTTTTAATACTTCATTATGACATCATATCCCTCTACTAGGCCACTTGTAGGTGTGCATTTCATTATGCAGGTAGTAAGGGTGAGGAAATTGGTAGAATGCATGATTTATGATATTGAAATGAGATTTGAAATATTTCAATGATTCCAAATATACTCATTTAATTTACAAGACCTTTCTCATCTCAAAAGTTCTTTTTCAACATGTTATCCTTCATGAGATACATGTACATGTTCATTAATGAATACCTGACTATGTGCATGCTAAAACTTGTCTTCTCATGCTTTCTATGGTGTCACGTGGGTTTATATTATTTATTAATAATCAGGTGATGTATTAAACCTCTAAAATATATAAATATACCTCCATGGACATGTCTTATATCCGTACATAATTCATCCAATTGACTATATATGGTAGTCATATAGCAGACTGATTGTATAGTAGCTATGATTGCACCTTCATGGATTTATTTTTGTAAGAATAAAATTGATAAGGTAAATAAAATAAATAACACATTTAAAACATGGATAATTACATATCACAACCTTATGAAGTCATTGTCAAAGCATGAAGATATAGAAATGGTGAAAATAGGCTTGTTAGTTTCAAAGAGACAAATTTGTAAACCTGAGATGATTTGCTCATCCAAATATCTTGAAACACTAAATCAAGAATGTATAACATTTGAGAAGATACATAACATCCTATGTAGTCAAAATTACCTACTTGTTTTTATGTAATTATCCAAAATGGAGTAAAATCTATAGGGTACATGAATTAATAAGCAGAAAAACACAGTCAACTTCATGAGGAAAGTTCATAAAGCACAACCCACCATTACTCAAATTATTATTTTGGAATTTAATTTATCTAGGTGTAATTTCACCTCCCAAATTCTTTTGACCTAGAACCTTCCCTACTATTCATACCAAGTACAAACTTGAAGATTAGTCTATGTGTTTAAAAGGGTGAAAGAGGATCAGAATAGTTTTAGATTAAAAATGGCACTTATAGATTATTTAAAACATGTAATTGAGATTTAATAATATGAAGATACATTTCATAACCTTATACCACGTGTCACACTCCCTTAAGGGCTATACAAGTGCCAAACTCTTCTCTTTACCTAAGAAAACTATCTTTTCTTCAGAAAAACCTTCCACTTTTAGCTACCAAAAGTTTATTAAGACATATTAAGACACATGGGAGATTATATCACCTTTTTTAACCTTCACATTTCACAACGAGGTTGTATAAGTCATTAAATGCTCTATTTATGACCCTTAAATGACTCAAAATGATATATTGACTAATATGACTAATGACCAAGGCTAATGTGACATTAAATTCCATCATATAACCTATAATACACCTTATGAATAAATTATAGACCCCATAAAACCTTTAAAACCCAATTTTTACCTATAAGGGCCCTAGTTTGACCTGTAGGGTCAAATTTGGTCAATAGTGGCAATGTTAGTGGAATGGTCCTAGTTAATAAATTACTCAAGACTAGATACTATTTGCCTACCATGGAAAAGGATGCCTACCAATATGTTTGAAAGTGTTTAGCTTGCCATAAACATGGTAATCTCATCCATGCACCCACAAAAGAGTTAAAACCAATTATGATCATGTGGCCATTTTCTATATAGTGACTAGATTTGATTGGCAAGATATATTCCACATCATCAGATGTCCATAAGTTTATTATCATAGCTATGGATTATTTTAAAAAATGGGTTGAATTTTATTCCACTTACTTACACCATAGGTCTCTATATTTTCAAATTCATCTTGAATCAAATCATTTGCCATTTTGGCATTCCAGCCAACATCCTATCAGATAATGGTAAGTCCTTCAAAAATTAAAAATTTTAGGCCCTATGTAAGTGTTACCACATCAAGTAGTACTTTTTAAAACCTGATTAACCCTAGGGGAATAGATAGGTTGAAGTAACTAATAATACTTTTATCAAGATTCTTATGAAAACCATAAATGATGCAAGAAGGAACTGACATTTATAATTATATCCTTAACTTTGGTCTTATAGAACAAGTGTCTAAACACCAATTATGGTTACTCCATATTCTTTAGTCTATGGAATAGAATCCATCTTACCTATAGAAGTGGAACTCCCCTCTTTATGTATCTTATTATAGAGCATCATCACTAATCATAATTTTAGACAAGAAAGGATACAAGAGCTAGAACTTCTAGATGAAAAGCATCAAATGTCCATAAATCACATTAAAGCATATCAAAATAGATTAAAAGGATAATATCACAAGAATATCTAGTATTGAGATTTTGAAGTTGTTAATCTAGTCCTTAAAGAGAATAAAAAATACCAATGCAATAGGGATAAAAAGGGAAATTTTGAATCTAATTGGCTTGGGCACTATATAATATTTGTTAAGTTTGGATTAGGATCCTACTAATTATAAAAATTTGATGGTAAAGAGCTCGATGAGCCCATTAATATAATGCACTTAAAATGATTTTATACTTGATAGGCTCTAATCTAACTCCATTTATGGGTCCCCATTCTTAGGTTTCATATATATTTCCATTCCACATTTCCTCTTCTCATCCCACTCCATTCCCATGTCCCTGACCATGGTCTTAAAAAGTGGGAATCTATTACAGGATTTAGTAAAACTAGGAGACAAATATTTCAAGTTAGGGATAAATAAATGCTTGCTGTGTAAGGGTAATTTTTATTTAATAATCTTCTAGAGTCTCTCTACCCATTTTCATATATCATCTATCTTATCATACCCTCATATATACCCCCCATCACATTTTATTTGATGAGTGTGTCTCTTTTTAGCCTTAACTTAATTCTATCCTCTTTATCTCTCACTATCCCTAAGCCATGATCCATAAACTCCTACTAAATTTTTCATTATGCAATGGTCACTAATACATCCTACTTTGGGGTCTATCATACACTATGCCACTGAATCTTGATTGATTATCCTAAGCCCCATATAAAACTAATTATGATTCAATTGGATCTTTATTTTGATCAAATAATTTTCAGCACAATATACCTATTGTCACTTCAAATTTCACCCCCTTAGGAGATGATTCGAATCTCCTCATTCAAGAAGCAAAATGGAAACACCTCAGGGCTGTGGGTGACCCAAATTTGAGGTGAGTATCTAGATTAGGGCTCGTTCCCCTTGATATACCACTTCCACACACCACAAACACACTTACACTTGTGAGGAAAAGGATTAATAAGTCTAAACTAACCTAGATAAGGAGGTGATGCACCAAATAGATTGTCTACTCACACCACTTGAAATGCACTTGGAACCAAAGAAAAACCTACACATACACTTCATCAAAAAATCTCTTCTTTTACATCAATGTTTCAAGCATGGGGTTTTGAAGATTTTTAGATTATGAGGACTAGATAATAGGTATTTTAACACTAATGAATAGACTACTCACTATATCTACAATCTCTATTAGACACTTCTTTCTAACCTACAAAAGGGATATTTCAAACTACATAAGGCACTAGGAAGGATAACATGTCAAGGTAATCAAAATACACTTGTACAAGACAAAAAACCATACCATGCACTTCATGAATCCATGAATGAGGTAAAGCCAAAATTATTTATTAGTTTAAGGCAAAAATTTAGTAGGGCTTCACCATACTCAAGTGAAGAGATCCCTACAACAACCAAAAAAGTGAGTACATATAGGAATTATGAGAAAAGAGAGAGAGAGTGTGTGTAAAGCTCAAGAGTCACTAGGGACACTTGTAATTCAATAAAAATGAGTTAAAATAACATGAAATCAAGCATTAGATAGGTCTTATAAGGAATATAAGGACAAATGTCTCCCAAATTTCTAAAATCCTTCAAATGTGGCATAGATGTTCTCTTGCTTGTATATGAAACTATCTTCATGATTTTCATTCATTAAACTACCTCACCATTGAATAGGGACATGTCTTATGGTTGATATAAGGATGGGTTACTAACAAGCCTCCACAGGCATTAGAGTGGTGTCTAATCATCCATATCCTTTTGGCCATGAGTAATAATCCATATTAGTTATAAATGACTCTTTCTCATGTACCTCTCACACTTGGCACTCAAAATGCTTCAAATTTTTCTACACAATCCATGAATAAGGAGGGATTAAACTTTTCAAGAGTCTCCATGCTATCAGGTTCATCAATCAAGCATCAAAAGGCTTCCTAATTGAAGCTTTCATCTTTTTCACCAAGTGATCACTACTTGCTCACTATGATTGGCTAAGATTAAAAAGATAATAGACACACTTAGGAGCCTTGATACCTTAATTAATGATCATTTAGACTTACAATAAGTCCCAATATCTTTCCTAAAGGTGATTACATCATTTGAAACTTCTCTGTACCTATAAGACACATAAATTTATCAAATAAATCCCTATTTTGTACCATATATATAGGTAAAATAAAAATAAATTACATGGGGAGGAACATTAAAGAGTCTATATATTTAAATCATCTCCCTATCCTTTACACTTCATTTGGATGCTCCACTTATCTTGTCTTTCTAATCAAGTCTTTAGAGAGGGTTTGTGAGGGTTTTTAACAATTTTATGTCTTAGCCTTTGTTCATAAATACTACACATTGGATTTATAAACCAATTCCAATGATGTATTCTTAGGGACCCTTTATATCCTCTCTAAACACCTTTAGGATCCATGAAAATTTCATGGAATATATGAACTTTCAAACATAACCTCTTAGGCTTCTTCATGGATTCTATTAGGTTTGAGTTTGGTCCCAAGCTATTAAATGGCTTATTGATGGACTTATCTACATAATGATGGTTCAAACACTTCTTGTATCTCCTAATAAACATTTTCCACATAGTATCAATGTCTATTTAGCCTAAAAAATGATAGGTCTAATTTTAGGCATTAGGCCTTATATTAGGTCTATTAGGCCTACCTATAAAATTTCTATCTTATACCCCTTTGATAACCCTCCATACCTCTGAGATGGCTTGAACACATCATTTATGTTCCCAAAAACCTATCTCTATAGGATATAATGCATTCTTATATCTAGAAGTGAACTTGACTTATTTGGCCAAACCTTGCCATTAAGGCTTGACTGTAACTCTTGGTGTGTCAAGTGCCCTATTTGATTTCCATATTTATTACTTGGTTATTTATTTATTTTTTATATTTTTTCAAGCTTTAATAACCTTATTTCAATGTCTAAAACCATCTCAACTCCTCAAACCATCTCTTCTTTCCAAAAATACCTGCTTATGCACAAGAGAAAGTACCCCCATCTAAGACAAAATATGTGGTGCTTCCATTATCTTGTTGGAGAAACTATATATTACATAAGCTAATATATATTATATAGGTCCCATAAAAAAAATGAGATTTTGGTATATCTATTTGACCCCTTAAATATCTCAAAATCCAAGGCAGACAAGTTAGGTGATGACTATGTATGGTACCCTATCTTTTATGATTATTGTAGGTGGGAATTTTTGTGAATTAGGAATTCAATGAAAATTTTAGATTATTTATTTAAGCCTCCATAATCAATTATCCATTATGTAACTCACTTATTTGGAAATAACCCACATTTCCACACCATCACCTAGAAATCTCACTTTATTTTTCACCTATGACAACATCATCAATCATCATGGTTGTAGGTGCACTTATGGTCTTTAGATGGTCTATGTATGTTTATATTTTATGGTTAAGAGATCATGTAAGTCATCATTATGTTGATATAATTATTCATAAACTATTTCATCATGTTAATCTCCTTGTCAACCCTTTTATGCAACAAAGTTCTCAAACTAAGTTTCACTACCCCTATTGACTGAAACAACATATAAGTGTATGTGAAAATTCCAAACCTAGGATCTAAATTAAAATGACTCCTTAAGTCCACCTTGAAGTCCCAAAACATGAATTTAAACTATAATTCTTCCTCAAGGATTCCAAACACCACTTAGGCATCCATTTCTAGGTCCATGTGCCACTTTGTTATAGGTGCCTATTTAGGGGTGTGTAGGGACTGGGAACAAGTTTGGGAGTCAAAACACAAAATACCACTCTTTTATGGTAATATTTTAGGCCATATTGTGTGCCACTAAACCAATAAACTCACCCAATCATGGAAATATTATTGAATTTTCAACCTTCATAATAAAAGGGCCTCTTTTGGTCCAAATCTATAGACAACACTACAAGAGTTCAGTGTGTGAAAACATGTTTTATAGGTCTCCAAATCTGATATTTTATTAGTTCCATATATTTTTCCTTTTGTAAAGTTTATTTTTCATGCTAAGGATAACAAATAGAGTTCTTTATCCTCAACAAGAATTCATATTCCCTTTTATTTTAAATTCCTAAAAGGGGCATAGCTCTCTATTCTATCATGTTAGGGAAAATGGTTCCAAAAACTAGATTGCCTATTTTGAATGGTTTATCAACACATTGTAGGATACAAAAGGATTAGTCAGGCTCATCAAGTTATCAACTTTCTTTATAAACTCATGGATACCAATACCTACCACCCATACTTCCATACAAATCTCTAGACTCTTATTTGAGATAACTGTAGGTGTGAAAGAACTAGTTTGAAAGCAAAAACAAGCCCAAAAGAGGATTTATTAGGAATTTGAGAACAATAGTTCTAAGATTTTGATGGAAAACTCTATGGAGAGGCTCTAAGAAACACATGAAACAACAAAAAATGTCAAACCAAAGTAAAATATTCATCAACAAGCTCAAATAGGGACCCCTCATGGATGTACAAGCATAAATAGCTACCTATCTTATTAAAAATGATTCATAAATGAGAATACATGAAACTCAAACTTTATTTCATGGATTTGAAACTAAATAAAACCCCTTTCATCTCCCAAGAGCACTCCTCCCAACTCTATCTATACAGATTGCACCAAGCATCTAAAGTTGGTCCTTCTTAGATTGTGAAAGCAAGAAAGAAAGAGAATGAAAATTTGATCCTTATAACTTTGTTTCTACACACAAGTCATAGGGAATACCTTAGGTAGCTCAAGAGATACTTCACTCATATTTTCATCTAAAGATGGGCTTTCCAAGTCTGTATAAGTGCCATTAAGAGCATATTTTTTGGTAGATTCTCATATTTTTATGCATAAAAATACTTATTATCTACATATAACTAGTTACTAACATTTTTTTACTTCATATACATTATAATCTTACTTTTTTACAATTTTATTCCCTGAATTTTTTTGTACAAGTCATTTAATGAGCCAAAAATGTGACCAAAAGGCACTTTTGGCATATGAAACATGGAAAAGGCATTAATACATGAATTAATAACACCTTAAAACATTTAAATGACCTTATTAAAAAAATTATAAAATAATTTTAGCCTTTGACCATGGTTGACCATAGTTGACTAGAGTTGACTTGAGTTGACTAGATAAGTTCAAGGAAGCTAGGCTTATACAAAGTCTAGAACAAAAATAGGTGAGATGTTTAGACACACATGAGACCCTATCAGACATATGGAAACCTTTAAAATTTTTAAATATATATGGGTTGACCTAATTTTACTAAAATTCAAATTTGGTCAATAATACCCTCGATACATATATCTTATCATCATTAATACCATTGTACATAATCATCTCATTACAATCACTTAATCCTATCACCTGTATATCCATTTTATTTATTCCTACCTTTCATCTATTTTGTCTTTTGTATACATGTGTGTGTGAGTGTGTCTGTGTGTGTGTGTGCGTGATTATTTTGAATGTGTGTGGTTGTTTGATAAATAATTTAGTCTTATATATATTAGTTATATTATCTTGTTATATTTATATTTTCACTTAATGGGAAAAAGGATGGTCTAAGTGACTCCTAATCTCATCTAGGGTAAGTCACTTAAAAATAGAGTTCTCCATGCACCATATTTTTAATATGCCTTTGAATTATATCATGTCATTTGAACATGTTTATTCATCGATGCAATATCAAAATGGATTTTATACATTATTAATGGTTTCAAAATTACCACCCATCCCTTTCCCCTCAATCCTATCACCATCAAGTATAACCATCACTATCTAACCTAACCATCCTACCATCCCATCCCCACCCACCTCCTTGGTGTAGGAGGATCATTACCTAATTTATGATATATAAAAATTAAACATGGATTATCTTTCATTAATAACATGGATTAACATTTCAAATAGACACATCTCATTATCATCCATATAAATAAATATCATGTCATCCATAAAAACATTCATCTCATAACATCTCATGGCTCTAAATGTAATCCATAAATCATATAACATCCTCACACAAATAATCATCTCATCTAATCAAATGCATACATCAAATCCCTCACCATACAACTTAAACACCTAATCACATCATAAATCTATATATCACATACCTATAATTCATATAAAATAGTAAACCATCCTCACCTATCTACCATATCATCTAATAAAATCATAAGAACACCAGTACAATTACAATTCAATCACATCCTATCTAACATCCATCACATCTTCCATAATCATATAGCACAAATATAATTATCCATAAACACCACATCATATAACATCACATAAATAATTCAATACATCTATCTAATAAATCTAATCCATAAATAGATCCATCTCATCATATCATATAACATACAAATATTCATAATTAACTCATATCATAGAAACATCACCATGCATAGTCATAACATTCAAAACACATCACATCACATCAAAATCTCATCGTATATAATAATCTCAAAATGTCCATATGGAATCTATGTAAAAAATATAAGAAAATATATGTGCTCCATGGGAATAAATGTGATAAAATTAATATATAATCCATATACACTACCTCACACAATCTCAATTAGGATCTTGGTGGTCCTCTAAGTGGCTATTCTACTAACTGTGATGAGCTGGTTTTGAGTGTAGGTGCATATCGCTCAAATGACACTACTACCTCATTCAAGTCTATGTAGTATTATGCCTCAAAAATTAGCCTCATAATGTTTTACATCACATTACCCATCACACCTATTAACATAGTTATATTTTCCTCATTCTTGGCCCTCTCAACCACTTGAACCTCTCCTATCGTATCTTTGATCTAAATCTACATCTGACTAATCTGTGCATGTAGCCTAATAATTTACATATCTTGACTCTAGCTATGGATTTGTAACGTAACTATCTAAACCTATAATGAGGTCACCTATCAATATAAACTAATAATTTACCCCTATACCTAGGCTAATTACCCATCCCTTTGTGTCATCTATGCCTGTAACTAGGCTTGAAGATGGCCTCTCTCTGTGGTAATCCCTGTTATCTCAAAGATACATGCATGTACCTATATATTAAGATGTGATAGTAATGATCTCTCATCCTCTATTAATGGTAGTTTGGATGCTCTTACCCCATCACCCTAACTTGTGTCCCACTCCCTCTAGCTTGAGTCATGATGGTTGCTTGATCACCATCTGGCCCTCCATAATCACCCATGTATACATCTATAGCATCTAGACCTCTATATCCATCCTAGGCATATTGTACTAGGACCTATCATATCCTCTATCTTTTTAACCTCTCTTGTGCCTAGAATACCCTCTCAACCACTCATGTCCACACCCTATCCCTATGCTTGAGTAGTCTCACTAGTATCCTCTAGACCCACCATGTAGTATAAGTGGATGTCACACCTAGGTTTGGTATAGGTGTCTAAAAATCCCATAGGATTGGGGCAAGGATGTCATAATTTACATAGGCTACAACTCTATCTACTACTCTCCCCCACTATGACCTCTCTTGGTCACTATAAAAAAATATATGCTACTCACCTAGCATATCCTAAGGGAGCCAAAACTATCTCTGAACTTGATCAAACATGTATTGCTCTATAATAAAATCTCTCCTACCTATCAGATAACACTCTATAAACATGTACTATGTCACCTCTACCTCATGCTCCCATCCAAAATTAATTCCCTCATATGGCATCCATGTGATATACTCAAGACACAACCCATCCAAGGCCTATCTATAAAACCTCATCTCTTCTACATGGCCGCTTTTCACACCTAATAAAATATATAAACCAAACAAAATTAGCTCATGTGGTTTCCTCACTACTTGAGTACCTAGTGGTTGCTAGATAGCTATGTGCTTCTAACTCCAAATATGTAGAAAAAGTGATGGACCTAGGCTTGTAGCTCCCTTGTAGGCCCCCAAGTGCAAATATCAATACAAATGAGCTAACACCACTGACCCCTAATCAAACACCTTAAAATCTTAGACAATGTTTGACACAATGTCTCCAAGTCCCAAGTGGAACCACTATATGCTCTTATTCGATTAGAGTACATTGATAATATTAATGCCCAAAATTGCACTAAGAAAATTGGGCCCTTGTCAAGTATCAAAGCCTTAATTTGGTCATTACTTAGTGCATATAAGGCCTTAGGGTCTTCATGTTTTTTGTTGAGACATTTTGCTTGATGAAAATAAGTCTTTGAGCTTTTTATTCATGCAAAAAGTTTGAAGACTTATTTCATCGGGAAAATTATCCATGGCAAAAAACCAAATAAAATTGCATTATTTGAATAAAAATTAAGTTAAAATATTTTAGGATAAATGTAAATCCCATTGCTTTGGGGAACTTATTACAAATAAAATGTCTAAAAAATTGTCCTAATAGAAGGTTTGTGGCAGAAAAGGCCTGAGAAAGATCAATTCTTTGAGGAAATTATATTAGATAAAATGTCTAAAATAATTATCCTAATGAAAGATAAAAATGACAAAGACTAAATTGTTGTGGGATAAGTGTTTGAGAGAGTTCAATAATTGGGGAAATTTTTCTTGAAAAAAATGTCTAAAATAATTATCTCGATAAATAAAGACCTATAAAAAATGGCCTAAAACAAAAGTTCTGAAGGACAATAGGGAATTGTTTTGGAATAATTATCTTGATAAAGAATAAAGGGCCAATGAAAAAAGGAATGTTGAAGATAAAAGTCCTAGAGCATAAGATCTAATAAGAAAATTTTTGAGGAAATTTTCCTAAATTATAGGCATGAAAATCTCATTGACATATTTTGACAGGCACGTAGATGTCAATTTTAAGGCAAAATAAACATTCAATGGGATTTAAATGTTCTAGGATGGTTTTGTGAGTGTCAAATTTAGGCCCCATGAACTAACCATTTGATTTCAAAAAGAGGTAGATCCAATGACACATGTTTGATTAGAAGGGGATGATTTGATAGTGCATGATCAAATCTGAATAATCAAAGAAACCTAAGATAAGCAAGATGGTCACAAGTGTCATCATCACAGGACCCTATTAAAAATTTGATGGAGCTCAGAACAAAGGACTGATCCCTATGGATAGAGATTGATGGTACATGCTTGATTTTTGATAATGAGATCGATGGTGTATGATGATGGTAGAGTATTCAACGAAGCTCCAAGGAAATCTTAGACCACCATATGATGAGAATGTTTTAGCCTAGTAGAGTTGATAGATCAAGATGTAGAGAGCTCATGGAGTTTCCAAGTGTCACCATTTTAGTACAATTCTTATAGATTTCTAATGGCATTTCATCCTTTGGATCATAAAAAATGGCATGTAGTTGCTTGAGTGAACAGATTCAATGGTGTGAAACAAGATGGACTTTTAAAAGGGATTAAAACTAATGAGAAAGAGATATATGCCTGGATTAGGTCCAATGAAGTGGCCTAATCAGTTTTAAGCCTTGTGAGTGCCCAATTGGATTTGATATGGTGAACTTTGGCTGAGAAGCTAAAATTAATTATTCTTCCATAAATGGGTAATGATTCAAATCATAGAAGGAGGTCTATGAGTCATTTCAGATCATATTTTTCAATCATAACCATGGATAATTTTTTATTTATACCATGACTATAGATCATTCATGTGCCATAATCAAAAAATCAAGATTGTTCTATGGTGTTCACTAAAGGAAAGGCAACTGTCTAGAAAGTTATAAATTGTTAGAGCTTTTTTAATGACTAAGTGGTAATTTAACCCTTAGCCTATAATAATAATAATAATAATAATAATAATAATAATAATAATAATAATAATAATAAGTTTTTTATTACTATGAGGTGGAAAACTCATGTAAATAAATAACCATAGTATATTTATTTAATTATTTACTAAGTTTTTTTAACTCGGACATTAATCACCAAAGGTTTATTTAGGATGTTAACTAATTGGGCTTTTTTATTTTTCAGGATGGTTGGACCCATTATTTACAATGGTCACCTCCCTTCATATTTACCTATAAATAGGGTTTTAACATTATGGTGAATAACAACTCGATATCTTGACATTTGTGAGATATTTGATTTATTAAAAAGGCTTGTGAAGACTTTACTGAGAAGAAGTAAGAAGTTGGAGTTGTATTGGGGCAAATTATTTCTCTATCAATGAAGAAATTCATGTATACAAGTAATATGAATGCATATGATATATCTAGAGTGAATAATAATTGCAAAGCATATCACAGATCAATTCAACATAGAGAGACTCAATATTTATCCTGGAAAAACCTCAAAGAGGTAAAAAACCCAAAAAATAGTGAGATGTAATCTCATAATCATGCTAGCCTAAACTTACTTTTGAGTAGTTTACAGATTATAATTCCTTTTGTTTCAAAATTTGAATTTTGGCATGATGAAGGTTTTTAAATCCTTTAATTTTTTCACATAGTATAATCCCTTTATGGTGACTATGGCATTTATTTCCACTTTGCATTAAGGGGGAGTGTTAGAGTTTTTTTAATGACTAAGTGTTAATTTAAACCTTAGTCTATACTTATAATTAATTAAATAATAATAATAAGTTATTTATTACTAAAAGGTGGAAACCTCATGTAAATAAATAACCATATTATATTTATTTAATTATTTACTAAGTTTCTATTTAACTAGGATATTAATCACCAAAGGTTTATTCAGGGTATTAATTAACTGGGCTCTTTTATTTATTCAAGATGGTTGGACCCATTATTTAAAATGGTCACCTCCCTTCATATTTAACTATAAATAGGGTTTTAACCTTATGGTGAATAACAACTTGATATCTTGACATTTGTGAGATATTTGATTTATTAAAAAGGCTTGTGAAGACTTTGTTGAGAAGAAGTGAGAAGTTGGAGTTGTGTTGGGGTAAATTGTTTATCTATCAATGAAAAATCACTTGATGGGTTTTTTTACCTCTTTAAAGTTTTCCCAAGATAAATATTATGTTTCTCTATCTTGAATTGATATGTGCTTTGAATTGAAATTATTATTCACTCTAGATCTATCCTATGCATTCATATTACTTATATACATGAATTTATTCATAACTATACATGAAAGTGATAAAGAGATTCTCTAGATAGTTGCACATGGGGACCATTTTGTTTGGCTCATCAATAAATATTCTCCTTCTAGCTCATATGAAGACATCTCCATCCATGAAATCAAAATTTTGTTGTAAATTTTCATCATTCATTGTAGTGGCAGTTAGAGTGATGATTATTTTCTTACATATGGATGAAGATATCAAGTGTGGCATGGAATATTTTCTAGCTAGAAGCGTCTTGGAAAAATTAGGAAGGTTGTTATGAAATTTTGAAAATTATGACCCACAGTCCCATAATTGAAAAAGGATTGAAAATGTATAAATAGGGGGCTTATCCTATATTCAAAGTTATTGGTCATTGTTTTATGTGTTCATTTTCTCTAAGTCTAGTTTCTGCAAGAATTATTGGGATTAATTATTGTGTGTAAGTCTTGTCTCCCTTGCTAAGGTGATTGTATTAGTATATCCATTAGTGAGATTTGAGAGCATCTTTGTGTCTCCCTTGTCAAAATATAAATCTCACCATGCTTTTCCCCATGGAAACATTTTAAAATATTGATGTTTGTAATATTTATTTTCAAGTTAATGAAAATGCTTGTGGGTTTTCACTATTTCCTATTGATGAAGTGTAATAATCTAATTTACAAATATTTTAAACTTGGTATCTAGTTTTATTTTCATTATTAGTTATCATGTTGAACATGGATATGGGTTATAAAACCCTTTCTACATTATTTTAGAACATGTTATTTAATAACTTGTTATGGCACCCTAGGTTTATGGATTTGATAGGAAAGAGCCTTTTGAAAGTTTAGTTTTAGTGTATGTTATATTCTTTCAAGGATCATTGGGTATTTCCCACTAGCTTTAATTTTATCTTTTCTACATCTATTCTAAGGAACGATGTCATGAATCTTCCAAGATGCCTTACTATTTAAAGGCCACTAATACATTCCATTTGTATAATTATCTAGCTTATCTTACCCTATCCTACCCTACAAATAATACACCCTTTACATATTATAAGTGTTATTTTCCTTAGAAATGCATAAGATCTTGCATATTTGAAATGTGTTTATAGTTTTTGTTTTAAATTCTAGCATTGAAATATTTTATTCAACACCTTGTTGAATATTCTATAGAAGGAAGATTTCAATCTCTTTCCCATTTATCTTTAGTATATTATATATGACTTAGAGCATTTGTGCATTTCATGTGACAATCCTTCATGAGTGAAGTGTGAAAACCTGGTTATGCCCTAGTCATATAAGTTCCTTGTGATAAAAATCCCCATAGAGGTTTAATTTCAAAATATCTCCATCTGAGCAAGCTACCCCTAGGTCATCTCACCTTGGTCTAGGCAGAGCCATAAGTAGCAGGTAATTAACCATACCCTTTTTTAGTTCCTCTTAGTCATTTCTTACATCTGGCCCATTCTAGATGCCAAACCCTCCCCTAGCTACAATGACATTTTAGTGTTTTTTTCATCTTTATTTATCATTTTCTTCAAGTGTGTAAGGTTGAGAATACGTGGCGTATAACTAGGAACAAACACTCATCTAGCACCATTGTCAAGGATTAAATTAAAATACTAGTTACTTATGTGTTACCAGGGACTCTTGTAGAGAGATGTAAGTATTTCATGTTATGGATTTCTCTACTGTTACTACATTTATTTGGCTATCTTGGTTTTCAACACTACAACACTCCACTAAGGACATGTTGAGAGTTTTTTAAGGCTTGATAATTGACTTCTATTGTGTTTCTTGTAAAGAGTTGTTAAGATTTCATGTTGGAAGGAATTTTTCCCTTTTGAACATTATTCAAAATATTTTAGTGTCTTTTCTTTTTATTTTATCATTAACTTCAACAACATATGTTTTTAACATATATCAAAGTTAGTGTGTTAATTATTTTATTCTATAATTTTGATTCTAGTGGTGACTCCATTTTATCATCTAGTTTTAAGAAGACTAGTGCCTAGTTTAAATTATATTTTCTAACTTTTATCTTTGAGTATTTTCTTGTTTTCAAAGGTGGAAGGATTTGAGATCATCATTCAGATGTGATCCACCAAAGAAAATTATCTCACCATTAAGTTTATATCAAAGATGAAGGAAACAAGTTTGGAAGCCTATTCAAGGGTAGAGTTTAACTGCTAAGGACCATCAAGATTATGATAATCTTGAATTATTTATTGATCCTTCCACTGTTGATAAATATCATAGATCTCATAGAAATTTTTAAATCTATAGTCTTGTGTATTACCCAACTCCTTCTCAACCAATTGAGTCCCCTCCCAAGTTTGATCCACCAAGTCCACCTCATTCATCCCCTCATATCTATTTACCATTTATTCTTGACCTCTAATTAAATCAATCATGAAGCATAGGGAAAAAGATGAGAATGATCATCATACATTCTATGTTCCTAGATTTAGGCCTATCAATTTTGATGAAATGGTAGGCTATCCTATGAAGTCCAAAATGAAGTAAGGAAATGCCTTCCAAAATTCTAAGGGAACAATGTAGTGAGTGGTGATCAACACTTGAGAGATTTTTATAATATCACAGAAGATTATGAGGTTGAGCATGAGGATGTGTGCATTACATTTTTGGTGTACACACTAGAGGAATACACTCATTAATGGTTCAATTATCTTCCCAGTGGATGCATTAATTCATGGGAAAATGAGGAATGTTTTCAAAATTTAGTATGGTGATAGAATTGATCCAAGGTTTCTTTTGGTGGAATTTTAGAATATAAAAAATAATCCTAATGAGTGTGTGTAGGAATTGAATACATATTTCAACAAAGTTATGATGCAGCTACCCAAAAAAATCAGGCCCTATGATACAATATGATTAATAAAATACTATGATGCCTTTGATAATAAGGCTACATATTAATTAAGGGACAAGGCTCCCACTAACCTACGATTGGAATTTAACATGGCCATCCAAATTGATATTAATATAAAGGATATGGGAAATCCCATAAATAAGTGGGTTGATGTAAAATTGGTTAATTGGGAAAAGATATAGTCCATAAAACCTACCAATCTTGAGGATACTATTAAAACTCTAGCCTCTACTATCAAAAAAATTTCATACAAGCTAGCTAGAGATGATAAGGGGATATGTCATGTGTCTACCAGTCAAGAAAGGCCTCCAAATCTAAATCAAGTGCTAAGCAAGCCTAATTTCCATAATTGAGAAAATTATAAAGGGAAGAGGCCTACATGTGAATAATTAATAGATAGAAATTAGAATAGAGGGGCTAGAAAAGAAGTGCTTGATCTATTGAATTCCAAAATGAATGTTGTGAATTCTAACTTTGATATTAATTAGTGTGATAAGTGCTTCCTTCCACATCCCCCATGTGATAAAAATTAATTGATTGATGAATATGTGGATGAACTTGAGTTTTTATTATCTAATGATGAGATTTTGATGTTCAATTATCAAATCCCCCAAAGTGAGATGACTACCTCCACAAAATTACTAGGTGCTATTACTATTAATCAATTTTGGAGTATAGTTGAAAAGGCAAGTGTCCCAACTCCAAAATTTTCTTATGACATTAATATTACATAAACATATGAATTACCCATTCATGATTTTAATTTATTATACTCTATGATGAATAAGAAATATGATGGGGGATTTATTTCAATTGAGGATAAGTAGTTGCTAATTAATGCAATAATTGTCTAAGAGAAAGAATATCACTTGAGAAGAAAATATCAGATTAATACTCCTTAAGATGCTACCCATACAAATCCAAAGGTATGGGATGCTAATAATGAGTCTAAGAAAACTATAGTAGTCCTTAAAACTTCCAATCTAGTACCCATTTCCCAATTTTCTAAGCCTAGAGGTGTTCCAACCAAGAATAGGGTACCCATATTGTCTAGTCTCCCTAAGGGTGATAATGATGTAAAGACAAATCCAACTTTAAGGTATAATGATAAGAATGTGAATCCATCATATTCTACTCCAATTCAGACCTTAAATGACTATATTATACCTAAAGGGGTTGTTACCCTTCCACTAAATACTCATCTTCCTCATTATGACATATGTGATATGGCCCAAGTGATGAGCCAACTAAAAATGACCATGCCACTTGTTAAATTATTAAGAATACCTAAACATAGAAAGAGATCATTTGAGTAATTATAATTTGGTGAGAATTTAGGTATGAATGAAATTGAGTTACCCTAAACACCCCCAAAAAATGATGAAGAATCAAAAGAGGTTATTGAACACACTCTAGATGTCTATTTGGGGATTACACTTGTAGAAAGTCATCTAAATGTGGATCCATTTTATACAAATCTCTTAATCAATGGTCTAATTATTCCCAATTATATGTTTGATTCTAGTGCTTCTTGTAATGTGATGCCTTTAGGTGTCCTAAACAAGATCAAAGTGAATATTATGCTAGTCTCTGGCAAATGTTATGTCATGGACTCATAGTAAGTTATAATTTTAAGACAAGTCAAGGGGTTGGTAGTACAATTAATAGTGTATCTAGGTAAGTATCTAAGTATGGATGTGGTAGTTGTAGACTACCCACCTAAGTGGGGGTTATTACTATCATAAAAATGGGATGTTAGCATGGGCAAAAGTGTACATATGGACTTGTCTTATGCCACCATTCCATTAGAGGGTAATATGGTCAAATTTTATAGTGATCCAAAGATGATACATGTAATTGAAGATATAAAACATGCTCTCAATGAAGTTTTACACATGGATGTTGACTTGGTAGCTTTATTAGGAATGTTGATTCTCATGAAAAACTTGTTGTTCTTGATATTGAACTTGATAGTGAAGGTGAAATTTGGAAGATGTGTTTTGATGGGGCTTGATCCTATCTTGTAAATGGAGTTGGTGTTATATTCCATTCCCCCAATGGTAAGTTCTTCAATTTTTCTTTCAATATGTACTTTGAGTGCACTAACAATGATGTTGAGTATGAGTCACTCTTACTAGGTCTAGAGATTGCCTATGAACAAGGAATTAAAAGATTAATTGTCAAGGATGATTCTAAACTAGTGGTAAAGTAGGTCCATAATGCTTATACCACAAAAAATAAAAGGTTAAAACAATATCAAAATGTTATTTGGGATTTTTTTGAATTCTTTGATGCTTTGAACATTTTTTATCATGATAGAAGTTTCAACAAAGAAGCTAACAAACTTACAGGCTTAGGTACTCAATTTGATATTGAAAACACAATCCCTCATTTTTAGTATCAATTGGAGGTGATTGGTAGGCCTTTAGTCCCAATAATGTTCATCATTGGTAGGTGTTTAATGATGATAATCAGATTATAAGGTTTATAAATTATGAAGTTGAGTTCTATGATTAGCTCATAGACTTGGAATCTATGATTGAGTTTTGCGATGGGAAAGAAACCTTATTTGGGAAGGGCGTTATTTAATTAAAGACAAACACACTCCTTAGAAGATTGGTAAGTTTAGAAGAATATTTTGATGGAGCTGATAGAATCAAGAATCAAAAGTCATTTATTTTAAAAGATGTAATTGAGTGTGATTTGGGTTCTAGCTAGGTACGCATCTAAGTACAAATGAGAAGGATGTTTACATGCATCTATAGACACTATAAAATTGTGCACTTATAGTTTTCAATGATTAAATGCCTTAGGACCCTCCTAAATACCCCCTAAACCTATTAAACCTTAAAAAACCCATCTTAACCTAACCAAATCACTATTATTCTAGTCACATAATATTATTCAAAAATACTATTCAAAATTACTATTCACTATCACTATTCATGCTGACATGGCAAGTGGCATGGCATGGGACATAATAAATGACATGGCATGTGACATTTCAAGTGAAATAGAAGGTGATTTAGGAGGTGATATGGCAAGTGACATGGATTAGAAGTGAGATGGCTTAATGTGGGACATAATACCCCACTTGGGACCCTTCCCAAAGTGATTGATGACCTCATTTAAGCATCACAAGGGCCCCCCTTGAAATTTGGTGAATTTATCCTCAAGGGACCATTATTCAACATGTATTTTACCTTCACACATGAAATTAACCTCCAAAATAAGATACCTACCTCTTTAAGACAAAGGGCACCCATTTTTGACTTCTTAACCCAAATGAGACACTCACCAACCCAAATGGGAATCCCCACCCACCTCATTTTGAATAATTCATCTACCACATAGAAAATGGTGCCATACCTCTATTATTCCTCTTTTTGCATGACTCTTCACAACATATGCTATAAATACCCCCCCTTTATCTCACCTAAGGTTAATTTGGAAAGTGGAAAATTAGTATTTTTTGTTATCAACATTTTGTTGTAGTTTTTTGGAGGAGGTTATCCACTTAAGAAGGAGGTCATCCTCATATTGAAGGAGAAAATATTCAAAGCATTGAATCTATATCGGAATCACTCTAGGATTTCATCAACAATATCATCAATAACACCATTATCGACAACCATCTCAAGGGTTATTCCTTCCTAGCCAAAGAGGAGTATCCACCATCATCTAGATCATGTGCACATTTTATACTAGGTTCTCATAACCATTACCCTTATTGATAGTTTCTTATTTTCATAATTTAAAAAAAGTAAAAGATAAAGAGAAACATTTTGGCATGCCTAATGGGAACCCTTATGGGTTCATAGTTTTTAAGGCATATAGTTGCACTTAGTGAAGTTCAATGCTCTTACATTTATATTATTTATAAATTTTAAAAAATAAAAAATTATTTCCTTTCTTCTTTTCAAAAAAAATAAAAATAAAATTTTCATCCTGGGGATAGGTTGTATTTTACATCTTGCATTTAAGTGAATTTTAGCTATTCCTTGTTTGCATGAAAAGACACCAAACTCTTCTTTTGGGTTAAAATTGAGTGAATTCATTGTATTTACTACTTAATGTTTATCTTACCTAAATTAGTTAAACACATTATGAATTAATCATAACACACATATGTTACACTACCAAACTACATGCACAAATTAAACATCAAAACTTACTTAAGATAAGGCCTATTAGAATTTTATCACCCTTTGGATCACCTTACCCTATCTAGTAATCCCACTTACATTTCATCACCAAGGCAAAGACCCACTCCATTCTCTGGTGGACTATAAAGTCTAGACAAATAGTTTATATTGGCTAATCATCTGCACTAGCTACATGATCATAAAGTGAGGGGAGAAATCCCCTAGTACTAGGCCATGTACCTGGTCTAGTGCAAATTATTTGAGTACCAAAATTCAACTCAAAACCATCCTTAGATGGATTTTCTAGTACCTAAATTACAAGCCAATTTCCCCTTTCACACTCTTTAAGGCATAAGCCAAAAGTGATTTAAAATAAATCCTATGATTAATTATGCTTTTAGTCTGTGTTTTGTTTGCTTTGTTTTTTCTTGTTTTCTAATTATGGGAGGTGAGAGGTTCAATATCCATTTATAAATTTCTCATATGGTCTTAACCAGACAACAAGTGAAAAACCAAAACAACCCACCAACATCTTCTTCTTCATCCTCATCCATGGATTATAACTCGAACATTGATAGATCACCTCATCATTCACCATGCCATTATCCCCCACCTAAGGTGCCTTCGATAACCCCTAAATATGATTCAGATTTTACCACCTTTCTATATAATAATTTAATTGATTTACACCACTATCCTAATACCTTAACCTACCATACTTTGATGACTTTGTTTCCTCTTATGGATCCACCCTATGGTATGCCACACCACCTCATGGTTGGTGTTGCATCATCCCACCATTCTATTAGCTAAGCTTCATCTTCTACCATTGGTCTATCTACCACCACCACCCAAACACTTGTTACTTCAATCAATACCTCTAATGTTGGCTCAACTTTACCCCTTTTTACTTCTACCTCTTTTGCTACTGCAGTGTCTTCCACACCCATTTCTACCATTCCCTTTAGCTTAGCCAATATACCAACACCAACCCCCTTTCAAAACCTAGTACTCTCCATACCAAAAATACTTCCCCCTATTATCACTAGCATCATTATCCCTTAAAAAACAATAAACACTTTAGCATTCCCAATCCAAACCATGCCCCCATCAACCAACCCAAATGTTTCCTTAAACCAACCATTATTAGTTCCTTTAAGAGACCCTATGGCCTCCTATTAGTATATCCCAAACTCATTGGTATATATTACACCTTCCAATCAACCCTTAATGCCTATCGGTCTTGCAAGGACACTATCCCAACCATAAATTACCACATACTAATATGTACCCACTTTTTTACCTCCCACCACAAACCAATTCATATCTATAACCCAAACTCAACAAAACTTGCCACCAAATTATGTAACTACCCAACCCCAACTTAACCTGATCAAGATGCTTGTAGATAAGATGACCCAACTCAAATCATCTATCTCTAGGTCCTATAATATTTTATCATATGACCAAATCTACAATGAACCTATCAAACCTTATATCCTAATTCATGCTTATCCTCCTCTATGGGAGCTCTTAAATTCTCTAAGTTTTAGGGGAAAGAGGATCCTCAATAAAATTTGAGGGCATTTCACCATTCTTGTTACTTGATTGCCTATGATGATGCCCTCCTTCACCAAACATTCCCTCTGTGTTTATCAGGGCCCACCTTGGATTAGTACAGTGCACTTTCTAGACATTCTATCTTCTCATTTTCCCACCTTGCCCAAATTTTCTTAGAACATTTTTCTATCAATATATCCAAGAAGGTCTCCATAATCGACCTCTATTTTATCAAGTAGTTTGATGATGAATCAATTACAAATTTTATTGCACAATGGTGAGGCCTCATTAAATCAATTATCCTTTTCACTTCCCCAAATGAAACTCATTGAAATTTTCTCTCAAGGATGTGCAAAACACATTGCTCCCACCCTTCAGGTGCAAACATTTAGAACCTTTGACAAAGTGTTCATAATGACACACAAACTCAAGAACCAAGCCATAGATGAGGGTAAATTGAAATTGCAAAATAAGAATTCTAGTTTTAAACCCAATGACCCATTTTACTCCAAAATAACTAACCAACACAATTATAAAGCCAAAACAACTAAAAATGTGGTTATCTTGAAAACTACCCCACCTCCATCCATTAACCAACCACATCAAAACACATCTTCCAATTCTTCTTACCCATCAAACTGAAATCAAATTTAGGTTCCCCCTAAATAATTCACCCCTATAAGGGAATATAATGCCTCTATGTTGGATAAATTTCTAAAATATAATGTTATTAAACTTCCACTGATCAAGCCACCTTAACAATTTGACCGCTCTCACCTTATGCCTGGGTGGTATAATGAAAATGACCATTATGCTTTCCATCAGGTCATAAAACATAACATAAATTGGTGTAACACTTTTAAAGTTCTTGTCTAAAACTTGATTGATAATGGTTAATTGATGTTTGACAACCCTAACACCCCCAACCATTATTTTGATATTTTTTGTAAACCATTCTGTAACCATCCTCAACCTACCCAAACCCATGACAATCAATTTGAACCATCTTCATCTCATGAGTCACACACAATTAACATCATCATAAATGAGCCCATGGAGGATGAGCCTCATATTCCTAGTTCCTCTTCATCAACCTCACCTATGGAAGAAGCAAATTCACCTCTTACCCCTTTAGTGACCCAAGTAGAAGGATCTATAGCCCCTACTTCTTTGCTTGACCAAACCATATCCATGCCCATCTCTCCTTTCCTAGAATCAGCCATTGATCTAACCACCCCTTCCTCTAACCCACAAAGTGAAATAGTAGAAATCCCATCTTCTCCTTTTGATACACTATAAAAGGAAGGATCTAGGACCATATCTACATCCTTGATTAAGCAAACATCCCCTCTCTTAATCACCCCACAAGAAACCATTATTTTGGAACCTTCTAGCTCAAGAAAAGATGAAGGAAACATCACTCCTTCACCTAAGGGCTTGACATTTGAAATAATATATCAAGGAACAAAACTCATTTATAAGCCCTTTTCTTAATCAGTGCAAATTTTAGAATTTGCCTCACAACCTAACCTAGAAAGAACCACTTCCTACCATCATTTGGGGCTCCCATACCAAAATAGAATCAAACCCTCAACTTCATTATCATTCAGTTTCCAACCTATTACCAACCCATCATCAAACATTTTCCCCCCAATATATGAGAGAACCATATCACCCACCTCCACCTAGATCATCTCATAATATTTTATCTAAATTAGCCAATAATTTGGGTATCCTTCCCATACCTGGCATCACCCATCCCCCCATCAAATCAGGACTAACCCCCTCTAGGTTGCATAACAAACCACTAACCAAGATGGATCAAAGGGTATAGTTACTTAGACCTCATCCTCAATTTAAACCTATTCTACCTCATTCTCATTTGCCATCTATTTTGGGACCCCACCCCTCTACCACCCTAGTTACTTATTCTACTTTAATTAAACCAACACCCTTTCTATGCCTACCCCATTGCTACCTACACATTGACTTCTTCATCATTCTTAGCTAATTTATCCCCCTCTACTTTTCCACCTATTATCAACCCCCCATCCTCTACTTCAAAACCATCTACCATTAACTTGATCATAGCTAAGCCAACCCAATCTAAACCATCTACCAAAATTACCTAACCACTAACCCTCTATGAGGTTAAGACCATGCCTAAGAAGGTTCTTATTTCCCCAATGAGCATCTCAAAACCCTCAACATCTCTGAAGGAATCTTGCTCTATTATTTTATAGAGGCTATTATAGACCTCCTCCATTAAACTTCCACCTATTAAACGATTCACGCCTTTTAACACCAAAACCTCTTGGTTCAATGATACCCATATTTGTGCATACCATAGGACACTAGGATATAACATAGAGAGTTATAAAGATATCTAAGATCTTGTTCATCACTTAGATGAGGATGATGATCTATCATCAATTAAACCACTTTCAGCTACCTTACTAACCCAACTATTAACCCAACCAATCTAACCACTATCCCAACCTATGTTGACTTCTTCACTCTCATCAATAGGTAAGGGTAAGGAGCTGAAGCAATCAACCAGTTTAAATAAGATCATTTTCCATACCATCCACATGATTACCTGATCTTGAGCATAATATAGGGGTAAAGGAAGAGTTAATGTGTCTATTCCATGGACATATCCTTCAGATTCTTAACCTCTTAATTGGGACCAAACACCAACACCACCACCTAGGCCATCACCTAGACCTAGAGTATCCATCCTAGATATACCTCCCACCAATTCTTCCACATCCATTCAAAAAACCATGTTGAAGCAACTTCATCAAGCACTAGTGAAGATGAGACTTTACAGATTGATCACCACCTTGCAACATCATCATTAGGCATTAATAAATTCACTAAAATCCATTGAGGTTCAGCTAGATAACCCTAAACCCCTTGCCTCCTTTATTAGGACCCTCTAATATTCTACTGTTGTCACCTTCCAAGATTTTAAGATACCTCTAGTACACTCTAAGGAATCTAACCCACTTTTATTTATCATCATATATATCAATCACATCCACATCAAAAGGGTGATTATTTATGGAAAATCCAACATCAACATAGTCTCCTCCCATGATTTTGATTAGTTTCATTTACCAAAGAATATCATGGCCAAAAGCATAACGATTCTTCACTCCTTCAATGACACCATGGACACTACCTTAGGGACCATTGTTCTTCAAATATTCTTGGGACCTTACACCATCCCCAAGCTATTTTATGTTGTAGAGGGTGAATTATAATATAACATTATACTCAGATGCCCTTAGATCTAGGGTATGAGTTTCATCCCCTCCACTTTACACCACTATGTTAAATTCAAACATGAAGGGAAAGTCATAACCATCAAGGTTGATCCCAGTCCTTTTACATGTTGCAACATGACCTATAGGCTTAATGATGTCCTTCTTCCACCTTCATCTCCCTCATAGTCAACCAATCCTATTAACACAGCTACACCATCAACAATTTCCCATAGTGTTTTTACTCTTAATAATTATGAAGCCTCAACTAGTGCATCTATCCCTTCTTCCTAGATTCTCATTGATGATTCCTTGACACAAAATTTTCAATGCCTTTCTCTTTGGGAGTATTGACTTTTATCCTTAGATTCATTTCATACTCCCTCAGAATATAGGAACCTTAAAAATGGCCCTTCTTATGACCCCAACATAGGTACCATCATCCACTTTGGACTTCCCAATAATAGAACATACTTTGTCTATGGGGGACTTGATCTACCACTCCTCACTCCTATCACCACTCCATACATTCAACCTTTCACTTTTGATTTCTACTATCTAAGCAACCTAGTCTTTGCAAGAACCTAGCTTCACCACTATACTTGGAAAGGATTTGCTATGGGATTATACAAATAATGACCTCATGAATTTCACATTATCAAGACTTAGAAACCTTATGAGTTCTTTGGGATCAAGTTTGAACCATCAGAAGAATCCACCTCACCAAAAGCTATTGATATCCTTGTGGAAGAGATTCTATCTTTTCCTAATACATCTTCTCAATCTAGAGATTTAAACATCATCCCATCCAACTTTATTTTTTTATTAGTACCATTAGTTTGGGCCCACTAACCTATTAGCATGATGGCCAAACTAAAACCTTTCCTCTCATCCACCCCAAATTGTTTAACCATGATTCACCTACCATCTAGACCATTCAGTGCCAAGATGACAATTTTATCCTCACCTACCTTGGTGTAGGATACTCTCCCATATATAAATCCTTCCCTTCAAAAAACTAGACCATGCTTAATGAATCAACTATTGACATTAACTTAGGAACCTAGGAGAATCATTGTATCATTAAATTGGGCCAATCCTTAGACTCAATTGAGAAACATGATTATCCCACCTTCCTTAGGGACTGTAATATTGTATTTGCTTAGTTTTATTAGGATATGCCTAGTATTTACCCCTCCATCACCCTTCATAATAGCGTTACTTATCCAGAGGCTAAGCTGATATAATAAAAGCTTTACAAAAGCAACCTTGTATAACTCTTCTCATCAAGTAAGAACTTTAATGTCTTTTATTTATCAAATTTAATCAACCCATTGACTACCCACAATGGGTCTCTAATATTTTTCCCATTACCAAGCCGACTGGGGGACTCTACCTTTGTGTGAATTTCTAGGACCTTAACCTTGCATGGCCTAAAGATGACTTTCATTTACCCAACATTGACCAGCTAGTTGACCTTATCATAGGTCATGAGATGTTATCCCTCATGGATGGATTTTTAGGATACAATTAGATCTTGATCACCCCTTTAGACTAGCATAAAACTACCTTCACTACTCCTTGGGGAACCTTTTGCTATTGATTCATGCATTTTGGCTTAAAAATGTAGGAACAATGTATCAACAGGCCATGACCTATGTCTTCCATGATATTATTCATAAAATTATAGAGGATTATGTGGATTATCTCCTCAAAAAATATAAACATTTCAAGGACCATTTATCTATTCTTACTATCATTTTTGGTTGACTAATCCACTTCCATGTTTGGTTCAATCTCAAAAATGCATGTTTGGGGTTTTGTCTGGAAAGCTTCTAGGCTTTATCATCTCCCTAGATATAATTAAGATTGACCTTGCTAAATTCAAGGCCATTATAGAAATGCCTCCTCCAAAAACCTTAAGAAACTTCATAGTCTATAGGGAAAACCCCAATCTATTTGTCACTTCATCTCTCAATTATCAGACAGATGCCAACCCTTTCACCACCTCTTAAAGAAAGACTCCTCCTTTAGATGGACCAAATATTGTTAGCAAGCCTTTGATTCACTCTAAGATTATTTATTTTCTCCACATGTTCTTATCCTACTTAGGGATGATCATCCTTTCTACCTTTACGTATCCACCACCGATCACTCTTTAGGTGCCATGTTAGGTCATCAAGATAAACAAAACAAGGAGCAAGCCATTTACTATATTAGTTACACAATTATAGAGTATGAGACACCATATACCCATCCTAAAAAGATTTGTCTTCGTCTCTTTTTTGTTTCCTCTAAGATTCATCACTACCTTCTTAATCACAAAACATATGTTATCACTAACACTAACCCACTCAAATATATGCACTCTAAGCCATACCATAATCAACATATGGCTAAGTGGCTCATGCTTCTGGCTGAGTTTGATCTTGAGTTTCTTCACCAAAATTACATTAAGGGGTAGGTCATTGATGATCAATTAGTTGAATCCCCTCTCCTAGATAACCAACCCATTCCATTAACATTTCATGATGAGTCTATTAAAACTCTTTCTCAAGGAGAACCCTCTTACCAAATGACCATGTTTTTTAATGTCTCTAAATGCCAACATGGTGGGGGTGTAGGCATAATTATCATACCCATTCATGATGAACCTCTTATACTATCATTTAAACTCAACTTTGAATGTACTAAAAACATGGAAGAATATAAAAATTTGGTTATCAATCTCCAAACTACTCTTGACTTTAAAATCAAAACCATTTCTATCTTTGGTGATTCTCAACTCATGATTAACCAGGTCAATGGGTCTTATCAGTGTAAAAAAAAAATTTACAAAAGTATAATCTCATCATTGATGAGCTCTTAAAATATTTTGACCATTATCAAATCCAATTAGTGCCTCGATTTGCTAACAAATTTGTAGACATAATGGCCTCTCTTGCATCTCAAATACCCTCTCAAACTACAGAATCTAAATTATTTGTCACCATCCACCATTTCATTAGGCCGTCATATATTAGTTTAGACCTTACAACCATTTATAGTGTGGAGGCATCTGCATTTTATGTTTGGTATGACCAAACCTTTAATTACCTTAACCTGGGCATCATTCCACTTGTCCTCTCAAAGAATGCCTAGAAGACCTTTATGCAGGGCACCTCTCATTATACCATACTAGGGGGGATCTTATATAAATGTGGCTTTAATGATATTCTCCTCCATTTTTTACATAGTCACAAGATTCCTCATGCCATCAAAGAAACCCATGATGGATTTTGTGGGGGAAATTTTAGTGGCCTCATTGTTACCAAAAGGATCATATGCCTAGGTTACTATTAGCCTACCCTCAATTAGGACTATTATGAATATGCAAAAAAGTGTGTTAAATGCCAAAAACATGCTAACTTGCATCATGTGCCTACTCATGACCTTTAGGTATCCATGGATTATTGGCCCTTCTCACAGTGGGGCCTAGATCTCATTAGATAAATCAATCCTCACTCTTCTCAATGACACCAATATAACATCACCGCTATAGAATATTTCACTAAATGAGAGGAGGTCATCCCATTTATCTCCATCAAAGATGAATCATCACATTATCTAACATTTTTGGGTCCCTTAGAAAATCATAATAGATAATGGTAAATCATTCAAAAACAAAAAAATTCAAGCCCTCTGTGATGCTTTTGGCATCAAACTCAACCATTCCTCACCTTACCAACTGTAGGAAAATAGACAAGTAGAAGCCTCAAACAAAACTCTCATCAAAATACTGACCAAAGTTGTATGTGATTTAGGTTGGGATTAATACATACACATCTCATTTTTTATGGGCCTATCGCACTAGTATCCAAACTATAACATGCGATACACCTTTTTCCTTGGTCTTTGGTGTAGAGGCTATTCTACCTTTTGAAGTCTAGATTCCCTCTCTTCATATTTCCTTGCACAAAATCATTTCTGAAGAGGATTATTGTCAAGAATAACTCACACACCTTGAATTACTTGATGAACATCACCTTGCTGCCCTTAGCCATCTTTGCATCTATTGAGAGTGTATTACCTATGCTTATAACAAGCACCTTAAATAATGAGAATTTAATATAAGAGATCTTATCATAATATAAAAACATGTGACCAACATGGATAAGAGTAAATGAGGCATATTTTCTTTCAATTGGATTGGATCCTACATAATTACCCATAAGTATGGATTAAGAGCTTATCATTTATCCTCTCTCAAAGGCAAACTAGAACCTGATCCTCTCAATGCTTCATATCTATGTCTATTTTTCTATTAAAGAAGGATCAAGATCACCTATTTTTCTAACTTAAGCTCATCCCTTGATTATGAGATTTTAACTGTCACCCACCTTCCTCCTTCCCTTTTGAGGATAATTTATTACAACATAGAACCATGTGATTAACCATCACATTCATGACCTAATCCTAAATATCGGTACCACGGCTCTACCCATAGCATGTTTCTCATGGATACTTTTTATCTATAAGAAGAAGGAATCCCATGATCATTGTCTCTCAAAACCACACCCTTTCATATATCATTAACCTTCTTGTGTAAATTTTTTGCCTCATAAAGGTAAACCTTAGAACCTAATTAGATTGGTCCATGTCTAAACATATTTCATCTTGCAATAATTACTTGGGATAATATATTAAACATTACAAACTACTCCCTCAAAGGATAGCTACCCCAAAATAAAATAAAAATTGCCAAATGTAAGGTAGACTAATCCCTTGAAGGACAACTATCAAGATCATTAAACAAAACCAATAAGCTTAGACCACTCCCTTGAAGGATGATTAAATTCACTATGTCTAGAGTAAAGCAATTTTTTAGAAGCTTCCTACATCGACCAACTTCCCATATACAAAAATAAAGTAAAATACCCACTATCACAATAAATTATATATCCGTAATTAGCTCTCCAACAACATAATAAATTGGAAGTTGCAATTGGCTTCCATATGTAGACTTCTTATATTGATCAATTTATAGCTAGCATACAATATGGACTTATCTATTACCATTTTTAGGTCACCTATAAAAAGGGAAAATTAATTCACATGCATTTATCATACATATCACCCATTACCCTTCACACCACCCATCACCCATCTTCCCTTTAGACTATCTATAAATCAAAGGATTTAGAGCTTACTTGACACCATGTGATCAAGAAACCTTTTTTATTGACTAATGACCGCTCATGCATAGCATTTGAGGGGCTTATATTCATTAATTCGATCCCACTTTGGGTCTATTTTTAGTCCTTGTCAAAAACAAAGCATTGTGCCCTATTATTAATGTGCTTGAATGGTGTTTTCCTCGTGACTTTTACCATCCAGTGTTGTAACAATAATAATCATTCTTTTTACAATCAATGAGATTATAACCACCACAACCATACTAATCATAACCATAACCATAACATTCATAAGTATCGACACAACCTTAAGCATGATACCATTTTGACCAGTGACATCCAACACATTTTGTATATAATAAATTGTGCAATATTTTAGTTAGGGTGTGAGGAATTGCACGACACATACATAGTCATCAGATTACACATTGCCTAAAGCGCATGCATATATTATTTTCCTACCTATGTATTAGACTGATTATTTGGTGACTCTAGATTTATTTTCAACCATCTTTATACTTGATTACTCCTAAGAATAACACCAACATACCTTATGAAGGAGGCATCATTTATTTAAGAAAGTTTGCTTCATGAACTAGATAGTAGCATTAGTGTGGGGTGAGGGGATGACACTCCTATGTATTGTTGTTATTATTGATAATGAATGTGGTTGAATATGGTAGTATTTGTGCATGGAGGGAAATACACCATCATTTTCAATGGAAATTTGAATGATTATTGTGTGAAGGTAGATGTGCTCGCATGAAGGACATGATTTGATCTTGGTATTGGTCCTTATCATGATTTTTTAAATAGAATCCCTACCCATTCTTCCTCACTAACTTGGTTCTCCATTCTACTGAGTAGGAAGGTCATATGATGTCATTGATTCCCTTGAATAGTCTTCCCATTGGAAATACTCATGTCTACCTTCCTTTTCACATGGACACATCACCCTTAATATGATTGATCATCTTGATAAAGCCATTATGCACCATCATGATATCTTTTTTTTTCATTATCATTCAATTTGCATTTTATGTCTTTCCTTACTTTGCCATCTCATGACCTTTATAGGCCTAGTGTTCATTTGCATCATTTTCACCTTTATCTTGGTTGACATAAATTATCTTCCAGTCATGGGCTTCTATAATGATCATGCCTTTGAAATTGCCACTATTGCTAATGGTAGAACTCCCAAATCCTTATTGTTATAAAAACTCTTCCATCAGAGGTAGGCCACCATGAATTCACACTAATACATTCACCTTCTTTTCCCATCTACCCTCCTCTTAATACTAACCCATTTCTATAATATTTGAACATTAGACCCTAACCATTGGCAGTACCTACTCCAACATGGTAGTCTTTTCTTTTGTGCCAGTTGAATGCTCATCCATAGTAAGGGAACCACCATATTCACTCACCCACATAGCTTTTTATTGGTTAGGCTTGAACTAGCAGAACCAATAATTCATTGGTTCCATAGAGATAGGATAGAGGATGTAGACATGGCCACCATTTGTCTAGCCTACCCAACTAAGGTCCATCCTCTATCGCTCACCACACTACTAACTTCCTTGTAGAATATATTTAACCATCAAAGAAAATGTTTATAGGTCATCATTTCATTACCACCCTTAAACATTAGCTCATATCGGTGATGAAAATTGGCCAAAGTGACTCTATAGATCTGTATAGATCCCCACATCCTAAAAATTAGATCATAGTGGTAGACACTATCTCTAAACTCCTACCCTCATAAAATTTTAGAAGGTGTAACCTCCTAGCAAAGGCACCTCTTCTTTAGATTAGCTCTATTGAAGAGAATTTGTGGTACTTAGCATTGTGTTTCCTTATAATTTATCCTACCTTGCCCATCTGTATCTCTCATCATACTAAATGTGGGATCATTATGGTAACTATTTACTGGTCTACACCATTCAATTTCATTGACACCTTCACCAAAACCTAAAATTATTATTTTATAAAGCCTTCTCCCTCAACCCAAACCAACCCATGTGGTCCATCAAATTGGGGCAGCCAATTTGAACACCACTCACCCAAACCTTATTGAACTACATTAGCCTGATGTTCATGGACTATGTAGGTGCTAGTTCACTTCTAAGGGTAGATCAGCTACTAATAACTAATTCCCATCCCCTTTTTCTTATCACTCATTTCCATCACTAATAGTGCCCTCTTACTTAGGGCATCCAACATCAAGGAATCTTTGAATTCTTTATTTAGCATCCTTATGTTTTAACACCATGTAATACTTCTTCTTAAGTTTTTCCCCTATTTCTAGAAGAACTACATCAATCTGAGATCCTTTTGGACTATGTAGGCAATGCTCAGTTACTAAGGTCGGCTCAGCCACATCCTTTATTTTGTTTTCCCTTCTCACCTAAAATCTCTTCTTCCACTTCTCTACCTATCCCCTCACCACCTCCCTCCCTTCAGCTTGTCAATCTCTTTTAATGACTTTTTTGGCTTGTCAATCTCTTTTAACATAAGGGTTGATAACCTCCCTCATTCACCCCTCTTATCTCTGATAAAACCACCACCTACTTTACCTTGCTAGCCTCCTCATCACCTTTCCTTGTGCATACTTCATATCTCACTCACTCACCCACTTCTCATGTATTTGGTCTCTCTCTCCACTTATTATCAACATTGTCCTTTATCCCCTTCAACTTCTTTCACCCTCCTCATCATCTCCCCTCACCCTTGGTTATTTTTAATACCCTCTTTATCACTCTCTTTTCCTCACCAATTCTCCATAATATTGTGCATCTTGTAAGATTTTTATTTCTTTTGTTAATGTGCTTTTTATTTGTGTACCACCACTCTCTACCATTTTGCCATTTTTCCCATTGTACCCATTTTCCATTCTTCTTGTTTGCTTTTTCCCCATCTTTTAATCCTTTTTTTCTTTTTTCCCTCCATAGCCAGTTTCTCCTTGGGTATTTCTCCTTTGAGAATTCTTTTCTTCTTCTTAGTTCTTTCCTTTTGCATTCCCCTTTTCCTCTTTCCATCTCGATACTCACTTGTCTTTTGCATCTATGTGAGTATCCTTGATTTGTATCCCTACTTCAATTCTTCCTTTTTATTCTTATCATCCTTGATATTCATCTCATTTCCTTTCACTATTTTCCACAATCCTCTCCCTTTTCTCCATTTTCTTTCATTTTTCTCATCTTGAGGACATTCCTTATTATTCCTAACCTTTTTTCCCTCTTATATATCCAAAGTTGGCTCCTTCCATCCTTCTCCACCTTCATCTTTATTTGTGACCTCATCATTTCCTCTACCTATCCCTTTATCTATCTCCTAGTCCACCTTCACCTCATCCCTTATGTTCTCCAATTCAACTTCCACCTCTTTAGAGTGTGGTCACCAATTGTGTCACTTCTACATATCCTTGTCTACTTCCTCATGTCCTCCATGCCCTTTCTTTAATTCATAAAATCCACAACATGCTCCCTCATTTAATTAATATTATTATTATTCACCTCACTCCATATTACAAAACCCCTTAGCATATTTCTTTGAATTCCATCAAAACTCAATGATTACTTATTTTGGGGCCTCATTAACTCACATACAAGGGTTTGAATCTTTACCACTTATTTTGTACCCTCTTTACTACTTTGCTTCCCTGAATAGTTGAATCATATCCTTCCATAGCCTATTGATGGCATTGTTGTGAAGTGTGCACAATGTCAACTTATTTATATGGTGATGAAACAACCCATCGGGTTACCATGATAATTTAAGTAGATCCAAATTTTATAGAGCTTGGTAAAGCATATTTCTCCTTTTTTTAAAATGGTGACAAAAATTTTATGCTTGAACCTACTTATCCAAGGATATAGATTCATTTTGCATAGTTGACATAATCATCTAATTACATCCTAGGTAATCTCATCCATCATATCTATCAAAAAAAATCATAAAACTATTTGAGACCCATATTTCCTACCCTCTAACACTTCCATTTCTCCAATGTCCTTCAACTAGACCGAACTACATGATATCAAATTGGGGCAACCAAGTTAACTAACACTCTTCACCTCAAAAGAACTACATTTAGATTGACATTATTTTTAAATTCCTATCCATGGATCTATGTAGGTAGCATCCATTTTTTTAGTGCATTATAGAGTTATCTTATCCATACCTTTACAACCCATATCTAATCCAACCATGATTTCACCACATCTACCTTGATGTTGGTTGCTTTTGACCCAAAATATTGGCATGTTTTGGAAAAAACTTTTGACCACAATGACCAACTTTACCATGTTGAAATTTTGAATGTTTACACCACCTCATGCATAACCTAACCAATTATGTTATTTTTTAGGAGCACTTCCTACCTTGAATACTTGTGACCAACATCAAACTTGTCTAGATGACTTGATAGGCCTAACATAATTAACTATGACCAATGTTGTTGACCGGTTATCCCTATCATGTGTCCTTATAGGATTAACTTTATTGGAAAATTTATTCTCTAAATAATATTTAATATTATGTTTAGATACATTTTGTGAACCCATTGTAATTTCACATGCCCAACTACCTTGTGGCACCACCTAGTGTCACCCCATCAATTGTTATCAAACCTACACTTGATTCAACCTTCCCTCATCGAATCTTAGTTTGAGGGGGAACACCTCCTCCCATAATTAGAGTACCTTGACCTTTGACCAAGTGATTTCTTTTTTTGTATCATTCTAATTCAAATCCACATAACAAAAAGGGGCAAAATGTAAACACTAGAAAACTATGCACTTGTAATTTTTAATGACTAAATGCCTCAAGCTCCCCATAAAGACCCTTTAAACCTTCTTAAACCTTTAAAAAACCCTCTTAACCTAACCATAAACTATTATTATAGTCACATAATATTATTCAAAAATACTATTTGAAATTATTATTCAAAAGTACTATTCACTATGGGACCCATTATCATTATTCATGATGACATCACAAGTGGCATGAAAAATGAAATGGTATGTGACATAGAAAGTGACATGGCATGTGACATTATATCAAGTGACATTGAAGGTGATTTGGGAGGTGATATGGAAAGTGGCATGGCTTAGAAGTGAGATGTTTAATATGGGACATCATACCCCACTTGGGACCCTTCTTAAAGTGATTGATGACCTCATTTAAGCATCACAAGAGCTCCCCTTTAAAAATGGAAAATTTCCCCTCAAGGGACCATTAGTCAACATGTATTTTACCTTCACACATGAAATTAACCACCAAAATAATATACCTACCTCTTTAAGATAAAGGGCACCCATTTTTGACTTCTTAGCCCAAATGGGAATCCCCACTCACCTCATTTTGACTAATTCATATACCATATAGAAAATGGTACCATACCTCTATTATTCCTCTTTTGGCATTACTCATCATAACATATGTTATAAATACCCCCCCTCTCCTTCACCTAGAGTTAAGTTGGAAAGTGGAAAATTAGTATTTTTTGTTATTAACATTTTGTTTCAAGTTTTTAGAGGAGGTTATCCTCTTGAGAAGGAGGTCATCATCATCTTGGAGGAGAAAATATTAAAAGCATCGAAGCTTTGCTAGAATCATTATAGGATTTCATCAACAATATCATCAACAACACCATTATCGACAACCATCTCAAAGGTTATTTGTTCTTAGCTAAAGAGGAGTATCCACCATCATCTGGATCATGTGTGCATTTTATACTAGGTTCTCATAACCATTACCCTTATTGATAGTTTCTTATTTTCATACTTAGAAAAAAGCAAAAAATAGAGAGAAACAACATCTGCTTCAAAAGTACCAAGATTTTTTAGCATGGTCTTATTTTGAGTTGAAAGTGTATAGGGAGGAATTATTTCAAAATGTCATCCCATTATAGCCTAATAACAAGCCTTTCAAGTAGAAACAAAGACCTATTAGTCCCATCTTGGCCACCAAGATGTAAGATGAGTTAAAGACGCTAAGGGATGGTGGAATCATTCAACCCATTAGGTATTCATCATGGGTTGCAAATTTTATCCCTATGAGGAATAAAAATGATGGCATATGCTTGTGTGTGGATTTATGAAATGTAAACAAATATTATTTAAAAGATAATTATCCCCTTCTCAATATGGACAACCTACTACAAAGTGTTACTGGATCAAATATTTTATCCACATTAGATGGTTTTTGGGTTATAACTAGGTTATGGTGAATAAATTTAAGAGACCCAAGACCACTTTCATAATGCCTTGGGGCATGTATGTATATATGAGGATGCCTTCTAGTTTTATGAGTGCTGGTAAAACATTCTAGTGAGGTTTAGACATTAATTTTACAAGGATAATTAACTAGTTCATTATTGTGTATCAAGATGACATTATTGTGTACTCCAAAGCTAGAGAAGAACATTTGAAACATCTAAAATAATTATTTATTGTATGTAGGGAGTTTAGCATTTTTATTAATCCCAAGAAGTGCCACTTTAGATTGTAAATGGTCAAGTTTTTGGGACATATAGTGTCTAAATATGGTGTCATGATTGATCCTAGTAGGGTAGAAGCCATTGACAAAGTACTTATCCCATAGTCTAAGAAGGGAATTTAGTCCTTCTTTGGACAAATTAATTTTATAAGTAGGTCTATGTCCAGCTTTGTAGAGATAAATATGACTATCATGTCCATGATGAAGAAGTACCAAATCATCAAGTGAGAGGAAAATTCCATGCAAGCATTTGATGACATCAAAGGAACTTTAAAATCTACCCCTATTTTGGTCATCCCTGATTACACTAATCCATTTCAAATATTCTCTTTTGCATTATATAATACTATTTTTTTATATTGTTGCAAAATAATGAATAAGGTCACAAGTAGCCTATAGATTTCTTTAAAAATCTATGCAAGGTGTTGAACATTGCTATACCATTATGGAAAAAATAGCTTTCACTATTTTGAAATCTATCAAAACATCCAGGCCTTATATTCTGAGTTTAGAAATTATTGATTACATCTCACACACCATGGTGAAGGACATTTTGACTCAAACTAAAGTATCCAACAAGAAATGCATGTGGGTTAACAAGTTTTAAGAGTATGACATGGATATTTAGACCACCAAGTTAGTACAAGGGATGGGTCTAGCTAAACTCATGGTTGAGACCAATTTTCAAGCCATTAAGGTAAACACTACTATTCTTAATGTTGATGATTCTTTTAGTCAATTTAACATGTCTCCATCATATAGATATATTGTTTACTACTTGTAAAATCTAAATTTTCTCACTGACTTAGAAAATAATCAAAGGACTCTTAATCTTATTTCCCAAAAATACCTCTAGACTAAAAATGGAATATAATGGAAGAATGTAGATGGGGTTTTCTTAAGATGCAATCTATAAGAAAAAACTAATGACCTGATTGAAGACTTCCATTATGGCATAGTGGTGGCCATTTTGTGTTTAATGTTATAACTCATAAAATTTGGTTATTGGTAGTCATCATCATTATTCAAAGATGTTGCTTAGAAAGTCAGAAAGTGTGAGAAATGTTAGCACTTTTTTGGGAGGATGAAAGCTTCAAGTTCTCTTTTCATACAATCTATGACAATTAAAGGCCCATTTAGACAATGGGGAATGGATTTCATTGGAGAAATTATTTATTCATCAAGTGGTGGACATATATGGATACTAGTTGTAATTGACTACTTCACAAAATGGGTTGACGTGGTCCCTATAAATAAATCAACACACTAGGTAGTAATGGATTTTTTGCTAAATCAAATTATTTGTAGATTTGGTGTGCCTATTAAGGTTATTGCTGACAATGCCATGAGATTCAAAGCCAAACCTTTAGTAACATTGTGCAAAGAGTATAGGATTGATTTAACCTATGCTTCTAATTACAACCGTTAGGGGAATGGGTAAGTAGAATTTAGTAACAAGAACTTGCTCAAAATCATTAGGTAAATAGTGGAAGTAAATAATAAGTGGGGTGAACAAATGACATTTGCCTTATGGGCTGATAGGATTATGCCCACAATTATTACAAGCAAAAGCCTTTTTATGCTTGTTTATGGAGCTCAAGTAGTTTTACATATGAATTTGTAGTTTCTAACCTATTAGCTCATGAATCAACTAGAAGATGTTGAGAAAATAAACCACTATGAAAATAGGATGAACCAAATTATTGAGCTTGATGAAATTCAAAGACAAACTCATGAAAGACACCTCAAGTTCAAGAAAAAGTTGAAGAAAATATTTTATAGGAAGTCACTCTAAGAACATATTCTCACTTGGATTTACACCCCTTGAGGAGAAGTATTAGCTTTTCTCATAAAAGTGGCATAATGGAAACATCTCACAAGCTATGGGTAACCAATAAGTGAGATGAATCTCTATATTTAAGGGCTAGCTTTATGAATTTGTCTTAAAATTCTTTCACCTATACTAACTAATTATTTATGGGGAAAAGGGTTAGAGTGAAATGAAACCTATTCTAGAGGATGATGCACTAAGATGTTTACCAAAATACTACCATACTCTATCACAAAGAGACAAGGCATACCACACTAGTCTAAGATTCTTATAATTCACTAACATTAGTATTTCAATATGAAGGTAACATGCATGAAGACTATCCAAAGTAAGTGAAACTATAGATCAGTTATATATACTAAGGGTTCCTTATACACATAAGAACAAATCCATATACTTAGTAACACTTCATATGACCTGCTAGGCTAGAATCACTTGCATCAAACTTGGAAGGATTGAGAGAAAGCAAGGATAGATGAATATATCTTAACCATTCACTATACATCTCTTTACACACTTTGGAAAGTTGATATATAAATTTAAACTAGATTTAATTTATTATCTATGGAAAATTACAATGTCAAAACTGGTAGGGCTTCACCATACCTAGTGTGGTATTAGATTACAAAAGGCTAAAATGGTAACTACTTATATCATTTAAGAGAGAAGTGGGAAAAGAAGATTCCAAAGATCACTTGAACACTTGTCATGATGAGAGGAAGAGTTAAATGTCCATGAAAAGATAGTTTAAAACTTATCATGTAAGGTCATAAAGTACAAATGTCAATCCAAGGCATGAAACTCTTAAAAAGTGATATGAAATTCCTTTTGTTGGCTCAAAAAATTACCTTCATCATTTGGTTCTATTGGAACATACCAAAACTAATTAGGGGAAGGTTTAATGATTTAAATGAGATGTATGGGTTATGGACCTGATTGTCCATGCATTGGTTGCATTCCTAATCACTTGGATTCCTCTAAAAGTGAACCATCATTGCTTGTAGTCAAAGAAACTCCCTTTTCCACACACCTTTCACACTTGGATTATAAAATGGATTCAAATTATCATGTAAATACATAAAATAGGGTGAATTACATGTTTATAGGATATACATGGCCTTAGTTTTCTCATCTGCACCTTAAATAGGCTTCCACTTGAGGTTTCCACACTTCTCATCATCTTGTTTACTTTGTCAATTTTGACTAGCTAAGATAAAGCTATTGATACATATACTTAGGAGTTTTATGAAGAATTAAATGGACATGGGGAGTTATAACAAGTTCAAATACATATACAAAATTCATTTTCATCTCTTGAAACCTCTTAGAACCTATATAATGCATAAAATAGTCAAAGAAATAAATTTTATACTTTGTTTGTATAGGAAGGGTAGAAAAAAAGTTGATGAAGAGGATACCTAAAGATTAGTATACAACATAAACCAGATTTATATGTCATTTTGGTCCATTAGGGCATCTCTCCATCTTCATTTTCCCAATCGAGTCATTTTCAAGGGTTTGTAAGGGTTTTAGGTCGTTTTAGATCTTAAACTTAATTCATATAAGAAATCAAAAATACAAAAAAAAATCACAATAATTATGTTTAAGAACCATTACAACTTTCCCAAACTCCTTATATCTCCATGAATAACCTCTAAGAAGATGTAATCATTTCAATTTAGCCTATCAAGCTTTGACCTTCATTTTGCATACCTCTGAGTTGTCTCTGAGCCAAAAGTATCTTCCCATGTGACTTATCTACATACAAAGATTTTTTAAACATATATTATGTCCCAATATATATGTACAAATGGATTAAAATTATTTCCTATATTTTTAAGTGAAAGTGACTTCTCATTTCGGTTTTAGGCCAAAACCCTATCTAATAGGCTTCACTACAACTTTGACAGTCAAGACCACCCTATTGAGGTTCTCCCTTCTATTATTTGTTTAAATTTTTTTATACACATAAAAAAAATTATTCATACCTTCTTATTTCTCATTATCCCCTTCTCATCCCTTACTCTTCATTCTTCAAGACTGTAGAGTTTGCTCACAAAGTGCATGCCCTTTGTCTGAGACAAAATAGAGGGATCTTCCCTTATTTATAAAAACAAAATAAATGTTTTATTTGATTATAAAAATAATATATATTATATTTAAAAAAATTTAGTCCTTTATTAGTTTTTATACCTCTCAAATTCATTAAATCATATGATAGACTTGTGGAGTAGTTGACTATCTGCAGGGTTTAGGATATAGACTTAATGATGCTTATTTATATCCCTTTATATATTATATATCCATAATTATGGTGTAATTATAATATTTTATTATAATTAATGTATTAAAATCTTCATTCATCCCTCAAAACTCTCATATATTCTTCATACTCCTTGCTTAGTCAATATTGAGTGTCATTTCCTAACTATGTTTCTCTTTCATGTAGGTGATTCCTACTTAATTTAGATTAAAATAAATGTTAATTGGATTAATTATAATATAATATGGTAGTTAAACATTTTTTGTGACCCCTATACATCATTATTATTTAATACCAACACTTACAACCTCAAATTTACTCATTGTCTATAACAATCAAACACAATCAACTCCGTTGGGATAAATAGGATCTTGTAGGTATCAATTGGCCTTATAAACTATGTAATATGTCTTTAGAAAACCTTTTTAAACCTTTAATATAAATTTTTTAATTTATATAGGCTTATTATACCCCAATTTTATTTTAAGATCTCTATGAGCACCTACAAGCACATTGTAGGTAACCTTTTCTAGGTCACTATACACCTATAAATGAATATCTGACCATAGCATTGCACTTTAAACCTATTCCAAGTATTTAATGTTATTTTTCACACTTTTTATGACTTTTAGAACATTAAAATATACTTTAAAGTGTCACCTTTGGAAGTAGATTCCCTTTGAGGTAGAAAACTTGTAGACGATACTGACTGAGTTTATTGCATAAAAGTGCAACTTTGGGCTTCTCTAGAAATAAAACCAGATAACCAAATCACTTACTTATTTTTAAATTTAGAATACTATGTGAATAATACAATAAATAGTCACTTATATTCAAAAATATTCTTGACAACCCTATTATATAACCTTGACAAAAAGGCTCAAACCTCTAATTTCATCTTTTAGGGATTGGATCCTTGAACACCATCATCTCATGTTTAAATGTGGTTTACACTTCTATTTTCCAATTTGACACTTAAAATAGGTATAAAATGATAAAAAAACACATAATATTAATCAAATTATGGTTCCATAACTTGTTTTAGCACTTTAAAATGACTCTTTAGCTCTCTATTAGCACCACTTATAGGTGGACATTGTCATGTATAGGCAGTAAATGTAGAATTACAGGTAGTGTGAAAGATATACATGTTTGTGGTCAAATTTAGGCTATTTAAAAATTTAAAAATTCACTCCTATCATTATAAATTATTTTAAACAATTGTGAAGGCTCCCATTCCAACATGATGTCATCCTAAGATACCTATAGGTGCACTTTGAGTTGCATATATATAGTAATTATGAAATGGCCCATGTATTCAAGGAATATACCTTCATAGTCAATTGATATCCTTTCATGATTTTTAAATGAAACATTATTATGTTTCAAATCTTTATTCAATATTTCATACCTCATTTTAAATATGTCACCCTTTTGTAGGCACCTACAGGTGCATATCTATGGTGACTATGTGTAAATGTTGCACATGATTGCAATAGTTCCTTCTTCCTTATGTAATTTGGAAAAGCTCAGTTACTTGTATATGTATAAATTATATTTATTAAAATTTTAAAACTCTCTATTACTCCATGAATGTACTAAATATCCTAACATAGTCCACTTAGTTGACTGTGTATGACAACCATGGAATAAATTGACCGCATCTCACTTATGACTGCAACTCTATGCAATATTGATTTAGAGAATGAAATTTAAAGGTGAAGGGATTAATAGGTACTTTTAAACATGGGAATTAACCTACATCATTCCTTGGAATTACTACCAAATCATGAAGATCCTAAAAATGGTGGAAATATGCATGTTATCTTCAAATGAAACCAATCTATAAACATGTTATGATTTGATCATAAAAAAACTTTGAAACAATAAACCAAGAATGAAGAGAATTTTATCAGGTATTAAACATACTATGTAATAAATATCAGAAACTAAATTATATGGACTATCCATACAAGAGAAAAATATATAGGGTATAGGAAACAATGAGTAGAAAAACATAGTCAACTTGTTAGAGATGGTTCATAAATCATGGTTAACCAATAAATTAAATATTTTTATTTAAATATATATATATTTGAGTTTAATTTCACCTCCCAAATGATTTTTACTTGAAACTTCTCCAACTAGCCATACTAAGCACAAACCTGTTGATTGGTTTTATGTGTCTAAAGGGGTGAAGAAGAAGCATAATGGTTTTGGAACCTTTTTATCACTTAAAAAGCATGTCAATAATTTATATTATTTTTAGGAAGATTAATATTCATTACATGACCTTATCTCACATGTCACATTCTTTTATGGGTTGTACAACTACCAAACTCTTCCTTTTTCAGTTGGTTTCTTGATTTTCAGTTAGATAGCCTACAAGTTTTAGATGGGACTGATATTCCTAATAGGTAATCTTACTTATTTTAAATTTTAATAAAAACTAAGATACTTAGACACCTTTAAAATCATGCCACTTTTATACATGACCTCTAAACGGCTACTAAGTGACTCAAAATGACATATAAACTAATTAGACCATGACCAAGGCTAAAATGGAATTAAATTATAAAAAATATAGTATAACACACCTTATGTCAAAATATTAGACCCTTATATAAGTTTTTACTATAGGGAGGTTGATCCATTTTGACTTGTGGTTAAAATGGTCAATATCTTTGGCAATTTGCCAAGGGTGGCATACTTGTTATGCCATGACCAATTGCCTAATCCTATCCAGTTGGATATGGAGTCACATGTACATGAGATTTTACACAAATTTCCTATTAAAACACACAAAACACAATAAAACCAATAAGAATCAACATACAAGACAAGAAACTAATCAAATTCACACATGTTCTTCATGAGTACTTATGGAATACACACCAAACTAAACATACTGACTCAAACACTAACTAAACTAAGATTAAAAATCCCTCCTATATCAAAGGGGAAGTTTTAAACATATCTTTATTCATGATATTAATGAGACATAAAAATTTTATCCTTGACAATGATGCCTCCATCTTTTTCATGATGTTTGCCAACTTTATTGGCATGATGTTTAATGAGAACCAAACATCTCAAAATAGATTAGTTATAGAAATGAACTTATTTTCATCACAACAACTTCAATTTTATGATAATAATTCTCAACTATGACCTCCAATTGTGGTTCAACAAGTCATACCTTATTGATTTCCATAGTGCTCTCAATAAGATTGGGTTTCTTCTCAACTACATGTTGTTCTATCTCAAATGTAGCTGAAGGTGATTCAAAATCAGATGGAGGTATTAATTCATCTCCAAGAACTATGTCTTCTACCTTGGTCTCATTAAACTCTTTTAAGACTTCCACTTGTTGAGGAGTGACTTGACCTTCATTCTTGATAGTATACTCCATTGTATGCTTGAGATGGTCATCCACAACTTCATGATCAGACATGGAGTCTTCTTCAAATACCTCTCTCTTCAAATATTGGCCACATTCCTCATGGTCAACTAAAAAGGAGTCTTTAATATTTTTCTCCTCATTCAAAAATGTAATATTTCCCTTTTGTTCACCAAGGGGAGTCCCTATGGTGATTTATTCATCATAGTCACTCATGCATCTTCTTGATCAAACATGAATTGAGTTTTCTCTTCTTCACTTGCTTCTCTCAAGATGGGATATTCCTCAAGAAGGGGTGAGGTGGAAAGTTTATGGATGGGCTCATGTGAAGGAGATATAATATGAGGTGTAGTGGAAGGTTGATGAGTTGGAGATGGAGTATGTGGTGAAGGAGAAGGCCTATGAGTGTATTTAGGAAATAGAAAAGCACTAGTAAGCTCATAAGGAAGTGACTTCTTGGGTTGATTATAAGGACTAGAATTTACATAAGTAGGAGTGGCATCTTTCCAATAGATTTTTTGGAATTCTTTAATAATACCATGTTCATTTTTGAGCTCTTTATCTACCCACATACTTATCCTTTCTATTTAGCATTTAAGGAACTTCTTTGCCAAGTTCATTTATTCCTTGATCTCTCATTGAGATAATTTTAACTCTTCAAACATCTCCAAAGTCTACATATGACCTTGGGTATAACCTCTAGACTATTTCGTGAGATGACTAGGGAGCACATCATACTCATCATCCCATGTTCTCATACTCTCTTCATTAACTAGTAACTATGGTATGGATGCTAACAAGGAATTGATATAAGATGGAAACATTTAAGGAGAAGGAGGGAAATGATGGGAATCAATACCAACTTCAATGTGTTGCATTATAAGATTTAAGAATCCAACCCTTGCATCTTGATATCTTGATCTATAATCCATGTAAACATATTATTCCTCATGACAAGACTCATAAGAGTATTCTTGAGTTTGATAGGTGTCATGGTATGCCTGGTAGGACTCATATTGGGATTGGTAGGAAGGTATTTATTGATAGTTATCTTGGCATCCTTCCTCATAGGGTTGTCTAACAACATGATGTCCATATGGAAGGGTAAATGAAGGGATATAGGTCTACCATGGCTCATAGGATTGATATCCATTTTGATAGGACTATTAAGGGGTAAAAGGTGATTTATAGTAAGGTTGATAAGGAGGTTCATGATAGGATTCTGGCTATAGCTATTCATATCAACCTCATATGTCAAAGGAAACACAAAAATTGACATTTTTTTTAATTAGATATACCTAGGCTGCTTGCAAATAGAAGTTATCATTCAAAGTCACCATTGGTGCTAGCTTACTTACTTTTAAAAGCTAATAGAGGAAAGATATAACAATGATATTCCCACTCTCTTAGACCTTTGTCCCATTGAGCATGCCAAAAAAAAATCCACTTGGATTTTCACCGCTTGAGGAGATGTCTTAGCTCTCATCATCCAAGTGTCACAATGGAAACATCACAAAAGCTATGGGTAACCAATAGGTGAGACGAATCTCTAGATTTAAAGGCTATCTCCTTGAATGTCTCTCAAAATTCTTTCACCTATACTAACTAATTGTTTTTGGTGGAAAAGGGTTAGAGTCTACATCAAATAAAACCTATTCTAGAGGGTGATACACTAAGATGTTTACCAAAATACTATCACACTCTATCATAAAGACACAAGGCATACAACACTAGTATAATGGTCCTAGAATACACTAACATTAGTATTTCAATATGAAGGTGGCATGCATGAATACTACCAAGGTAAGTGAAACTATAGATCAGTTGTAGAAAATAAGGCTTCCTTGTACACTTAAGAATATGTCCATACACTTAGTAACACTTCATTTGACCTATTAGGCTAGAATCACTTACATCAAACATGGAAGGATTGAGAGAAAGAAAGGATAGATGGATATCTATTAACCATTCACTATACATCTCTTTACACACTTTGACAAGCTAATATATGAACTTAAAATAAATTTATTTTATTTTCTAAATCAAAGTAAAATATCAAAACTAGTAGGGCTTCACCATACCTAGTGTGGTATTAGATTACAAAAGGCCAAAATGGTAGCTACCTATATCATTTGATAGAGAAGTGGGAAAAGAGGAGTCCAAAGGTCATTTGAAAACTTGTCATGATGAGAAAAGGACTTACATGTGCATGAAAAGATAATGTGAAACTAATCATGCAAGGTCATAAATTACAAATGTCAATCCAAGGAATGAAACTCTTCAAAAGTTGCATGAAATTCCTTTCATTGGCTCAAAAAACTACCTTCATAATTTAGCTCTATTGGAACATCCCAAAACTAACTAGGGGTAGGTTTCATGATTACAATGAGAGGTATGGGTTATGGACCTGATTTTCCATGCATTAGATACATTTTTAATCACTTGGATTACTCTGAAAGTGAGCCATCACTACATGCAGTCAAAGAAACTCCCTTTTCCACATACCTTGCACACTTGGCTTCCAAAATGGGTTTAATTTATCATTAAAATACATAAAAATGGGTTAATGACATGTTTTAAGGCTACAAATGGACTTATATTTATCATGTGCACCTTAAATAGGCTTCCACTTGAAGTTTCCACACTTCTTACCATCTTACTCACTTTTCAATTTTGACTAGCTAAGATGAAGTTTCCATTAGACACACTTAGGAGTTTTGATGAAGAATTAAATTGTAATGTGGAGTTATAACAAGTATAAATCCATATCCTAAAGTTAGTTGCATCTCTTGAAGCCTCTTATAACCTACACAATGCATAAACTAATCAAAGAAATTAATTTTTTACTCTATTCATATAGGTATGGTTCCATAAAAGTTGATGAGTAAGACCCATAAAGAGTCCTCTACAACCATCAATCAATTTACATGTCATTATAGTCCATTAGGGCATATCTCCATCTTTATTTTCCTAATCAAGTCATTTTTAAGGGTTTGCAAGGATTTTAAGTCCTTTTAGCTCTAAAATGTCACTCATAAAGATAGGACATTATAAATAAAAATAAATTCAAAAAGAATTATGTTTATGACCCCTATAAACTTTCCCAAACTCCTTATATCTCCATGCATAACCTCTAAGAATATGTTAGCATTTTAATTTAGCCTATCAAACTTTGACCTTCATTCTGCATACCCTTGAGTTATCTCTCACCCAAAAGTAGATTCCCTTATGACTTATATGAATACCAAGAGTTTGGAAACATATATTATTCAATAATATACATGTCCACATGGATTATAATTCTCTCTTATAGTTGGAAGTGAAAGTGACTTCTCATTTGGGCTTTAGGCCAAAACCCTGCCTAATAGGCCTAACTACAACTTTGAGGGTTTAAACCACCTTGTTGAGGTTATCCCTTATGTGATTGGTTTTCCATATTTGTATACACCTAAAAAAATTATTCACACCTTAAATTTCACATTATCCCCTTAGCTCATCCCTTTCTCTTCATGCTTCAAGACTGTAGGGTTTGCTCATAAAGGGAGTGCCCTCTATCTGAGACAAAGTATAGGGAACTTCCCCTATTTATCCAATAAAAATAAATGTTTGAGGGGATTATCCAAATCATATAGATGATATGTACAATATTTTAGTCCTTGATCAGGTCTCTAGACCCCTAAAATGCATTAAATCTTAAGACATATTTGTGGAGTAGTTGACTATCTACAGGGTTTGGGATAGAGACTGTATTATGCTTATTTAGAGCCCCTTATCTATTCTATATCAATCATGAAGGTGCCATGAGACTATTATTATTATTATTATTATTATTATTATTATTATTATTATTATTATTATTATTATTATTATTATTATTATTATTATTATTATTATTATTATGGGCGTGTTCCAATATTCATTCATCCCTCCAATCTCTCATATATTCTTCATACTCCTTGCTTATTCAATATTGAGTGTCATTTCTTGACTATGTTTCTCTTTCTTATAGGTTATCCTTGCAAAATTTAGTGTAAATTCAATGTTCATAGGCTTATTTAAAATCTCTTAGGGTCCTTAAATATTTTTTGGGACCATTCTACATCATTATTATGCAATACCAACACTTACAACCTAAAACTTGATCAATATTTGTCATAGTCAAACATAGTCAACTGTGTTGGGACAAACAGGACCCTGTAGGTCTTAGTTGGCCTTAAAAATTAAGTCATATGTCTTTGGAGAACCTTTATAAACCTTTAATCAACCTTTCATATCAAAATTTTCATGTCTATAGGTTTATTATGGCCTACACTCATTTTGAGATCTCTATGAACACCTATAGGTATGTTCTAGGTAGCCTTTTCTAGGTCACTATATACTTGTAGATGAATATTTGACCATAACATTGCACTTTAAACCTCTTCCAAGTCCTTAATGTGCCTTTTAACACTTGGTAGGACTCTTAAAATATGAAAATATACTTTTAATTGTCACCTTGGGAAGTAGAGTCCATTTGAGGTAAAAAATCTATAGATAATACAAAACATAGTCACTTAGATGCATGAAGAGTCCTAACAACCCTGTTATATGACCTTGAAAAAAAAGCACAGACCTCTATTTTCATCTTTTAGGGATTGGATCCCTATGCACAATCATCTCATGTTTGAAGGTGGTTTACACTTCCATTTCTAATTTGACAATTCAAATAGGTCTACCATGATCAAAACCACATACTAGGACTCGAAGAAAGGTTCCACCACTTGTTTCAATGCTTTAAAATGACTCTTCAGCTCTTTATTGACACCACCTATAGGTGAACATTGTCATGTATAGGTAGTAAATGTAGAATTGTTGGTATTTTGTAAGATATACATGTTTATGGTCAACTTTAAGCTCTCTCAAAGTTTCCAAATGCACTCCTAGCTTTCCAAGGAATTTGAAACAACTTTCAAGGCTCCCATTTGAACATGATGTCATATTGAGATACCTGTAGGTGCACTTTGATTTTCATAGAGATAGTAATCATGAAATGGCCCATGTATTCAAGGAATCTACCTTTATAGTCAATCAATCTCCTCTCATGATGTTGAAATAAAATATCAAGATGTTTCAAAGATTTAGTCAAGCTTTCATAACTCATTTTCAATATTCCACCCTTTTGTAGAAACCTATAGGTGTATATCTATGGTGACTATGTGTAAATGTTGCACATGATTGTAATAATTCCTTATTATTTTTGAAATTTGGGGAAGTTTAGTTAATTTTATGTCTCAATGAGCTGTATCAACACTTTCAAACTCTCTATGACTCCATAGACATACTAAAGATCCTAACATCGTCCATTTAGTTGGCTATGTATGATAGTCATGGAACAAACTAACTACATCTTGCTTATGACTATAAATCTATGGAATATTGCTTTGGAGAATCAAATTTAAAGGTGAGGGGATTAATAGGTCATTAAAAACCTAAAAATGAACCTATTTCATTCCCTATAATTACTACCAAAGCATGAAGATCCTGAAAATGGTGGAAACATGCATGTTATCTTCAAATGAGACCAATATACAAACCTGATATGTTTTGATCATAAAACGCTCTAGGGTATGGGAAATAGTGAGCATAAAAAACACATTCAACTTGTTAGAGATGATTCATAAAGCATAGTTAACTAATACTTGAACTATGTTTATGTAAATTGATCTCTCTGAGTGTAATTTTACCTCCCAAAGGCATTTTACTTGGAACTCCTCCAATTAGCCATACTAAGCACAAACCTATTGATTGGTTTTTTGTGACTAAAAGGATGAAAAAGAAGTAGAACAGATTTGGACCCTTGTTAGCACTTCCTATAGACACTCAAAAACTATAGATGATAGATTTTGATGTCAAACTTCTTCTTTGACCCTCACCTGACCTCACATCTAGTGGACCACCTAGTCAACTAGACTCACTAACTAACTTGATCCCTACCCTAAAATGCTTAACTAAACCATTTAATTCAAATTTCCTATTTTCCTCTAACCCTTTTAATGTTGATGGTCAACCTAACCATCAATGGTTAGGCCCCAAAACCTATTTAAAAACACTAAATCATTAAAAACCTTGTACAAGATAAACATTTCCTTGAACAAAAAATTGCTTTAAAACATCATGAACTAGAAGCTTTATCCCCTTATCAAATTAGTAACTTCTTCCATCCCAGTTAGTAATTTCATCCTAAAAAAGGAGAAGAAGAGCGAGTGAAATGGATCCACAATCCAAAATTTGCATATCGGTATCCAACATCCTTTTAGAAAGAAATCAATATCATTAGAGACCTAAAGATCTATTAGAATCACCTTTGAAAGCCAAGGTGCCATTACTTTGGCCAAATCATTTCAACATTCCATTATCAATTTTTAGGCATATTTTGCTTATTTGGTTGATTTATATCCTTTCTAATTTCCCAACCTTATCCATATATTATTATTTATCCCTTAGCCCCATAACATATGCCTATTGTCTGAAAATCTAATTTACAGTTTATGTTCTAATCATTTACATACTTGCATAAGCAACCATCGATGGTTTACCCTAATTGTCACTAGTCACCCAACCACCAACGGTTAAAACCAACCACATCTAGTTTTCTTGACCACTTCCAATCACTATGGCATAAAAATCTAGCAATCCATTTTGATCCCCTTACCCCTAGTCAAACCCAATTTTCTTTATTTTTTCTTGATCACAATATCCTTTCTGATTTTCTAGACCAGACCCTGACTACTTTAGTAGAAGTATTGACGCACTTTTTATTATTTTAATTCTTTTTTTTGAATAAACATTTATATTCTCTTTCTTGCATAAATTAACATTTGTATCATTGAATGTAAGTATCCTTTATTTTTATTTATATTAACTTAATTTTTATAATAGTGGATTAATAGCCTCTTAACAAGCAACACGCTTATTATATCTAGGTCACGCTAGGTAGTCCACTCAACCATCCATCTAGAAATCCCCCTTTCTAGTGTCTTTCTAATTTATAGGTTATTCCTTCCAAGCCAAAGAGGAGTTCCCATCATCAAATAGATTCACGTTCACACTTTACCGAGTCTTCCTCTATGCACCCTATTACTAGTTTCATTACTTTATTTCCAAAACTAAGAAATGAGTGAAATTAACTAAAACATTTTGTCATGCCCTATGGGACCTAGTTCCCTTTTCTTTCCTTTATTTTTTCTCATTTAATGAAATTTTAAAATTATATTTTGGGCTTAAAATAAACCTCTTACATACATTGATTGCCTATTTGTCTTAGTTAATCTAGTAACATAGTGGGCAAAGTAATAAATCATAGCTTTCTCACTTGCTATCACACACTAAGCTGAATTAAAAAAAATTAACACATCAAAACATACCTAAGATAAGGCTCGACTAGCATTTCATCACCTAGCAATAACCTTACCCCTTCTTGGCTATCCTACTTGGATTTCACCACCAAGGGGAGAACCAACTTAGCTCTGTAGTTAAGTATAAACTTTGAACTTGGTATATTTTGGCTAAGCACCTAACACTCTTAAAGCCATGGAACTGTGAAGTGAGGGGTAGGCCCCAATAACAAGACACATATCAAAGTTCAACATAGATTTTTATCTTGAGCACCTAAACAACCTCTAACCAACCTTAGATTGCCTCTTTAGGACCTAATCTACAAGCCAAAATTCCTTCTCATAATTTCTAAACCATAATCCAAAAGTGATCTAAAAAGAATTCTAGGATTTAACACATTTTTAGTGTATGTATTATTTGACTTGAATTCTTTTATTTTATTGATCTTTACTTGAGGTGTGAGTTTTGTCATATTTCATATCTTCTCATATGGTATTTACTAGACAAAAATTGAGAAACCAGACCAATCAACCACCACCTTCCTCTTCCTCCTCTATGGAATATAATTCTAATGATGAGGGTTCACCTCATCTTTCTTCCCCTCCTAACAGAATCTTGGTTATTTCCAAGGGTGATGTGGATTTTGCTACCTTCCTTGATAATAATCTGATGTCCCTTAAACATTATATTAACAACTTGCTTCATCGTACCTCTATTTCTTTGGTTCCTCTTATGGAACCTCCTTATGGTATACCTCCCCATCTTATGGTGGGTAGCACCTCAACCCAACCCTTGCTGACCCAATCCCCTTATTCCTCCAACATCTCATCTACTACCATGACCCAAACCCAATCCAATATCCTAACCTCCAACCAAACAGCTCCTACCGCACCCAACACTTCCCATATAGGTTTAACTTTACCACTAGTTACCTATACTCCACCTACCATGGGGTTATCTTCTACCCCTATATCCACCCTTACTCTTATCTCAACCAATCCACCAACCTCCACACCATTTTAGAACTTGGTGCTCTCTATACCTCAAAAACTTCCACCCATTAGCTTTAGGGTTACCACTCAACCTCAACCCACTACCTCAGCCATACCTCTAAGTCAACCCACATATATCCCTCAAAAAGTAACCACAACAACCTATCAATATGTCTTTAACCCACAGGGGTACATAACATCTTCTACTCAACTATTTGTGTCAATCAACCTCTATGGGGCACCATCTCAACTTCTTGTCACCACTTATCAATAAGTGGCTTCCTTCACACCTTCTATCACCTATCCACATATAGCTTCCACCCAAACTTAATAGAATTTTCACCTTAGCTATGCAATTACCCAACCCTAACCAGATATGATCAAGATATTAATGGATGAAATGACCAAATTGGAGTCATCCATCTTCAGGTCTCATAACATTTTATCCTATGACCAAATTTTTAATTAACTCATTCATCCATATATCCCTAACCATTCTTATCATCCTCAATGGGAATTGTCCAAGTTTTTAAAATTTTAAGGCAAGGAGGACACCCAAAAACATTTGAGAGCATTCTCTCATTCTTTCTATTTAATCATATATGATGATGTTATCTTTCTTCGAGCCTTCCCCATGTCCTTATCTAGACCCACCCTTGATAAGTATAGTTATCTTCCCATGCATTCCATCTTTTCTTTCGCTCAATTGGCCCAAATATTTTTAGAACACTTTTAAATAAACATATCTAAAAGGGTTTATATCATTTATATTTATTCCATTAAGCAATTTGATGATGAGTCAATTGTTGATTTTGTTGCTAGATGGAGAGGCCACATCAACCAACTTACATTTTCCTTACAATAACCCAAATTGATTGAACTCTTCTCTCAAGGTTATGACAAACATATATATCCCACTGTACAAGTTCAAACTATCTAAACTTTTGATGAAGCATTCACCATGGCATGTAAACTAGAAAATTGAGCCATTGATGAAGGAAAGTTAAAATTATGGGAAAAAAATCTAGTTTTAAATCCAATGGCCCTTCCTCTTCCAAAACCACTAAAAAATCTAATACCAAGGCAAAATAATCTACTAATTTATTTATTATAAAAACCACTCCACCTCTAAATATCAACCAATAACTTCACACCAATTCTCCCAACCCTTCTTATCAACAAAACTAAAATTAGAACCGAAATCCTCCAAAATAATATGCTCCCATTAGAGAACCCTATGCATCAGTTTTGGATAAATTTCTCAAATCCAACCTTATCTAACTCCCACCAATTAAACCACCACAATAATTTGATGCTTCTCTCCCCACGTTGTGTTGGTATAACAAAAATGACCATTTTGCCTTTCACCATGTTGTAAGACATGACATTAATAGATGCAATACCTTCAAAAGCCTTGTCCAAAATCTAATTAATAGTGGAGAACTTGTGTTTGAAAATCCTAATGCACCTCCTAATCATTCCCTTGACATTTTTTTCAAACCTTTTCCCAATAACACTCCTACTTAACTCCATGACAATAAACTTGAATCCTCTTGGCACACACAATCAATGTTATTAATAAAAAGACCATTATTGAACAAACCATTACCTCAATCAACCAAATTGAAATAGTAAACTCATATCCTATTATTTTGGATACCCAAATGTATTAATTAACCACCTCTCTCTCTTCACTTGATGAGACCATAACTCCTTCTCCTTCGATGGAAACACTAAAGGAGACAACCATTGATTCCACTCTACCCATTAAAGTGGTAAAATTTCCCTCCATTCCTTTAGACACCCAAACAAAGGAAGCAACCATATCCCACTCCTTCACTTGGGGAAAACACACCTACCTCCCTCATCTTTGAACCATCCACACTTTCTTTTGAAACTATCCCAAACCAAGAAAAGGTTATTTCACCTATCCAACCACCAATTTTGGAACTATCCACCAAAAATAAGGATAGATAAATTATTCCTTCTTCTACACCAAAGGGATTAATATTTGAAACCAATGACCAAGGAATTAAACCTATCTACAATCCCTTTTCTAGGCTAGTACAAAGTTTAGAGTTCACTTCCCAATCTAACTTTGATAGAGCCACCTTTTGGCATCAACTTGGACTTCCTTACCAAATCAAATATAAATCCTCAAATTCACTTGAATCCACCCTTAAATCCATTATTCCTTTACTGGATATCACTTCCAAAACCACATTTGAACCATACAAACCACTCCCACCTAAATTTCCAAATCACCTTATGCCCCTCTCACCCAACCAATTAAGAACTTAGGAATTCTTCCCACACCTAGTCATACTCACCCCCTTTAAGGTTAGACTTAACCCCATCTATTCTACCAAAAAAACCTCCACTAAATCAAATAAGAAGTAGAGTCACCCAAACCTCTCCCTCAAACTAGACCCATACCACCTCCATCCCACTTACCTTCCATCTTAGGAACCCATCCTTCTACCATTATAGTTACATATTCTTCCTCTAAGAAACCATCCCCTTTTTCTCCACCTACACCCATCAAACCCTCTAGTTCTTCATCATTTTTAACCAACCTATCTACCTCTACTTTCCCACCTATAGCTAAACCTTCATCATCTAAATCCTCCACATTAAAATATATAACCCCAAAACCTATCATAACCAAGCAAACCCAACCAAAACCACCAACTAAAATCATTCCTCCAACCACAAATCCTATAATAAAACCTATGCCCAAGAAGTTTCCCACTCTTAAAACTATTGATGAAGAACTTCCATCCTCACCAACCCCATCTCCCTCCAAATTTGAGGACTCTGATATCATCCTATCTAATTTTTTTGATAAATACCATTATTTTAGGCCCTTTGACTTATCAAAAGTGTGGCCAAACTAAAACCCTTCCTCTCATCCATCTTGAAATGAGCTAGTTTGATTCTCCTACCATCAATACCATATAACCTTAGGATGATGATTTTATTCTTGCTTAACTCAGTGTAGGAGATTATTATATCCCCAAATCCCTTCTTCCTAAGAACCAAACCATGCTAAATGAATCAACCATTGATTTAAATTTGGGTACTCAATAACTCCCATGTTATCAAAATTGGCCAATCTTTAAATTCTATCAAAAGATAAGACTATCCTTCTTTCCTTTGAGATTGTATGCATAAAATTTTCTTGGTCCTATTAAGATATGCCTATAATTGACCCTTATATCACCCTCTACAACATCATCATAAACCCTGAGGCTAATCTAGTTTGGTAAAATATTCATAGGATACATCCGCACATAACCCTTCTTATCAAAGAAGAGCTTTAACACCTCTTATTTGTTGACTTCATCCAACTCATCCATTATCCATAATGGGTTACTAACATCATTCTCATCACCCATCCCATAGGGGGACTTCACTTCTCCATCAAATTTTATGACCTCAACCTCACTTACCCAAAGGATGACTTTCCTCTACCCAACATCGACTAACTCATTGATCTTACAGCCAGCCATTAAATGTCATCCCTCATAGATAGTTTTGTAGGATATAATTAGATTTTAATTACTCCTAAAGATCAGAATAAAAGTTCCTTTATCATCCCATGGGGAACCTTATACTACCAGGTCATAACCTTTGGACTAAAAAATGTTGGGGCAACTTATTAGTGGGCCATGACATATATCTTTAACAATCTCATCCATAAAATCATGGAGGATTATGTGGGAAATCTCCTTGGGAAATCCAAACACTACAAAGATCACCTAGCCATCCTCACCATCATCTTTGACTAACTACTCCATTATCATTTTAGACTCAATCCCAAAAAATGCATTTTTGGGGTCTTATCAAGAAAACTTCTTAGCTTTATCATGTCTCTTCACAGAATTAAAATAGACCCTGTCAAGGTCAAAGAAATATTAGAGATGCCACCTCCTACCAACCTTTCCTAACTCCATAACCTCTAGGGTAAACTTCAATCCATCTGATGTTTCATCTCCTAACTATCAGAAAAGTCTCAACCCTTACACCACCTCCTAAAGAAATATACCTCTTTTAGGTGGACCAAGGAATGCCAACAAGCCTTTGATTTAATCAAGGAATATCTTATTTCTTCAATTGTCCTCATGCCTCCTAAGGAAGATGAACCCTTTTACTTATATATATCCACCACAAACCATTCCCTAAGGGAAATTCTCATGTATCATGATGAAAAGAATAAATAAATAGCCATCTATTATATCAGTCACACCCTTATCAAATATGAAACTTGGTATACCCATCCCAAAAAACTATACCTCACCTTAGTTTTCATGGCCTCCAAACTCCATCACTATATTCTTAATCATTGAACCTATGTCATAACTAACACTAACCCTCTCAAGTATATGCACTCCAAGCCTTACCAAAACTAGTATATGGTTAGGTGGATCATGTTCCTAGCTAAGTATGACCTTGAGTTCTTTCCATAAAAGTACATTAAGGGATAGGTCATCACTGATCAATTAGTTGAAGCTCCTCCACTAGATAATCAACCTCTTCCTCTTATCTTTCTAGATGAGTCCATTGTAATTTTGTCCCAAGAAGAACCCACCTACCAAATGACTATGTTTTTCTATGGCTCTAAATGCCAAAATGGTGGGGGTGCTAGAGTTATTCTCATTCCCCTTAATGGTGAACCTCTTTCTTTTAAAATTGACTTTCAATTCATCAATAACATAACCAAATATAAATCCTTAGTCATAGGTCTCCAAACTATCATAGCCTTGGGAATCAAAACCATTAGTGTCTTTGGTGACTCCTAACTAGTCATCAACCAGGTCAATGGATCTTGTCAATGTAAAAATGTTGTCCTCTTGAAGTATAAATAGCTCAGATGTCTTCTTAGCCTCATTTTATTGTTACATTATCTATTCATTTCCTTGATCTACTAACAAGTTCATGGACATGATGGCTTCCCTTGATTCCTAAATTCCATCTCAACCTACTGAATCTAAACTATTTGTCACCATCCATCTATTCATCACACCCTCATATATCAATTATGATCTTCCTACCATCTTTAGTGTGGAAGCATCCCCTTTAGACATATGGTATGACCAAAATTTTTATTACCTTAACCTTGGCATTATTCCTCATGACATTTTGAATAAATATTGAATGGATTTCATTCAGGGTACCTCATATTACTCCATACTAGGGAGAATCTTTTACAAGCATGACTTTGATGACATCCTTATCCATTATTTGCATAGTCATGAAGCCTCCCATGCTATCATGGAAACACATGATAGAGTCTATGGGGGACACTTTAGTGGGATAGCTATTGATAACTATATTCTTCACTTGGGATACTATTTTCCCACCCTTAATTAGGAATATTGTGACTATGTAAAGAAATGTGTTAAATGTCAATAACATACTAAAATACATCATGCATCTCCCCATGGCCTTTAATTTTCTAAATACTATTGGCCTTTCTCATAATGGGTACTTGACCTTATCAGGGAAATCAACCCCTATTCTTCATAATGACATCAATATATCATTACCACCACTAAATATTTCACCAAATAGGGTAGAGGCCATCCCCCTTATATCTACCAAAGTTGAAAACATTATCAACTTCATCAATCACCATATCATTTTTCATTTTGGGGTTCCCCATAAGATCATCACTAATAATGTCAAATCTTTTAAAAACTAAAATGTCCAAGGTCTCTATGACACTTTTGGTATCAAGTTAAGATTTTCCTCTCCTTATCATCCACAAAAAAATGGACAAGTAGAAGCCTCTAACAAAAGGCTCATCAAAATACTCACCAAAGTCATAATCACTTAAATTTGAGATTAGAATTTACGCATCCCTTTCACTTTATGGGATTATTGCACTAGCATTCAAACCTCTATAGGTGCTACCCCTTTCTTTCTTGTCTTTGGAGTAGAGTTTGTCTTGCCTTTTAAAGTCCAAATTCCATCCCATCATATATCTTTGCATGAAATAATTTTTTAGAGTCACTACCATCAAGAACACCTCACGTCTTAAACTCCTTGATGAAAATTACCTCACCTCCCTTAACCATCTTCATGTCTATCATGAGCAAATCAAATGCACACACAAAGAAAACTTAAAAGAGCAAGAGTTTAACATCAAAGACCTCATCCTTAAGGAAAATCAACATGTAACTAGTATGGAGAAAAGCAAAAAGGGTAAATTTTATTTCAATTATATTGGACCCTACATCATAACCCATAAGTATGGATCAAGAGATTATTATTTGTCCTCTCTCAAAGGCAAACCATAACCTAAACCTCTCAATGCTTCATATTTTCATCCTTTCTATTGTTGAAACTAGGATCAAACTCACCTTTATGTCTAACTTAAACTCATCCCTTAGTTGATGAGATAGTCAACCACCTACATATCACTAATCCCTTTGAGAACACTTGATTACAACATATAGCCATGTGTTTATCAATCATAGTTCTAGCCTAATCCTAAGCTTGGGCATGACTATACTACCCATGGCATGGTTCTCATGGATACTTTTTGTCTCTTACCAAATGGAATCCCATTGTCAATTATCTCTCAAACCACTTTCCCTATCCTTCATTCAACTTTTGTGATAAAATATTTCCTCCCTAAGGGTAAATCTATAAGCCTTATTAGATTTGTCTATGTCTAACATATATTTAAAATATCACTTGTATCCATGTCTCTAACATTGTAGGCTACTCCCTTGAAGGACAATTTCCCAATAATTAAAAGTTGCTTAAGATAGACTACTCCCTTGAAGGATAAATATAAAAAAAAATTAGTTTTAGACCACTCCCTTGAAGGATGTCTAAGTCAACTTTAACAAAAGCAACCAATTAAAGTTTCCTACATAAATTAGCTTAAATAACTTATCAAAATAAAAAAATCAACAAACAACCCTATGTCAAAATTAAAGTAATAAAGCTATAATTAGATCTTATAAATGCCATTTGTAGACTTCTCACATTGATCAGTCTACACACTATCCCATTACTCCATAATCTATTCTTATATATGGCATTAGTAGACTACCCACATTAATCAATTTACATATCATATTTAAACAAGGACTTATCTATTATAGTTTTTTGGTTGCCTCTAGGATGGGCAAGATAACCCACATCAGTTTAACTTTTACTTATTTAACCAAGAACCATCAACCTATTACCTCCCTTCCCTTAAATCCTTCTTTGAAATCAAGGGACTATGAGCTTACTTGATACAAAGTAATCAAGACACTCTCTTTCTCAATAAAATAATGCTCTTGCAAAGCATTCAACAAGTTTATGTTCACTAAGTCAATCCAAATATGGGTTTTCTTGTTTCATCCTTTCCAACTACTAACATCATGCCTTTGTCTTTCCCTTTAGTTATTAGTTAATATGGTCATATGTCTCACAATTCTTATCTCATTATCACATTTAGTTTATTATCTACACCTAATTTATGTGCCTCCATTATATTACCATAACATTATGAATATAGCACACATCTTACACATAAACAAAACCTTAAAAATACTAAATTATGAATAATCACAACATACCATCATAACATTATAACTTCATAAATATCATCATCAGCTATCATCATAATCATCTATCAAGTAACCACATTATCATAATCATCTCCTAACCATCATCATCAAGACATATCAATCAAATATTCATGCTCACATATAATCATGACATATAAAAATAAATATCTTAATCAAAACCATATCTTAAATAACATACATCATATCCATCATCAACTACCTACACTAAAGAACCTTAATCATATATGTCATCCATGATCTATAAAATCAATACATAACCATCATGAACATAACAACATATTCAAGAACATAACAACATACTCATAAATATAATAAAATGCATAATCACAAAAATAATTATCATATACATAAATATGGAAACACATGTCATCATTCATGAGTCTCTCTCTCTCTCTCTCATATACATATCACATCATTAACACATAGACTGATATCAAAATATAAATCATGTACATATAAAACCTCCCCTCTATCAAGCCCCTAGGGAACTAGAACCACCACCACCTGAACCATTTGGACCTATACCTATACTACCATCTAGTAGTATCACCCTTGACATCCATACTTATCCCATTGTTGAGGCCCATTATCCTAGAGTAGCTATCAATGGACCATCAACTAAGTTGGCCCTATAGTCACCATACCACATCTCTAATGGAAACTATGCTAGAACTATCACCTTGTCATATCTAGGCTCCTCAATGGTGGCTAAGTATAATATCCTTGAAACTATGTTAGGTGGACCTCTTACTACTACTATAACTACCCCTACTCTTTATCTCAATGAGTCTGTCTCCTAAGTCACTAACCCTAAAGAGATCCATGCTTGATCATGCTCACCTATCAAAGTCACAACCTATCCCTATAAGGTAATAACCTATGCCTATAACATGGCCACCTACCCTTAAAACCCTATAATCGAGGCTTGATCTATTACTTGTGCCTATCCATCTAGTCTACCACCTTGTGTAGTTGCCCCTTTAATATCCATATCCATAGGATACTATTGCTCATAATCCCATCCAAAATTAGCTACTACATACCTATCCTAGAACTATGTTACATATCCATTAACAATCCCTACATCATCTTTGGCTACCCTCATTAGGAGCTCCTCAAAATCCAAGACAACCTCCTATGGATATGCATTTAGGAGTGGAAACTTTATGTCCTCTCTCTTGTATCATGGAAAATCTATGAGGATCCCCTACACTAGTCTAAACTTTCTCTACACTTGATCAAATGGGATCAACTCAGTCTCCCCAACCCATCTCCCATATATCTAGCACTAACTCTAGAGTGATAATGTGTGCTACTTGTGCTCAAGCCAAATAGGCCAATCCACATACTATCTCCATAAAACATCACCTATCACCAATCCCTCCAAAACATCTCTTAACCAATCAATGTCTTTGGATCTTCCACTGGTACCTTTCAATGCATCAATATCTTTCCATCACATGAAACCCACTAGAAAGGCTACTTTAGTAAATCCCTGCCATGGTACCCCCAATGGTCTCACAACACAAATTTTCTCAAAATAATAATAGTGTAGCATAAAAATGACACTAATAAAAACCATCTGTGTGACTAAAAGGCCCAAAACTCCCTATATATCTAGACTAGTAATACTAGGGACCATCTAAATATAATCCCCCTAAGTAGCATCTCCATTAATACCCCTAAAAATAGGTAGGGAAACCATTCATAGCTTGAATTTGGTAAATCAAAACACGTCACTTCCATCATCATCATCACAAGGCATCTATCCTCTTGGAACCTCTGGTACATTAGCCTAATCCCAAACCCACTTGCATGCCATCAAACATGATATTGATTTGTTCTATATATAAGATCCATATAATAGTCTCTATCTTCACTCTTGATATGATATATGGGCTCCTCCAGATAGGTAGCCATATAATCCTTATCACATCCTCTAGTAAGATGGTCATCTCTCTCATATGAAACATTAACATGTTCATTATTGGGTCCCATCTCTTGATGAGCACGATGATCATGAAAACATCCCATGGTAGATGATGATAATGGATCATCACCCCAAGGCCAACCATCTCCATGTTCTTCCACTCCTCTATGGTTATCACATCTTGAACCTCAACAAATATCCTCAAGACTTGGTCCCTCATCTAGATCTAATCATGATCATACACAATAGTCTTATTATCAAGAACGCTTAGTTTTTCTAAATCACACTCAATCTCAACTTATGCCTACCCTTTTCAACCTTCTCACTCAATACAAGCCTCTACCTTTATCTACACAAGTCCTTTTATCACTATCTACCTCCATCTTGACACATTATTTTTCAATACTTGACATGTATTTTTACCTCCCTCTACTCAACATCCCTTTTAAACATCTCATCCTATCAAATCTATATTTTCTCTTTTCCCTTGACCAATCTCTTCCAAACACTTTTAAAAATTCCAAAAACTTTGACCTACCATTTTACAAACCTTTACCATTACATTAAAACATTCTACTAATTCACATTCAAACTTTCAAAAGTTTTCCAAGCACCATCATCCATTATTTTAAAACTTTACCCCTTAAAAACTTTGACTGCCAATGGTTATTTTAACCATTGATAGTTCCTAGGGACCATTTTACCCCCAAGATCAATTGACAAAGGTTGGGTCAAACCACCAATGGTCACTATGGGTAAATATCAATGGAAAAACCCTATTGTGTTCCACCCTAACACCACTAAACTCACCCCAAAGTAAAATTAAATAACCTCATACTCTTATACAATATATCTCAATTATAACACACCTTTCCCCTCTAATTATACTAAATTTATTTAGCTAATTTTATCCACATCCAAATACTAGGGAATCATAGCCTAGGGACATTTTCACATAACCTACCCCACTACCCTAAACCTAATTAATTTTAAAATAACCCCTACCTCATTCCATGATCATTAACATGGTCAAATTCTTCATGTTAATGCTCGACCATGCCCTCATCCACCCCCCATTTAGTCAATGCTCAGATCACCCAGACCAAATGTAATCACCCATTCATAGTTCTCCACCTCAAAAAAATCCACACCAAGTCACCAATAGACAAAATGATCCAATCACTAAAAAAAAAAATTCAAATGGTACAAAATACTTACCACTTTCCTTTTTACATTTTAGCTTTTTAGGGGTTTTCCCTAACCATCGACAATTAGGGGTAACCATCGATGGTCGATTCTAGGGGAACCCCTAAACATCACCATTCAGGTCCCTTAGTCTTTTTCCAACTTTCTCACCAAGACTCCCACTTACAATCTGACCTTTTTGGAAGAACTACATTTGGACTAAAGTTATTTTGGGGTTCTATGTCCCTAGAACTATGTAGGCAACATCCACTTTCATAGTGCATATAGAGTCAAATCAACCATTCCCTACCTACCCATACCCAACCAATCATTAAACAATGTCCACCTCAACATTGGTCTTTTTTGACCCTAACCATTTTGTGACAACTTTTCATAGTCTTATTGACTACACTAACCAAACTTGCCAGATTCAAATTTCAAAATTTGCACCACTCCATGCACGACCTGACCTATTATGTTATTTTGCAGGGGCACTTTCTATCTTGAATACTTTTGATCAATGCCAAACCTATCTAGATGGTTTAATAGGCTTGAATTGATCAGCTATGCCTAATGTTATGGACTAGTTATCCTTATCACATGTCCCTTTATCATCAACCTTTTTTCTACCAACATTGGCAACTTTAGTCTTTGCACAATCTTTATTATCACTCTTAGTCACATTTTATGCACGTTTTTGTGTCTCAAATACCAAACCATTGTATGTCACCCAACTCATGACTACCCATTTACCATTTATCAAACCCTAACCAAATTTCACTTTCACCTCATCAACTTTATGTTTGAGGGGGATACCTCCTCCCACACTTAGGGCAATCAGACCTTGACTAGTCATCTATTTTTATTTTACAACTAGTTAGATCAAAGATGCACAATAAAAATGATTAAAATGTAGACACTCAAAAAATACACATGATAGTTTTTGATGTCAAACTACCTCTTTGAGCCTCGCTTGACCTTATATCTAATGGACCACCTAGTCAACTAGACTCACTGACTAACTTGATCCCTAACATAAAATGCTTAACTAAACCATTTAATTCAAATTTATTTAACCTATTTTCCTCTGACCCCTCAATCATTGATGGTTAGCCTAACCATTGAAGGTTCACATAACCATCAATGGTTAGGACCCCAAACCTATTTAAAATCACTAAAGCATTGACATCCTTATATGAGATAAGCATTTCTTTGAATGGAAATTTGATTTTTAAACTTGATTTAAAACATTATGAATTGGTATCTTTATCCCCTTATCAAATTATTAACTTCCTTCATTGTAATTAGTAACTTCATCCTATAAAAGGAGAAGAGGAGGAAGTGAAATGGATTTATAATCCATAATTTGCATATAGGTATCCAAGTTCCTTTCAAAAAGCAAGCAATATCATTGGAGACCTGAAGCTTTGTTGGCAACATATTTGAAATCCAAGGTACTGTTACTCTAGCTAAATCACTTCAGCATTCCATTATCAAGTTTTAGATATCTTTTGCTTATTTGGTTGATTTATATCCTTTCTAACTTCCTAGCCTTATCCATATCTTATTCTCTATCCCTTATCCCTATAACAGACCCCTATTATCTAAAAATCTATTTTACACTTTCTATTTTGATAATTTCCATACATAAACAACCATCGATGGTTACATAATAACCAATGATTTACCCCAATCATCACTAGTCACCCAACTATTGATGGTTAAAACCAACCAAAAGTGGTTCACTTGACTATCACCAGTTATTGTGACATAAAATATAGAAAGCCATTTTGAGCCCCTTACCCCCATTCAAACCTAATTTTCTCTATTTCTACTTGATCATAGTATCCTTTCTAATTTTATAAACCAGACCCTAACTACTTTAGCATAAGTATTGACCCATTTTTTGTTATTTTATCTCTTTTCTTTGAATAAGCATTTAATTTATCTTTCTTGCATGCATTTAATTTTATATCATTTAATGCAAGTATCCTTTCTTTTTGTTTATATTAACTTAATTGTTATAACAATGGATTAACATCCTCTTTACAAGAAATACACTTTTTAGATCTAGTTCATGCTAAGAAGTCCACTCAACCATTCATATAACAATCCCCCTTTCTAGTGTATTTCTTATCTACATGATATTCCTTCCAAGCCAAAGATGAGTTCGAGTTCCCATCATCATCTAGATTCACACGCACACCTTACCAAGTCTTCCTCTACACACCCTATTACTAGTTTCATTACTTTATTTCCAAAACTAAGAAATGAGTGAAATTAACTAAAACACTTCCAAAGCATGTCAAGAATTGAGATTTGTCTAAAGAAGATGAAAAGTTATTACATGACCTCCCACATGTCACATTCCTTTATGGTCTGTACAAGTGCAAAACTCTTCCTTTCTTAGTTTGTTTCTTGATTTTTAGTTAGATAACCTACAAGTTTTAGATGGGACTGACATTATTGATAGGAAATCTAATTTATTTGATGTTTGAAGGAAAGCTAAGACACTTGGACACCTTAAAAACCATACCACTTGCATATATGACCCCTAAATGGCTACCAAGTGACTCAAAATGATATGTAAACTAATATGACCATGACCAAGGATAAAATGGCATTAAATTACATCAAATAGACTATAACACACCTTATGGAAAAATATTACACCCTTATATAAGTTTTTACTATAGAGGGGTTGACCCATATTGACTTATGGTCAAAATGGTCAACAAAACCTTCCAAGTAGGTGATTTGGTTTTACTTTGGGACAATAAACAAGAGAAGAAAGGCAAACATGACAAGCTTTATGCCTTATGGATGGGTCTTTTTTCCATTTATTGATAGATTAGGGAGCATATTTTATTTTTGAGAGACCTGGATGGTGAAATATTGGAGATACCAATGAATGGTAGACATGTTAAGCACTTCCTAGATTAAGTCCATTTGCAACTATGTATATACTATATAGTGTTTTGTTGCTTTGTCCTTTTGTTGCTTTCTCACCCCTTGCTTTGGGATTTGTTTGTATAGTTTCCTTTCTTGTTTATATCATGTGTTCATTTGTATATCCTCTAGATCTATTTTTATCAACTCTTCCTTTGTTTATTTGAGCCTCCATGAGTGATTATTGATGAATTTGTTAAGCCTTGACTCTGTGACTGATTGGATTGGCAATTGGTCTTATGTTTAGGGTTATTTTCACACCCATATTGGGTGTGTATCCTTGAGAGAGAGCTAATTTTAGTGACCAAAATTTCACTTAGGCAATTTGTCCCTTTTCAAGTATCAAAGCCTAAGTCCTTAACCATATCCTTATTTTTGAATGTCCATCATATGTCAAGTTTTGAGTTAAATTGGCTAAGTATTAATTCAGTCTTTACTTAGTGCGTATAAGGCCTTAAGGTCTTCAAGTTTTTTGTTGAGATATTTTCCTCGATGGAAATATGTCTTTAAAATTTTTGATCATGCAAAAAGTCTAAAGATTTATTTCCATTGGGAAAATTGTCAGTGATAAAAAACTTGATAAAATTGCATTGATTCGAGAAAAATTGTAAGTTCAAATCTTTCAAGATAAATGTAAAGCCCATTGCTTTAGGAAAAATTTTGGAGACAAAATGTTTAAAATAATTTTACTAATAGAAGGTATGTGGTAAAAAAATCCTAACAAAATTGATTCTTTAGGGAAATTATATCAAACAAAATGTCAAAAATAATTATCCTGATGAAAGATAATGATGAAAACCAAATTGCTATAGAAGTGTCTAAGAGAGTTCAATACTTTGGGAAATTTATCCCAAACAAAATGTCTAAAATAGTTATCTTGATATAGAAAGACCTTGAATAAATGCCTTGAAATAAAATTCCTAAAGACCAATAGGGAATTATTATGAAAGAATTGTCCTGACAAAGAACAAAGGGCCAATGAAAATAGGAATGCTAAAGACAAAAGGCCCATATCATAAGATCCAATAAAAAAAGTCCTAAAGAAATTTGCCTAAATTTCAAGTATGATGGTCTTAAAGATGTATTTTGATAGGAACATCGACATCAATTTTAAGGCATAACAAGTAGTAGTTAGGATTCAGATATTCTAAGATGGTTATATGAAAATTAAATTTAGGCCCTATGAATTAGCCATTTGATTTCAAAAGGAGGTAGATCTAATGGCATGTGTTTTCTTGAGTAAAGATGATCTAAAAATGCATGATCAAATATGAATAATCAAAGAAACCTAGGATGAGTGAGATAGAGATAAGTATCATCAACATGGGACCCTATAAAAAATATAGTAGAGTATGGAGTAAAAGACTAAGCCCTATGGATAGAGATCAATGATCCATTCTTGATTTGTGTTGATGATATCAATGGTGCATGATGATGGTGGCGTATTCAAAAAAGATCCAAGCAAATCTAAGAGCACCATGTGATGAGAAAGTGTTAGCCTAGCATGACTGATAGGGTAAGATGTAAAGATCCCGTAGAGCTATCAAGTGGCACCATTTTAGTATAAGTCCTATAGATGGCCAATGGCATTCGATCCTTTGGATCAAGATTAATGGCATGCATTTTCTTAGGCAAGGAGATCCAATGATGTGATCCAAGATGGACTTTTCAAAGGTATAAGAATCAATGAAAAAGTGACATGTGCCCAGATTAGGGCCAATGAAATGGCCTAGTTAGTTTTAAGCCTTGTGAGTTCCCAATTGGATCCAATGTAGTGAAATTTAGTCAAGAAACTAAAATTAATTATTATTCCATAGATGGTAAATTATTAAAATCATAGAAGGAGGTATATGAGTCATTATATAACATATTTTTCAATCATAATCATGGATAATGTTTTATTTATACCATGACCATGGATCATTCATGTGTTATTATTGTAAAATCAAGGTTGTTCCATGGTGTGCACTAAAGGAAAGGCAGTTGTCCAGGAAGTTCCAACTATGTAGGCAAGTGATCAAGAGCTTCTCCAGATGGTTTCACATAAGGATAAAGTCTATTTGGCTCCTTAAACAAATTTTCCTTCCAAATCATATACAGACATCTCGAACCATGAAATAAAAATTTTATTATAAATCTTCATCATTCATTGTAGAGGCAGTTATAGCGATGATTCTTTTCTTACAAATGGATGAAGGTATCAGTTGTGGAATGAAATATTTTCTAGATAGAAGTATCTTGGAAAAATTGGGAGGGTTGTTATGTAATTTTCCAAATTATGACCCATGATCCCATAACTAAAAAAGGTTTTAAAATGTATAAATAGGGGGCTTATCCTCTATTCAAGGTTGTTGGTGAATGTTTTAGGTGTTCATTTTCTCTAAGTCTAGCTTCTGATAGAAATTTTGGGATCAATTACTATGTGTATATCTTGACTCTCTTGCTAAGGTGGTTGTAGTTGTATAGCCATGAGTGAGATTTGATAGCATCTTTATGTCTCCCTTATCAAAAGAACAATGTCACCATGCTTATCCCCATGGAAGAATTTTGAAATATCAATGTTTGTAATATTTATTTTCAAGTTAATAAAAATGCTTGTGGTTCTTTGTTATTAACTATTTATGAAGTGAAACAATTTGATTTACAAATATTTTTGATTGGATATCTAGTTTATGTTCGTTATTGGTTATCATTTTTAGCATGGTTTTGGGTTATAAAACTTTTTCTACATTATTTTAGAACATGTTATTAAATAACTTGTTAGGTTACGCTAGGTTTATGTATTTGACAAGAAAGATCCTTTTGAAAGTTTAGTTTCAATGTATGTTCTATTATATCAAGGATCATTTGTTATTTCTCACTAGCTTGCATTTGAGATTTTCTACATTTGTACTAAGGAATGATGTCATGAATCTTTCAAGATACCCTACCATTTGAAGGACACCAACACACCACCTTCCCTTTTTATAATTATCCAACTTGTCCTACCTTATCATACCCTATAAATATTACACCCTTTTCATATTATAATTGTTATTTTCCTTGAAAATGCATAAGATCTTGCATATTTGAAATGTGTTTATAGTTTGTGTTTTAAATTATAGCATTGTAGTCTTTTATTAGACCCCTTGTTATTAAATATTCTATAGAATGAAGTTTATAGTCTCTTTCCCATCTATCTTTAGTATCTTGTATATGATTTAGAGCATTTGTGCATTTCATGTGACAACCCTTCATGGGTAAAGTGTGCAAACTTGGTTATACCTTGGTCATATTTGTTCCTTATGCTAAAAATCCCCTTGGAGGTTAAATTTTAAAATCTCTCCATATGACCGAGCTACCCCATAATTAATCTCACCATGGTTTAGGTATATCAAAAAGTAGCAAGGAACTGACTGTACCCTTTGTAGGTGCCTCTAAGTCATTTTTTGTATCTATTCCATTCTAGATGCCAAACCCTTTCCTGACTACAATGACATTTTAGCTAGTTTTTCATCTTTGTTTTCTATTTTCTTTAGGTGTGCAAGGCCAAGTTTATATGATATATAAATAAGAACCCAAAAATAACAAGAGACATCATAACTAATGTCAACCTATCAATGGTCCCATCTTTTAAGCATCTATTGATATCTACCCATCAATCCCATATACCAACCCATAACCCCCTATTAGTCTCTGCACTATCACACTCAGTGTGTGTGGTCACTAGTAGATCCTTCCCCCTATCATCAATAATAAAAAATATGATATACGTCTTCCAATGTCATTATCATCTCTCTAGTTATGAATTATAAGGTACTCATCTCTAAGTTCCATCACTCCACCAATGCAATAATCAATGCATGATCAATTCACACCATAAGCATAGTCATTCATAGTACAACCCCACCAACTCTATCACACCATAAGCTGATGGAATCAATAGTTACATATAATTTAGTACTTTAGGATGCCATATTTGAGATGCCATCACACCTAGGTCCTCCTACACCAATCACCTATCATATCATTAAGTCTATCTAATCACACATTCATTTTTCACTTATCTCACCTAATCACCTCACTCACTTAACCACTTTTAACTCACTACACAATCCTACTGAAACTCACTAATTATCCCCCTTTCCATCCCTAACATAATTAAGACCACCTCTTATCTAATTTTATAACCTAATTTTCTCACTTCATACCTATCCTAAGCCCCTTCCCTAACTCACTTACAAACCTAATCAACTAGCTTCACACCCATCTTACTTACTTCTAACTAATCCACTAAATAATAACTAACCTAACCACTTCATTTACCACCCCCCCATCATATTACTCTCATCTAACTCCCTCACCATCCCTCCCTATCCATTAAAATCCATAACCTATCCTTCTATTTTCCCATCCCTTCATTATTCAACTACACCATTGCAATACCACTACTTGCATTATTTCCCTAACTAGTGGTATTGACAATATCACTAATCACATTCCATGGTTTTACATAAACATAATTGTAACCTCATGGTTATGCAAAACCATAATTCACTAATCTATGATATCATGATATCACTACTCATGACTTGTCGTATTATAATATCCTAATTCCACAATTTTGGTATTACAATAATTCAACTCATGAGGGTGTTATCGCTAATCATGAGTGAAATAACATGATTGAGGGCATTTACCTCAATTATGGTATTGTGTCCACAACACCTATAATCTAAAAACCATGAAATAAATGCAAAAAATCAAAAAATTCATAGGTTTGAGGCTAGTAACATGCCAACAATCCAACATCCTCAAGCCTATGAAACTCTTGGACTCTCTCATCATGGTGTGAAGCTCATGAGATGCAGTCCATATTTTCATCTCAGATCACTATTTCACCAAGGTAAGAAGTCAAAATTAACCCCTTTTCACCCCTTTTGTCCTATTTGACCCCCCTTTTTTACCCCCATCACCCCTTTAACCTCTAACACCCCTGTTCTCTCATTTTTTCACCCCTAAACATCATCAACCTCATCTATTACCATAATTAATTATTAATTATCATACCTAAGTAATTTGGGGTATATATTTTCCATCTCCCTATCATCCAACCTAATCCCAAGTCAGAACTACATCAGCCTAAGGTTTTCTAAGACTATGTAGGCAGTACCTAGACCCAATTTTGTGTTCCTAAGGATATCTCAAACATTATTAACCCCCAATCCCCATCCTATACTAGATTAATCACTAAACAATATTACATCACTTTAAGATACATATCTCAAGTAAAGTGGATTCTTATCATTAATCAACTCATCTAATCTCCATTATAGGTTTTCAAGCCCTCTATGGCATGTGTCCTTACTATGGTAATTATCACTAATTGGTATCCTATCCCATCTCTTTATTTCCCAAATAATATCTCCATCTTGGGAAAGCCATTTTAATCAATTTCCTTTCTAAACATTAATGGTTTGTCTAGAATCCATCTCTCAAGACTAAGCCACTTTATCCCCTTGTACCCATACTTGGGGTATCTTAATCATAGATATATCATTACTTGGGGCATCCCAACCCATCTTATCATTCTAATTTTATCCCCCTTGGGACTTCTATTTGAGTGACCATCTGAGTTGGTTCTCCCTACATGCTCCATTAAAGGGGCATCATACATACTAATAACATATCCATTCACGACCATGGTTTCTATTTGAAAGACCATTATTCCTTCTATCCTATCCACTCACAATGCCCTTTCAAAAAGGGACAAAATGTATGCACTTAAATATGCTTACCTTGATAATTCTATTAATTCCCCTAAATTAACCTATAACTATATTCCCTAGCAAATTAACTAATATCCTAGTCCCTACATCAAATTCCCTACATCTCATAAAACTTATTCTACCCTTGAAAATAATTAATCATATTAATTATCCCATTAAATAATCCTAATTACCTATTAACCTACTCATTAACCCACTTTCTAATTTAAAAATATCTTTTATTCACCTACCCACCTACCACCCTACTAAACTAGCTATTCTTGCACCCCTACTCCCTAATGGAGATTCTATAATTGGATAATTATTTAATCTCATCTAATTTAACCCTTATCTTCTAGAATCATTTATTATATAGGTTTTCAAGGAATTAAATTTTTTTTGGAAAATCCCCAACCATGGATCTCAATGAGCTCAAGATTAAATTTGAGCCATTAATTTTCCCTCCCATGGCTTATATAAAAAAGCCATACCTCCATGATTAACTAACTTGAAACTTGGAAGCCTTGAGAACATACTTGAAACCATCATTAAAACACTCCCATAGATTTATCATATCCATCAACAAGCCAATAATCCATTGAATCCATTATCAAGCACAATCATGTAATCCAACAATCCACTCATTTTACATTCAAAGTCAGTTTGGCAATCTTGGAAATGCATTTTAAGAGACAAGAGGATGGTAAGCAATGCCAATGTAAGTATTTTATTATCTATTTATCCTTTTTTATGATTTTTTTTCATTATGTTTTTTTTATTTCTAAAATTAGTAATATAGGAAAGAATAAAAAATACACTCAAATGCTTTCAAAACTAAATATGAATGATAACAAGGATAACATACCAAGGAAGTGAATCTATCACTTATAAATATCAAGTAGTCTAACATGCACATTTAAAAATTCCATGGATAAGGCAAAACTAGGTTATTCCTCATTGATCAAAGGATGAAAATGGTAAGATCTTTTCCATAACCAAGTGGAGGATACAAACTTAGCCAATTAAGGCTCAATATATAGAGAAAGTGAGAGAGAAGAGTCAACAAGTGTCTCATGAATTAAAATAAAAATAAGAGTTATAAAAATACCTCAACAAGTCCTAAATTCCATGTGTATATCCTATAAATATGTTCCCTTGATCCAAGTGGCATAGGATTTAAAATGCTTACTTAACACCTTAACTAGCTCTCTAAAACTGCCCTTTGCCTTGGCATTTTTAATGATAAATAGACTTATTTATGGTTAGATCAGGTTATCTTACAACTTCTATTTTCTATTTAAACCTCTCAACTTAATCCATCAGGCTCTCTTTGACACATCACTTCATTCACTTGGTAGGTGTTTAGAAGACTCTTCATTTCCTTAGGTTAATCTTGCATACAAGTGTCAAAACTTGAATTCATATTCTTAAGCTTATCCCATCTTCATGGATGGCCTATTAAACTCATACCATACATATAACAATCCATTTTAAGGCCTCAAATTATCCCTAAGAATTCATTCTCTATCAAAAGCTCTAATTAGGCCTCATTCCTTATAGCCCTAAAATCATGTAAACCTCATTATATAGAGAAAAATAATAATGTTACTTATAATATGAAGGCATATTCTTAGACCCATTATGACCTTACAACTTCTTGTTCAATTTCATGCTCTAAGAATGAGTGGAAGTCCATTTTTTTGCTCCTTCTCTCTCCTATCTATGTCTCAATTTGGCCTCCCTGATGAGAGAAAAAATATTGACTCTACAAGATTACCACACATTCTAAAACCCAAATAAACATGTGACTTAGTTATATGACCTCCCCATTATCCATGTCAATTTTGAAGATTTGATTCCTTATATAAACCTTTTAAATAGATAAAAATAGTCTTTTTTTGCCTATTGTGTATGGTTCCATACCTACAAGTACAAAATAGTGGCATGGATTAATTATTATAGGAGTATTATATATGATTTAGGTCATATTAGAGTTTATCCAATTGATATGTAGGCATAGAAATCCATTTCTCTCTCATCATGTCATTTTGGCTCTCCTAAGTAGCTTGAAAGTGATTCAAGGTCTTAATGATTATTCATATATCTCAGGTCATGAATAAACCAATAAATTTCATAAATTTAAAATACACTAGGGTATATAACTTCCCATAGGATCCAAATTTCCCATATAATACCTTTGTGTCATACCAAGTAAAGGAAGATAGCCTCTCGGGATGCTAGTAGGCATTATGTGAGGGTTAAAAGAGAAAAAGGGTCAATTTTTAGCATCCTAAATTTTCCATGACTCTAATAAATTTAGGTGATATAATTAAAACCTCATTTAATTATACCTATGGCTCTCAACCCTTCTATATCCATTAGTTATCATGCAATCTCATTTGCTTAGGTGTAGGGTTCTTAAGCCAACTTGTATAGAGTACCCTAACTACCTATAATTACCTATTTTATTCATTGTCAGAGGTCTAAAACTGCATATTATGCCTATTTATAACCTTTAACATATTTTTAGGGTCTTAAAATCTTTAAATCTAACTCCAACTTACTACTTCTTAGGATTGCCCTATAGGTCTCCTATGTAATTAGGCATGTGTATGACTAAATAAGGTTTGAATATGATTAGGCTCACTTGAATATTTATTTTGAAGCTTATAATGAAAAATTTCATCACCATAACATAATATTCAACCACCTTACTCTCATTTAGTTAAATTTTAGTCCTTTAGACATTTCAAACAAGTAAACACTTCTTATGAGCAAGCAGACCTGTGTATGCAATTAGTTAAGCAAGTAGAGTCTTCAATGTTTCCTTTATTTTAGGTGGGTTTGAGAGTTTTTTGATGTTATATAATCACTTTTAAACTCTTTTCAAAAATTTCACTTCCCTCTTAGATCCCCATATACCTCTAACCTCTTAAGTAAGTAACTTCCTTTTGGCTAGGGAGGCAAACTTCTAACAAGGACTGTGTATACACATAATATTTTCAAACTTTTTTAAATTATTGATGATTTTTTATCTTGTAGTAACCCATTGAGTCTCAATATCTCTAATTACATTCCCTAAGTGGTTCACCAAGAAAGGGGTGGGTAGACCATTGGTGCTTTGCAAGATTATTGTCCCTTTTGCCACTTGTTATCTACACACTTGTCTCCTAAAATCCATTCCCCTAAGTTTTACCTCCTATTTTTCACCTTCCTCTAGTCATTTACCACCTTCATGATACCCTTCCCTAAATTAAACCCCATTTTTAGTTTACGTGACTATTTCAGCCACATTAACCCTATATTGTTATTGATAGGGATTACTAAGAACTAAGTCGACCATGGCTGACATAGTTCATTATCTAGTTAGTTTTTTGTCAATTTCAATACTAGGTTGATTGGGTCAACCTTGTCAAATAATCTTTTTAAAAGGTTTTAGGGTTATATATACCTATATAAATACATTCATTTATCTATTTCTAAGAGAAGAGAATAATAAGAAGAAATATATATTGCACATCTACTTATCCACCTTGAGAAGCAAACTTAGGGTTTCATACTTTCTTTGGAGATATGAATCTTATCTTGTGGAGAAGTATTTTGGATGAATTGATAGGTTTTTTATCTTATATATGATTTATACTTATCCTCCTTATATAACACAACACCCTCTTGTAGAGAACCTTGGCTACAGGAGAGATTGAAGTTCAAGGGGTTTATCTTCAAAAATAAGTATTCCTAACTTTGTTCCTCCTTTGTAATATTATATAGATGTACATTTTCACTTATCTTACATGAATTAGGATTTAATATACATTAATTTGAGTATATGTATCCTATGCATGTTTAATTTTAGTGTTTATTTCCCTCACTTTGTGCCACAATCTTTGGTGAGAACTAGATTAGATTTTTATTTACTTGTTATTAGTTTAGTGAATATGAAAACATAGGACCTAGTTAGGGTTATTGCATAGTTTTACTTGATTGGAGGCTTTGGAACCCTCCCTAGTGATATTATTTTGGTAATATATCCCTTGGATAGTTCTAGTATATCCATATTGGTCATGACCTTCATTATCTAATATATCCCCAATAAGATGTGTAAGTAAGATCTATCTTCTCTGAGCTAGCATTGGTTTGTAAAATTTGTTACATTTCCCATTACATGCATTCTGGTGAACTTGACATGAATATAACCCTTGTAGGTCTTATTTCACACTTTCATTTCTATTATAATTTTATTTTTATATATTTTTGATACTATGTAAAATAGGCTGGTATAGTTCTAATTTTTATGCACATGTTTAACACACAGTCATGTCAAAATGACTCTATTCTTTATGTACAGGTCTTCATTAGATATATGTTATTGGATCAGATAGGTTGACATAGTATTTTTCCCTAGTTATAGATAATAAAATAAGTTATACAATTTGACTTAGTCTTCCAATCAACATCTAGATAACAAACTAAGTTGACATGCAAAACAACAAACTATGTCATGTAGGTCGATTTAGTCATCTTATTATAATTTAGTAAATAACATTTTAAAAAACTAGGTTGAACTAGTCAAATTAGTTTATAGAACTTGAAATCAGCATTAACAGTAATACAATATAAAATTTACAATCCTAATCATATTCCAACCCACCAAGGTTCCTCTCTTACTCTCTCTATCAATTCAATACTTCATTATAGTTTTTTTATGCAAGTTTGTAGCCTTCAAAACTACCATCCTACATAAAACTAAGTTGACTTGATCAACTTAGTTTTGTATCCTATCTTATGTCTAAAATACTAAGTCAAACTAGTTGACTTAGTTCTTAAATACTCTTATTTCTATTGAATATTAGTGACCTAATTGAATATGTTATATACTATTTTCATATAGTGTCATCTGAAATCACTTTGTACAATTCTTAATTTGGGAATTAATAACCATATGCTAGTAATTAATTCACATTTTAATTTTTATCTATTTTATTCTTAGAGTAGCTCACATAATCTAATTATGTGGTTCTAAAAATTACCATTTAGTTGAACTATTTTTATCTTTTTGCACACACTACCAAATCACATAATACTCAAAATGCATTTAACATTTATCATCCCACAGCCTACCTACTTAGATTTCATCACCAAGGGGGAAGCTAACTTGGTTTTTTGGACAAGCATAAACAAGTGATTAATGGTATATATTTTTAGAGTACCCAACACCCTTATCATTGCACGATTGTGAAATGAGGGTGTAGGCCTCAATACCAAGCTAGTAACATTACTAACACATATCCCTTTAATCCTAAATGTCCTAAAACTATCCATAGATTCCTTTATAGTTCCCTATTTTTATCTAAATTCCCTATCACACTTAAAGTAATAGTTTACAATAATATAAATAAACTTATGATGACCAATTAGCTAGCACTTATTTTTCATTTGACTACTTGCTCTCTAATCATTGTGTGTTTTATTACAAAAACTTGCATTGGCTAGCATTGGTGCAAGGTTTTGTGTTGTGTGCTCTAATTGAATCATTTTCATTAATCCAATTATTTATGTGTTTGATATATTTATTACTTAACTTTCATTACAAAATATTTCCTTATTTTTAACACACTATTATTCTATTTGACACAATCTCTTACAGACTATATTTTTCCCTACCTACAGTACTAAGTCAACCTAGTCGACCCTATACTCTTTTTTGCAGTCAAGTTATATTAATAAGTCAACCTATTTGACCTTATACTATTTTTTGTTAGTTAGGTTATATTACTAAGTCAACCTAGTCAATGATATATCCTCATCAAATTATATTTCTCCCTGTCTATAGTACTAAGTTGACCTAGTCAGCAATGTAATATTTTTTTTAGTCAGGTTACAATACTAAGTCAACCTAGTCAACTTGGTATCCTTATTAGATTATATATTTTCTTATTTACATTACTAAGTCAACTTGATCAACCCTATAATCTTATTTGCCTCTTGGATTGTATAACACATTCAACTTGGTTGACTCTCTATTCTTCCTATCTCTTTGCTTTTGCATCATCTTTGTCTTCCCTAATCTTTCCCCTTCATCATGAAATTCCTATTTGAATACAACATTGAGTTAAATTTAATAGATATGATGACTTTTACCAACCCCAATAGGTGCTCCCATAATCAACTTGTGGCTCCTGCCCTAAATGAAATTAATGTGCATGTATCTATTCACACTATAAACTATGGGACCCCTCTTCATTCCTCTTCACTTCATAATCCTCTCTTCTCATTTGAAAATCAACTTTAATTATATTATACACCATAAATTATTTTCTTCATCAATGATTTTCCTTAACATTGAGGAAAATATCCTTCTATTATTTACCATCTCATGATAAGTGGTTAAGGATCCCCATTCACCTTCTCTCATATTCTCACATAGATTTGCAGACGCTAGATTCTTTTATTCTCATCCTCTTCCCTCTATCATGACCCATTATCAAACCATGAAATATTCTCCTTTGGTTTCCTTCACCTCTATGCCTAGTATCTCTACTAACATGGTAGGTTCTACATCTAGTGGGCCTCTTCCTAGACCCACTCTTATCAATTCCTCCACTAGTGCATCACTTGCTACCCATGGTAATTAGGCATATATATCCACTTATTCTAATCCCTCTACTAGTAAATATTTTTCTACACAATAAAATCATGTTACTAGTGCCTCACTTACCAACAATTCTTCTCAAGCTATTACTAACACCCATAGTGGCACCCAAGCCACTACTACCAATTCTAATGATTCAAAAAATGTCAATAATACCATTCAAACCCGTCAAATCCTATTAAAAACTCTTAATTAAATGAATTCTATCCAAGATAACAATTCAAACCAAATGATGAAAATTCAAAATCATCTCATCCTTCTTGAAACCCACCCTCAATAGGTTTTATGGGGAGCGCATAACAAAATTCTCCCCCACCTTCTCTTCATTATTCCCATGGTAATATTATCCCTCAACCTTCCCTTTTTAATAAAAAAATAAATCACATTAAAAATGAGCCTCTTATACCATAAATTGATAATATCTATATAAGAGTTATCACCCCTACCATTACTTACAATGGGTCAATTGATACTACTCTCCACTTAAAAATATTAAGAAATCTATATAAAGACTAGGTCAAGTTAAATACTTTTATCTCTACTAAGATATTATCAAAAAAACTCATAGGTGATGAATTATATTGGTATAGCCAACTCAAATCTCATTTCATCACTAGTTTGGAAGATTTACTCAATGCTCTAGTCTAAGAGTTCCAAACTAGTGATCTCCTTGAAAATACATTAGCCTATTTTATCAATTATAATCAGCTTGAGATTGAAACTACACAAGATTTCATCAAACAATGTAATTCCTTACTAATAAATGTGAACATAATATGGTATATGATAACCTCTTTCATTTTTTTAAGAATGTTCTTTTTTCCAAGTTTCAATATTGAGTCTAAACTCTTTCACCATGAACATTAGAAAAATTCATTGGCTAAGACAATCATTAAGATTTCTTCATGCATTAGTTTGATCCATCCCAACATTCTATGGGTAATTTCATGTTAATCAATAATAAGAATCATCATGATAAAAATGATGGTGTCACCAACTTTTACGATACCATTCATATTATTCAAGCTATTATTCCCAATAAGACTCTGGAACAAGCTTCCCCTCCCAACCACATCATTAATTTGCATGTATATTCAACAAATAACATTAATGTTCATAAATCTTTATCCTTAGTGGAATTACAAAAATTTCTACCAAGGCCTCTTTTGTAATAACTTGTTCCCACTTATCCCATGAAATCTTTGTACAATCCCAATAAATATTGTTAATTTCATTCTAGTTAGCGTCATTTTCATGAGACTTGTAGGCAAATTCATAATTTGGATATAAATTTCCTTCTCAGTCATTATTTTAACCATGATTCTATCATTTTTAAACATCAACAAGCCTATGACATTACCTTCAAATCCCATGAAACATAAACTAAATCTTAAGCTTTAAAGCAAGCTAATTCTCATTTGGCCATCTATAAAAATCCTCTTCTGAATCACCAAGATAACCCAGACAAGCCTACCCCTTATATAAATAATTTTGATAGTCTTCTTGAGCCAACTCCTAAAGATAATGTGGTTAATATGACTAATATGTAAAGGGTGGTTGATTTTATTGATCATCATCCCATCCACACTTGTCAATTATATCACACATTTCATGTTATCCAAGACTCTTGTCCAACTTACTTAATAAAGTTGGGGCAAGAAGACCTTATATCTTTTGATGAACCAATTCCAATACCACCCTCAGATAACACTTCTCATAGCCTTTCTACCATTCCTCTAACCTCTTTACCCATCACCAATGATATTCAAACTTCTATCAATAGTTCTTCTCAAACCACACCTACATCAACTACCCCATCTTCTCAAGAAAAATAAAAAAAATATCCTCTATTTAAACATTTCACATCTTATAAACATAAATTCACATGCACTTCAGCTCCTTTTTTTGATTACCTCATTCAACACTATGCACATTTTTCCAATAGTCCTCTTATGGGTTATGATGAATGGGATCCTATTACGGAGCTTGCTAATCTCACATCTCAATTCTCAAACTTATGCGGACCTCTCCACATCACTGTAATGATCTTATGCAACTTTTGTTTGAAATAAACATCACTCATCCTCCCCTTGTAATAAATGAAGCCACCTTATCTAGATCAAAAGATAACATTTTAAAATAGTGCAAAGAGATGTCCATACATGTTCATGAAATAATGGACACTTATCTTTCCCTCAAATTCCCTATTATTTCTATGATCCTCGATGAGATTTTAATTTGTGCAGATGATCCTCCTTTTTTTATTAGTATCCAAATTGGTGATATCCAAGTCAAGCATGCATTTATTGACAAGGCTTATGGCACTTGTGTTGCCTCTCTTGATTTTATCAAAACCCTTAGATATTTAGAATGTAATCTTAAATCCACATGTAGCACATGTTAAGACTATGTCCCTTATGCCATGTGTGGATCCTTATCACCATCCCACCTATCACTCTTCATGTGAAGGTTATGATATTCAAGTTTCCTCTATCCTATAACATTTTTCTTGGTAGGCCATTGATTCATTGCATGAGAGTAGTTGCCTCTTTTGCTTGTCAAATGTGTCAAATTTCCTCATAATAGAGAAATCTATAGGATTCAAGGTAACACTAACCCTTGAAATTTTGAATTATTCCAAGACTGAGTTGTATTCAATATTCCCACCCTTGAACCCTTTCCAAGCATTGCATTTCATTAATCTCAATGGATTAAATTTTGTATTAGCTCTACCCGAGGTTACAATGGTCACCCCAAACTTATTGATAATATACCCCCTAACTTCCTAGATTCTGATGAGGATGAGCCTAATGAGATCATTCTCAAGATTAAAAACTTGAATCTCTCACCTCATCTCATTTCTTAACTTCCCCCTTCTTTACAACCTCATTCTCATCAGCTACCTAGTGATGATATACCCATTGTCTTAACTAAGACTCAACATTCTATTCATCACATCATATCAGATGATAAGATCATTGCTACCTATGCCATCAATCTTCATACAGCTTATTATAATGATAACTATACCTTAGATTGAAAATTAGGAATTTGACTCAATAGATGATGGTTATTATTATGTTAGTTCTAAAATGAAAATAAAATGAAAGAAACACACCAACTATCATAACATCTCTAGGCCTAGTTACTAAGGGAGCTTAGTGAGGGAAAACCATTTGAAAACACAACTAGAAATGTAAAGAAATGAGAGATATGAACAAAAAAAACAAATTTATTAATAAATCCTTTATTTATTCAAAAGGCCTCTTCTTTGGCTTGTTCGGCTTGGGCTTCAAGAGATATGCTTCAATGGAGTGTGACTAACTTCATCTCCTCTTGGCACCATTGGCTTTAGCGTGGCTTGGATCAATAATTTGGCATTATAACACTAATTTAAATTTCTTTTGGAATTATTTGAGAATTATAAAATTGTATTATCCAAGCTTAAAATTCATGTTCATGGCTCTTTTACTTATAGATTTCCAAAATGGTTTAGGATCAACCATGATTGTCCATCTCAATATTGAGATGTGTGGCCATGAATAAATCCAATTATGTAATTAATTTCCAAAATATCCCCCATAAATATTTGTGATAAATTAGAATTTATGAGGCATGGGAGGCATTGATGAGGCCTGGGAGGGTCTTAATGAGGCATGGGGTGGCTTAATCCTGATATTTTTATGCATTTTTGGCTTGGGATGCCACCTTAAGAAATGATGTCACCTGATGATGTAGATATTCAAAATTATTTTCTAATAAAGATATTTTCATCTAGTTCTATGGAAAATTAATTGAATCTCTTAATTTGGTTTAATTATCCTTAGACATGATTAGTCAACTTTGATGCAAATCTTGGTAATTGATGCACAAATTCATCAAATTGGTGAAAATGTCATATTATTAGCTCAAAATTTGACTAGATTAGAATTGGAAGTCAATGTTAGATGCATTGGAACCATTATCCCATTTAGGATGATACCAACACAAATAAAAAAGGCACATGTCTCATGCAAGAAATTTGGTAGAACAGAGCAATCTAGAACATCTAGGTGAAAAATTGGCATTTTGACTCAAAATGATCTTATCAAAGTTAGTTGCTTCATAAATTACATTACCTCATTTAATGATACTCTAGCCAAAGTCAACACTTGAATATAAAAATTTCAGTTAATTTAATGTGTTTTAGTTTTTTTAGGCCAAATTTTGCATTTTAGTAGAAATTGGTCAAAAGCTTGGTTGGCGGTTATCAGTGGCAAATTTGAGGTGTTTATAGTTTGCCCCTATTTGGGAAGAAATTATAAGATATAGGCATAGTAACTCTTCTTAAAGAATGAAAAGGTTGTATATGCCTACAACTACAATGATGATGAACTAATTGTATGATGCCCCCTTAAGGGAATGGTTGGCACAAGTAGGTTAGCAAATGGTCCCTCAAAAAATAGGAAGTGGAATAAGGGGACCCAAAAAAAGGAAGATGATGGGGTGAAAACATAATGAGTTTGAAAAAGTAGTCAAAAGCATTAAGAATGCAAGTGGGATGGTGTATAATGGTTTTTCAAAAGGTGGTTATAATAATTGTACTTTGATAGTGGCAATGTGATATGATAAAATAATGATTTACCTAAAAGTGGTTATAATCATTGAGAAGATGGAGCTACCCCAGTTAGGAAAAATAAACAAGATAATAACATGCCCCTATTTGGGCAAAAGAAAGTAACTTTGGTGAGAACATAATGATTTGCCTAAAGGTGGTTATAATCATTGATAAATGCAGGTGGGATGGTGTACAATGATTTTCTCATAGGTGTTTATAATCATTGGACCCTAATTATGGAAAACATGTTTGATTGGCTAATGATGATGGCAACTTAACACAGAGGGTAATGATGAATTGGAACAACCTATTGGTAGGGATATGCTCATCCAAACTAACAAAGGTTGAATTTTTTTCATGGTTAATTACTCTATTTGGAATATGATTGGGATGGGAGATGTTGATACCTTCCTTGTTGAGTATACTTATTGAAGCCAATTTTTTTTGTAGCACATTACATTGAGAATCATGATAGAACACCATGAGTATTAATCCAAAATATGCATAAAGACTGACTCTTGAGATCCAATACTCAATAGAAAAAAATGTACAATGATAAAAACCATTATGACAAAGTAAATAAATGAATATGGATGGATTCAAGTATAAATGCACAAGGAATCACCTACAGAATGCACATAGAATGAATCAAGTAAATAGTGCTAAAATCAAATAAATAGGCACACAAACAATAAACAAACAAATAAATAAATTATAATTAGTCTTAATGTTAGTACAAATAACATGACTTAAATGAGATAGACATTGCCCCTAAAAATTAAGTGAAAACTTAGCAAACAAACATGATGGGGGGAATAAAAGAAAAGGAAGGGGGTGGCTGAGTTATTTCCATATACACTAGGCAAGTGGACACTACCTACATAGTTCCATGGATGATATATCCAAAAAAAAATTTAAGCCAAATGTAATTATTCTAGGGAATGGAAAGAAAATGATAATGGATGAAAATAAACATGATGGATGAGATAGAAGAATAGGAATGGTATTGAAAAATGGTAAGTGTGTGGGAGAAAAGGCCAAAAAGGATGGGGAAAATAAGTGACAAGTGATTTATTTGTAACTTAGTAAAGGTTCCCAAAATCCTTAAGGCAATGAAGTGGTCAATGTTTTTGGGTTTTTCTAATGACTTTACACTTTTTTTGGAATTTTTGGAGTATCTCAACTTGATCAAGAATGATGAGACACTAGATGGTTCAAGCTCACAAAATGGTGAGAACATTATGTAGGCTAATTACAAAATGGTGAGATAGTCACTTAGGGTGCTCACAAAATAACGAGTGCATGGCTTAGGGTGTTCATAAAATGGTGAAAGCATGGATTAGGGTGCTTGTAAAATGGTGAGATCATGGCTTAGGATGATTAAGTAGACTTCAACAAGTATCGAGCATTGCCTACATAGTCCCAAAGTAGGAACTCAAGTCACTATAGTTCTACCCTAAAACATAAGAATATGACTAGTGTAGTACTCAATTAAAAAAAATAGGCATAATATGATATAGATAATGACTAGTTGGTATGTGAAGACATAATAAACAAGTGTTTCCCCTAGTTTTCCCATAGGTAGTTATAACTAGGATACAATGGTCATAGGCCAATGAGACTAATTATCCCATAGGTGGTTATAATTAGGATCAAGAAAATGAGAGAGAATGAAATTAGAAATGAAGGATGCAACTGCCAAATGTCTATCTTACTGCTCTAAAATATTGCCTCTATCTAGAATGTGTAAAATAACTACTGAAATGGAATTTGAATCCTCTTTGTAAATGTGGTTTTGGAATGAATGAAATAGAACCAAGGTCATAAGTCTAGGTAGGGTGGGAGAAATCAACTTGATTTATGGGAAAAGTATGGTAGAATGAATAGGTGATAGGAAAAAGCGATAGGTTGATAAGATGATAGGATGGTAAAATGGTACAGTATAAGGAAGAATGATAAAATGATACAATGGGAGACATTCCTTATAGATAATACACCAAGTCATTCAAGCATAATACCACTTGAGGTGGATAATTTTCATCGTATCATCAAGCTCATGTCTATCTAGTGTGGCAAGACTATATGCTCCTATTCTAAAGTTTCTTATAATGATGAAAGGACCAACCCAATTGCGTTTCAACTTGCATTTAATCTTCTTTTCAGTCATGGTATTTTTTGGTTCTCTTTAAGGACAAGATCACTAAGTTCAAATTCTCTATATTTCACATGATGATTGTAGTGGCCTCAAAGTTGATACTGATAGGCTTGGAGATTGTTCACTACATCCATGCATTTCTCATCAAGTAACTCTAGTTCTTGTAGGTCAGCTACTCAATAATCATTGTCATACAATACATATTTAAAAGAGATGCATAGAGATGGAAACTCAACCTCAATGGGAAGGATGGATTCTATACCAGAAACAAATGAATATGGAGTGGCTCCTATGGGTGTACATTGATTAGTAGAGTATTCCCAAAAGGTGAGGAATATTTGAAGGTGTTAATCATGACCATCATCATTGAAAATATTTGAGAATGTTGACAATGGTTTTGTTTGATGCTTTAGCCTAGCCATTACCTTAAAGGTAATATGATGTAAAAAAATATTTTGTGACGTTGTATTCAACACATAGCTTTTCAACATCCTTGTTCTTGAATTATCCTCCATTATTAGATATAATGTCAGATGGGATACCATAGCAGCAAATGATATGGTTGAAGATAAACTTGGAAATTTTCTTTTTAGTCACGTGAGGGGTATAGCTTTAACCCACTTAGTGAAATATTTGATGGTGGTAAGGATATATTTATGGCCATTAGATGAGTTGGGATTGATATTCCTAATGAGTTTAAGGCCCCATGTAGATAATGGTCATGGTGTCAACATTGGTTTTAAAGTTTGGGATAGGGCATGAATCAAATTAGCATGCCATTGACATGTGTCGCACTTCTTTACATATGCAACTACATCTATATCTATTATGTACTAATAATAACTAGTACACAAGATATTTTTTAATAGGATAACCCCATTAGTGTGGGCTCCATATATGCCTTCATGAAATGCTTGTAATGCTATTGTAGATTCTACTAAAGTTAAACAATAAAGCATAGTTCCATAAAAACTATGGTGGTAAAGCGTTGATCCAAGTAAGGTATAATAATTGGTTTGGTGGATGAAGGCTTTGGTTTATTTTTGGGAGAGGTTAAGTGGTAAAACTTGATCATAAAGGTAATCTTAAAGGTCTGATTACTATATAGAACTAGGACCAATAATATCACAAATCATCATGAAGGTTGAAGGCTCACGAGGTGGTATTAACAAGTTCTCAAAAAGGAATTGATACTCTTTAGCTATGTTTATTTGTTGAATCAAACATCCAATAGTGGCCATAGCATCTACAATTTTGTTACTTTCCCTTGGTATATGCTCAAACTAAATATTGGCAATCTATCATTTGAGAGTGTTGACCATGGCCTTATATAGAACAAACTTGTCATCTTTTGTCTAAAAATGGTCCATAACCTGATTGATGATTAACTAAGAGTCACCATAAACCTTAAGATGAGATACATTTCATTGTATCACTTGGTGAAGCCCTACATTAGGTGCTTCATATTTAGCCATGTTATTGGTACAAGGAGAATATAATATGAATGATTTAGGTATTAGATCCCCCTATAGTATATAAAAGGCTTGCCCCTAATCCATGTGTTGTGAATAATCCATCAAAAGATAACTTCCAATGCTGCTCCTCAATAGGTGTGTCAATGATGGTCATTATGGATTCATCAAGATATTGGAATGTGTGTGGCTTTGTATTAATAAGGGGTGATTTAACAAGTTGGTCTACAAGAACTTACCCCTTAATGGATTTTTTATTGACGTATTTGATGTCAAACTCACTTAGAATCATTATCCATTTGGCCATGAGGAATTGTAAATCTATTTTAGATAGTATATACTTGTGTGGATCTAATTTTGAGATAAGCATGGTCTTATTACTTAACATGTAATGGTGTAGCTTCTAAGCTACAAATACCATGGCTAAATAGGATTTTTTATGGGCATATAATTATGTTCATATGCAACTAGTGTACATATTAAGTAGTACATGGCATGCTCTTTTGCATTGTCATTAAGTTGACCCAAAAATACCCCAAGGCATTATTAGTAGCTGATAGTCACAACAAGAATGGCTTTCTCAGCATAGGAGGTAATAAAAGAAGTGGATTTGCTAGATAGTCCTTTAGTTATTGAAAATATATTTGGCAATGACCATCCCAATTAAATGTGGCTCCTTTATTTAGAAGATGTGTAAAAGGATGACATTTATTAGCTAATTGAGATATGAAGCATTAGATAGATTGGATCTTTCCCTACAAAATGTGGAGTTGCTTCAAAGTAGTTGGTGGTTTCATTTCTGTTATAGCTTTGATTTTGGCCAAATCAACTTCAATGCCTTAATGAGACACAATGACACATATAAATTTTCATGATGTTACTCCAAAGACACACTTCTTAGGATTAAGTCTAAATTTGTACTCCCATAATATTTCAAATATTTTGTGTAGTATTGTTAGGTGATTGGCCCTAGTCTTTGATTTTCCAAGAATGTTTTTGACATATTCTTCAACAATGTCATGCATAATATCATGAAATATGATGGTCATGGCTCTTTGGTAGGTGGCCCCTACATTTTTAAGACCAAATGGTATAACTTGATAACATAATGTTTCCCATGGAGTGGTGAATGTTGTTTTCTATTGGTCTTCTAGTGCCATTCTGATTTGATTGTATCCCAAAAAATTGTCCATTAATGAAAACATTTCATAAACCATTATGGAGTCGATGATCATGTCAATGTTTGGAAATGAAAATTCATCCTTAAGGAAAAAATTGTTTATATTATGGAAATATACATAAATCCTGATTCTTTCTAGTTTTTTATTAACTGGTACAACATTAGATATCCACTTTGAGTAATTAATGGATCAAATACATCGTAATTCTACGAGTTTTTCCAACACTTTCTTTACTAATACAATAATGTGAGGATGCATCTTACGTAGATTTTGTTTTATTGGTTTGGCATTAGGGTTGACCACAAGGTAGTGTAGAACTAAGGTTGGGTCCAAACCTAACATGTCAGAATATGCCCATGTAAAAATATCTACAAACTCCCTTAAAAGGGATGTAAGGAATTTACACTCTTTCTCAGTAAGGGAAATGCCAAGCTTGATCCACTTTGGGTCATCTGGGGACCCAATGTTAAACTCTATCATATCTTCCACTAGAAGGTTCAAACCATCTTCAAGGATAGTAGATAAAGATTTGAAATGGTTGGCAATATTAGAGTCCTTTGCTAGGACTAGCTCTTCAAGTTCCCCTACACATGATGAATCAGAGTCCCCCAATGGAAGGTTTGGCCATATAACAAAAATTATTGGAAACTCCTAAATTATTTGATCAAAATCTTGTTCTTCCAAATTGAACTCAGACTCATAGACAAGTTTGTCATTGGTGTTCTTCTAAGCTATGTTTGAAAAAGTTTGAATACCCCCATCTAATGGCACCTAAAATAGGTTTTCACCACTAGACTAGCCTTTTTATTTACTTTTACCCTAGTCATAAAGTGCCTCAAAGAGGTTTTTAGTTTGGGACCTCAATATTTTAATTATTTACTTTTGGCTAAGGTGTTCACCCACTCTTCAAAATTTGCTATAAAATCTAACTTGACTAAGAAACCTAATTTATAATCCCCCAATAGAACATTATCTCTAATACCAAGAAAATATAGAAAGCCTCATCATTTGGAAATGCATCAATTGATATATTAGACTCTTATTGGTCCCAATCTATCATTTTGGGATAATACAATGGTAATGGTTGGTGATGAATGAATGGGCTAAGGGTATAAATGGAATGAGGGTTAAATAGGTTGGTTTTAGCTAGGTCATCAAAAAGGCTATGATCAGATGCTTTTTCACTATCAAAATATTCATCACTAGTTGATGGCATTGGAACATGAGTAAGGTATATAGCCACCCCTAGGTATTTTAAATATAAGTCCATAAGGTCTTTTGTATTTGGTCATGGAAATTGGCTCAAGTGTTCTTTATTGATTAGGCCTGAGGCCTTCTCCTTCATAGTCTTTATTCTTCATGATCCTATTGCGAATAGGATAATTTTTACTCTCATAAAAATCAACTTGGTTGTCATTATATAACCATGATCCATCTCCCTCAAGAGGATCCTATTCTAGACTAGATGTTAGTACAAACATGATAGGTGATTTACCTTTGCTCTTTTTTTACCATTTTGGATGAAGTGGCTCAGCTTTAGGTCATCTAAAGGAATTTGGATTTTGTGGAAGGTTTACAATATGAAAGGTATCATGGGTCATATACTCTCTTAGGCCATTAGGTGAGATAGTAAAATAATTGGATATTTCAAGAGGTAACATGTGGAAAAGGGAATAAAGGGTATTAGGATCAATGTAGTTGTCCTCTAATGTATCAAGGAGTATTGATTTTCTCTTATCCTTCTTGGCTACTAGATTCATGTTGAAGCAATAGTTATAACTCTTGAACTTGGCGTCTATGTGCTTGTAGTGCTCATATGGATGAAAATATCTTGGTATACAAAATTACATCCTTGGATGGGATAATATGATACATGGGTGGAATTTTGATGGGATTTCATGAATTTCATGTAACCAAGGTCTTCCCAAAAGCATATTGTATGACAAATCAAGATCAATCACATGGTAAAGTGTCTCATGGGTCAAAGGCCCAAGGATAACTAGTAAATAGATGGTGCCCTATTATTCTCTTTCCTCATTATTGTAGGCTTTGATGGTTATTGTCTTAGATTAAAGATCTACCATTATGTACCTAAGAAGCTTGATGAGTTTAAGAGACACTATGTTTTGACTTGATCCATTGTCTATAAGGACACATTCTACTGTATGCCACTTTATGTTAACTTCAATGTATAATGGGCTATTATGAAGTGGGCTAAGGGATGACATATTGTTTTGGTGGAAAGTGACTTGTTGATTTGGAGTTAGGTATCCAACCAAAGCTTGGAATTTATCAAGGGATATGTCAATTCAAATAGTGGATTGGCTCAAGAAGTCATTTAAAATTTTGACGTACACAACAAATCTAAAATGGTGATTTATGTGGGAATATTTTTTAATTGTTCCACAATGTCAAATTTATTCTCTTGGGTAGTGTTAAATGGCTTGTTCCAAGGTTGAACAACTAGTTGGATAATGAGAGAAGTGGTAGATGGATATATACTTGGGATGGTTATCTTTGACCTCCAAGTTGTGATTTCACAATCAAGATTAAATATAGGACCATGATTACTACTAAATAATGGTGATGGTGTGGGAATAGATTGGAAAAGTGTTGATTACTAATGTCTTATGTGTGGGTATGGGACAAGGTTTAGTTATTGGTATAAGGTCAAAAATTTAGAATCCCTAATTGTTGGTTTGCCTATGTGCAAGCCCAAGTCAAGAAAGGATTGTTGAAGTGGTTAGATTGGTTTGGTATGGTTATCAATGGTCTCATCTGATTAGAATTTGGTGTAGGATTAATGGAGATGGTATTAATGCTACCTCCTACAATATGGCCTACAAATATATTGTAGTCATGTGTAACTACATGGTAGGTTTGTTGGTTATTATTATTCTAACCTTGGGTTTTTCTATTATTTTAGTGTTGTTGGTTCTATTAGTTTAACCTTTGATTTTAATACTATTGACTTTATTATTGCACTAGTCAATATTGTTGTTGTTTTTATTATTTTTGATGATGTTATAGCTAGTTGTTATGTTAGGGAAAGGGTTTTTGATAAATCCTAAGAGTCTAATTGGAGGTGGAAAAATGACCATCTAATGTGATCTACCTATTCTCTAACATATTCTCAATCAAATGCTTGATTTTCACACATCTTCATAAATTGTGCTTGATAACTCAATGATATTCATAGAATTCATTTTCATGGTACTAATTAGGATAAAAAAATACCTTACAGATAATGCTTTGGTATAGGCCAATTAATCATATTAGTGGTGGTGAGTTTGTGAAATATAGACTCAATAGGCTCTCTAAGGTCACTAAAGATGTGATGAGTAGGTGTAATTATTCTTGGAGGAGAGGTTTACAATGGTAAAGGTTGCTACAGTTATTGTGCAGGCCTAGGCTATTGTGCTTGGTGTATTGGATGAAGAGGTTGTCAGGTAGGAGTAAGTTAAAAAGGTGGAATAGGTTGAGCAGATGGTGTTTGCACCATTTTGACATGGCATGACTCAGTTACTCTATTTCTCACAACATTCTTATTATGTTTAAATTGCTTTGGTCTATCTTGGTTATTGACCTATGCTAGTTGTGATGCTTACATTTTTTGGAATTGATTTTGATTTTGGCCATTTCCCTAATTGGTACCTTGATTTTGATTAGTTGAAGTGAGCTTGATGATCCCTTTATTAATAAGGGATCACTCAATTAACAAACCTTTACCAATGATCTCTTTTAAATTATGTGCACATTATAGTTCTAGATGATAAACTATCTCACTATGCAAATTTTTAGTAAACATAATGATTAATTATTTATTTGGTAAACTATGGGTGAATTAGCTTACAAGGGCTCTCCATCATTGTAGATAACTTGAAAAAATCTCACTAGATTTTTGCTTTACTTAAGTTAAGTCGACCAATGAAATATCATGTTTAAGATTATAGGAAAAGTGTTGTAAATTTTTTTTTTGAAAGGTCATCAGAATTTGTTACTAAATTATTAGGAAAATTTAAAACCCACTCCAAAGTTTATCCTACTAGAATCCTTGGGAACAACAATAAAAGGTATATGTCATAATGTGCCACTAGCTCGTAGGCAACAAAGAATTTTGTTAAATGGGATTTGGGGCCACCTTTCCCCTTGTAAGTATCATATTTTTGTGGTTCATATCCTAGAGGAAATGGTATCTACAAGTAATCCATGTTGAAAGGATAAAAATACACATCATTTAACTTAAAATTTTTACCATGTTTCCCAACTTGGATGGTGGTGATTGCATCCTTCATCTATTGTAATTATTGTTCTAAAAAACTCATGGTAATATTGGCCTAGGTAGAGGGTTGAATAGTCACAAGTGGAGCACTTTAACTAGGGTATGATGGAGGTATTTTTTGGTGTATGTTGGTTTGGTTAGGAAAAAAATAAGAATACACATACATGGATTAGGGTTTGATTGGTGGAACTAAATTTGTGCAATACTCTAGTTAGGGTTGGTTATGAAGGTTTTGTGTTGAGGATTTTGAGGTTGGGATGAAGGGATATAACCATATTGTGTCTACTGTGGTTGAAAAGGGACATGTAATCGACCAATCAAATCTTTTTTGTTGAATGGGAACTTGTGAACCAAGACCCTATTTCTGAATGAGTGACAAATTTTGAAAAAAATGCAAAGGTTACTTGATTGGTACTTGAGGAATATTAGAACCTATTTATTGAATTAATCCTTGTTTGTAAGTGGGTGAATATTGGATATTTGGCACTTATTGACCAATATTCATACATTATTGGTTATACATCATTTATTTTAAATTGGCATGCTAGCATGTGACTGAAAAGGTATGTTTACTACTACATGATGAGGTGGAACATTAGTTTCCCCTATTGAGGTGGAAAAATAATTGCCCTTTGTTGTATTGGTATACTATATTGTGCCTATTATTTTTGAATACCACTCATCACTTATTGAGGATGAGTAGGTTTTGACACATTTTATTATTGATACATGACATTGGTTTTTGATTAGTTACCTAATCTTATTGGTTGAGTGCTTGAAGAAGCAATTAGTTGAGGATTAAAAGTATCTAGTTGAGATTGGGATGTAGAAATTCTTACTCCCCAATTTTGAGAACCACTTGAAATGTTAACTAAAGACACATTTTATTGGATAGCTATTTACATATTAACACCACTTTGGTTTGGATGGGATGTTGATTGCACATTATCTACTATGTTTTGGCCACTATCCTATAAAAGCAGAATATACTTCTTTGATGGTTAGAATTTGAAATAAATTGTCAATAAAAGTGTTCTATATGAATGGGTCTACACCTTGATTATTTTGACCAATCAACTCTATTAACAGTTGAGTTGAGGGAACTAAGTTTATGAGAGGCCTACTTGACATGGTCATCTAGTTAAAATTGTGTGTTAGGTTCAAGTAAGTTTGGTATGTTGTCTACATTTGTAGAAAGTGATCCTCCATGGGGTCCTTTCCTTTGATGATAATACTAGGGTCCTGATACGTTGTTTAGATTTGAGCTAGAGGATTGCTAAAAAATCATATTTATTGTAAATAATTTTATGAGGCATTCTTACTAGATTTGGTAAATTTTCATCGAAGAAGTATGTCAAAAACATGGCCCCTAATTCTATGGCCCTAATCAAAACCTCATCTTTATTTTCTAATAAATGATGCTCAAACAAATAAAGATCATATGTGGAAGTTATGTTAATAGATATGTTTTTTGGGGAAAAGGTTCCTCAATTGTAGGTACCATATCTAGGTATTGTGCCATTTATTTTTGATCTTATTCTGAATATGATGGCATATTAACCAAATAGTCAGCCAATGGATATTGGTTTTGTTCTCTTATTTGAGTATTCTAAGGAATATAAGGATCTATATCATAAACAACATTATATTCATAGGGGTCTTGCACCATTTTTTCTTGCATGAAGACATGACTAATCCCTATATTGTAAATGAGTCCACTACGAGTGTAGGAAAACATGTTGGGATCTGTAGTGAATGTGTTGCAACAAAGAGTTATAAAAACTCTAAAAAAGGCAATGTTTAAAGAAAGATTCAAAATTATTCTATATTTAATCAAAAGGATGGAAAGTCTTATGAAAATATTTGTGATAAAATAAGCTAATGTTAAGTGTCTAATGTTACACACCTTATAGAAAAAGATCAATTAAATGGACCTAAAATTGAAATGCCAAACTCTAAGTTCAAAGCATTTCAAAATAATCTAATCTAATAAAATAAAATTTTATAGGTATTTTTGTCAAACATGGCATTAAAAGATAGGATCAAACAAAGAATGTGCTAGGACTCTTTGCCAAACAGTTTCAAAAGATAGACTTTGAAATAGATGAGATTTTAATCTAATGGATTTGAAATACTTCTAACAAAAAACTAGGCATTTGACTCTTGGATATAAACTCAATCAAATAGGTATAAGGTATGAAACAAAAGTCACTTTTGAGATAGGTTATTTTATTCTAAAATAATTTCATAAAAATTTATTCATTTTGATAAATAATCTATACAAAAGTGAATAACATAATTGTGTTAGACAAAAATTCACAAGGTATACTCATATTTAGCTTGGACAATTTTAGAAAACTTGGACACTATGGAAAAATGTCTATGATGAAACAATGTTTGAAATGTTTTGAGAGGCCTAAAAATGATAAAATACTTAAAATATGTAACCAAATTTTTTCTTCAAAAACTCTAAGGCAAAGATGTTTCACAAATTTGGTAGTGAAGCACTACCCTTTGCAAATGATACACACACTCTCAAAGTTTTGACAATTTTTTTTAAGGCAAAGAGGTTTGCATCAAATGGACTCAAGGAAAAATGGGATAACAATTTTTTTCTCATAGACTTAAATTTCAAGCATTTTCACAAGATGATTTAGGTCTACCAAGTGGTGATAATAATTATTATGAGTCTTAAACAACCTTCAATTCAAATAGAAATTTGAACCTAAGTTAAAACAAGTTTAATGTGAAAATGGTGAAGATAATTGAAAAATCAACCCTTAGAAATTGTAAAGGTTTAAATTTTAATTTGAATTATAAATGAAGGACTTAGACAAACTTTAGTAAAAGGTCTAGGCTCAATTAAGCAGTATAACTATGCCAAAGTGGATGATATGACTCAAAGTTTATAATAATTTTGAATAAGATAAAAGTGATGATTTATGTGGGCAGCATAACACCTCCTTTCTTAAAGAAATTTGGGGAACATGTGTCTAGTTTATGTCATTTTTTTAACACCAATTTTTTAACTTCAAACAAGACAAATTAATCTAGGATAAAACTAACTAATTAATCACTCTAGGTCTTAAATTGACAAGGTTGCATGGTATTATTGGAATCCATCTATATACATAATTTGAGATTATTTTAAGTGTTAATACAAAATTAAATGAACATTATATAGTAGTGTTTTTACACCCCCATTCTCTAAATGATAATACTACAACACAGACCTTAAGGCGCACCTTGCACCAACAATACTTCTGTGACAAGTGGGGTTTTGATAAAAACTACAAGTTTAAAATTTTTATAGATGGATCAATTAAAAAATGAATTTCAAAACATGATGAAAAATAAATTATCTTTAATTAGGTGTTCACAGGATTTAGATTGTTGAAAAAGGTCTTTCCTTTTTTTCAACCACTACATCCATCGTTTGCTCAATGTAATGTGATGTCCAAAGTATAGATACATCCCATGTGATTAATCCTAAAAATATAAGGTGGTTTAACTAATAAAACCTCCTATCATAGTGGGAGTGATAAAGTTGATGCCAAGAGATGAAACCTTGGGTCAAAGCTTCCCTATAGAACTTGTGGGAGGTAATGAAGTCCCCCTCACAAGCCAAGATGTAATGAAATAAATGACTAAGTGAAAGATATTTAGAGGTTGTTTCTAGGTCACTCAAGACATGTGGGTCCTTTAGGAGAACCTTAAAATCTTATATTTCATTCCTTTTACTAATGCACTTTGCAATAAAGATGGTTCTTTTGATCTCAAAAGTTCCCTAAAGGGGATGGATGAGAGAGCATACGTGCAATGTCTTTCTTTTTGCCAATCAAATTCTATTTAATCAACTATTGAATACAAAATTTAAAAAATGATTTCAATTTTAAATACCAAATGAAAATTATGGTGATGTTATTTTGACCCCTTGGTCTTAATTTGTGAACTTTGAAAGACAATCACAAAACTTAACGAATAAAGCACCCTAAAGATTTTCTTTAAACACCAAAATGAAGGATTCTAATTCATTTTAGACATCTAAATGAAGTGTGAAAATATAATTTAAGTTATTTTTTTCTATTTTTTATGTATATCATATAATAAAAAGGTTATCACTTTGTTTAGCCTTGAAGCACATTTATCAAATGAGGCAAGTAACCTTGAAGGGTAAAATACGTCAACCTGAAGACAAAACCTTAAGAAATAAAACGCATTATATTAGATTTGGTTAGAAAAAATTTCAAAAAAAACATGAAAATCAAGTATTATAAAAATAAAAATTATAAAAAAAATAATATTAAACATATAAACACCTGAAAACAACAAATTAGAAGGATAAAAATAAAACATAAAAACATGCAGTCAATATTTTTAAGATAAATTTTTAAATAGATATAGGTTTGACACTAAATTTTTATATGTTTTAAATAACTCTAGGACACATTTATTTGAAAAAATTTAATTCCAAAAAGTTAATAAAAAAATTATTAACTCTATTCTATCCATTTTTACCAGAAAAATAAAAAACAAGAAAGTGGCAGTCACTAAAAGAGTCATAAATTCTAAAATATAAAGATATATATTTTTTTAAATTTTTAGATAATATAAATAACATATGTATATATACCTCTAAAAAAAATTATAAAAAAAATATTAATTAAATAAAAATTTATTAATTTTTTATGGGTTGTTTTTACTCTAGCAAAGAAAAAACAAAAAAAAAGAATTAAAACTATGAATACAAACAAATCCATGGGTTGCACACTCATGAAGATATTACCACCAGATGTGACATTATGTAAACTATGAATTTGACTCAATAGAGGATGTTTAGTACCATGTTAGTTGAAAAATGAAAATAAAATGAAAGAAACACATTAACTAGCATGACATCTCTAGGCCTAGTTACTAGGGGAGCTTAGTGAAGAAAAACCATTTGAAAACACACCTAGAAAGAGGAAAAAAATGAGAGATGTGAAAAAAACACAAATTTATTACCAAACCCTTGATTTATCCAAAATTATCCTTCTTTGGCTTTCTCATCGTATGCTTCAAGAGATTCTCTTCAATGGAGTGTGATTACCTTCATCTCCTCTTGGCACCTTTGGCTTTGGCTTAGCTTAGCTCAAAAATTTGGCATTATAAAACTAATTGCAATGGATTTTAGAATTATTTGAGATTTATAAATTTTCGTTATCCAAGCTTAAAATTAATGTTCATGGATCTTCTATTTATATATTTTCAAAATGGTTTAAGATCAACCATGATTTCCCATCTCGAGATTGAGATGTGTGGCCATGAATAAATTCAATTATGTAATTAAATTCCATAAATATACCCCATAAATATTTAGGATAGAGTACAATTTATGATGCATGGGAGAAATTAATCAGGCATGGGAGCATCTTAATGAAGCATGGGGTGGCTTAATCTTGATATTTTTATGCATTTATGGCTTGTGGATGCCACCCCAAGAAATGATATCACCTAATGATGTATATATTCAAAATTATTTTCAAATAAATATATTTTCAAAAATTTCTATATAAAATTAACTTAATATCTTAATTTTTTATAATTATCCTTAAACATGATTAGTCAACTTTGATGCAAATCTTAGAAATTGATGCACAAATTAATCAAATTGGTCAAAATATCATATTATTAGCTTGAATTTTGTCTAGTTTAGATTTGGAAGTCAATTTTACATGAATTGGAACCATTATCCCATTTAGGATGTTTCCAACACAAAATAATAAAGGCACGTGTCTCATGCAATAAATTTGGTAGAAAAGAGCAATCTAGAGCACCTAGGTGCAAAAGTGGCATTTGTCTCAAAATGATCTTATCAAAGTTAGTTGCTTCATAAAATTCATTATCTCATTTAATGATACTCTGGCCAAAATTGACACTTGAATATAATAACTTTAATTCATTTAATGTGTTTTAGTGTTTTTAGGCCAAATTGTGCATTTTGGTAGAAATTGGTTAAAAGCTTATTTGGAGGTTATTAGTGGCTAGTTTAGGTGTCTACATAGATGATCATTTATTAAGAGGTCATTTTTTATCCCGTGATGCTGAAATTATTCATTATCATTCCTCTTTGCTTCAGTATTTATTCTAGCATTCCATCCTATATCATTCCTAATTTTAGAATTTTTTCTCTTGATCATAGGGTAGAGATGTTGTGCACACCTCTAATTTTTTAAGAGCCTCATAGGAGTGTGCTTATTGATCATGTTATGACTATTCCCTATCACTTTACTAGATACCAAGGCCCCTCTATCCAACTTATCCTTGAGATGTTTGCAACTATCCTTCAACCTTTTGTGCATCTTTCCCCTCCTTTAGCAAATCCTACTTTAGATCCTATTCCCATTTCCCCTTTAACTGAGTCTCTTTATATTTTAGATCATATGGTTCTTATTAGAGGTAAAATCACTGAGAGGGGGGTGGTGAATTAGTGAACAATATTTAACTTTTAATTACAATCCTTTCAAACTATTAATCAATAAACATATATCAAATTGATCAAGCAACATTAACAAGAGATCTCATTCATTTAATGCATACACAAGATCAAACACATAACACATAGTTCCCATGGGAAACCCTCATGGGGAATAAAACCCACTCTTAAGCCTAAAAGACATGGACTACTTATCTTATAAGAAATTACAAACAAGAGACTGGTCAACTCCTTTGGATTAGAAAACTTTGATCAAATTATTCTAACCAAAGGCCTTTAGTGAAACACCTAAAGTGAACACCACTTTAAAACTAATGTCTTCAAAACCTGATGATATAACTCTAATTGTCTAACCCCTACACAAAAATCCCTCTCTATATGATACAAGCCTCTCATATAGGCATGTCATAATCTCTCCCTCTTTACTCAAACTATCCTCATATGCACACTCAGACCTCTTCTCATATTCTCAAATAATAAATATGCAAGAGCATTGTTATGACATTATAAATATGACCTATAGGTCATGCATACCATCATCAACATACTCTATCCTTCAACCCATCCAATGGGCACACACTACCTCCATCTTTCCTTTTCTCACCACACACACTCTCTCAAATAGCTTCTTGAGCATACTCACTCATTCTTCCTCTTATAAGATTATTAGGTTCAATAACCTATGTGATCACCTTCATCACCTTGATTAGGCATTAATGTTTTAACCTCTTCACTCTCTAATGGTCCTCACTAACCTATAATTTCTCTTTCAAAGGTTCTCTCCTTCACTTGGCTCCACACACGCATCTCTCTCTAAAAAATATAGAAACCATTATCTTTAGTTTCATTATTTATAGATCATTCATGATTATCAACACCTTGGTCAGCCATTAAGCATGCCTTAACCCTTAAGGCATATCTCATATCAAGACATAGCTCAAAATAATCTTTATAAGTTAGCTATAGCATTTATGGGAAACCCTTAAGTAACTACAGTTTTTAATTAGGCCTTTTTAGCTTTAATAAGTCTCATGGAGACTTATTCATCCATTTAATACTTCATCTATAAGAAAAATAACACAATAACACTTTAAAAATGTATAGGTCCACTCCACATGACCCTTTCAACTTATTCAAATGATCAAAATCATCTCTACTCAAACACTGACCTGGTGCAAATACATAGTCAATTTATTACGCATTATTCATACTCAAGATATATTTATTACACCTCTAAAATACACATAAAGCATCCTTATGGAGTCTAAAACACTATCCAATAGATAAGACAACATGAAACATCAAAATAACATCAATACAAGCTCAAACATCTTTCCCAGCTTCTTAACAGATGAATGAAGAACATATAGTCAACTTTGGAGAATAATATCTTTGACTATAAAAAATTTCAGATTTTCAAATTTATATTTTTAGATTCACCTTGAAGTCCTCTACAAATTCACTTTTTATTACATTGGCAAATTCTATCTATCAAAAGATATGGTCAAAAAACTAGACACTAGTTTTTATAAATTCAAATATTCAAATACAAATGGTCATAATTAAACCTCAAACACCATGTTATCATATTATATCCTCACTAATTTATATTAAATGCACACCATCATTATGCTTGACCATCAATGGTTATACCTGACCATCAGTGGTTGCACTAACCATTGGTGGTTGCACTAACTGCCAATGGTTGACTATGAAAACCCATGACAAAAAAATGGCAAAAGAATGTTAGAAAATCAAATTTCAAGATTTTTAATAATCAAAATGAAAATTTTAAAGTTTCATAATGATCTTATTCATGTATGGGATGTGTTTTGTCCCACTGGGCATGCCAAAATCTAGATACGATTACATAACATGATTATTCAGACATTAGTCCAATAAATCAAAGAAAAATGCATAAGAGTAAACCAAATTAAGCCTATCTATTCATGTGGGAATTAATAATGACAATGAAAGACAAGTGAAAGAAAGTAAGAAATATATGCCTTCCCAAGTGAATAAACTATCTAAAATTGGCTCAAAATCATATTCTCCCTTGATCAAGCATCCTTTTATTTATCAACAATGGTGGCAAACTCCTCCAATGTCTCAAAAACACTCCACAAAACCTAGGCTCATGATTTGGAATCATTAAAATAGCATATCAATGAATCTTTCAAAAAAAATCAATGATAAAATACAAAGGATTTTGGAAATAATTTAACATTATAACTTTGCAATATTCAAGCTTAAAAATGATGTTCATGACCTCTCTATTTATAGATTTCTGAGATTGATCAGGATCAACCATGACCATCCATCTCAAGATGAAGATGTGTGGTTAAGGATTAATTAAATATTTAGAATTAAATTTTTATTTATCTTCATCATGACTTTAGAAGAAGGGACATTGAATAGTCATGGAGCATCATTAATGAGGCATGGGAGACCCATAATCTTGATATTTGTGGCATTTATGGCCTAGGGATATCTTTTCAAGAAATGATGTCACCTAATGATGCAATTAATAGAAATCAATTGCCAAAAATAAATATTCAATAACTCTCATGGAAAATCCACTTAAGCTCTTGATTTGGATTAATTAGCCTTAAACAAGGTTAATCAACATTTGTGTAATTATTAAGAAATTAGCCCTCAATTAATCAAAATGGTCAAAAAGTCATATTACTAGATTGTAATTTGACTCAAGAAGAATTGGAGGGTGACATTAGATGCATTGGAACTGTATTCTCATTTAGGATGTTTCTAACACAAAATAACAAAGGTACATGATGTGTACTAATAAATTAGAAGAAAAGAGTGATATAGAGCATAAAAAAGTGAAATCATCATTTTGACTCGAAATGAATTGATCAAAGTTAGCTGGCCCATAAATTGAAATGCCCCATTTAGCGATACTTTGACCTAAATTGGCACTTTTAAATGACAAGTTTGAAATATTTAGCATGTTTTATGGATTTTGACCTAAAATGTGCATTTGAGTGCAATTCAAGTAAGATTGACAATTTTAACACAAATGGTGTTAGGAATTATATGTTTATATTTTGCCCCTATTTGAGAAGGCATAGCGAGACATTAAGGTGAAGAAACGTCTTTTTAAATAAAAGAGTTATCAATAAAAAAATTAAATAGACCTATGATGCCCCCTTGAGAGGACATACTAGGATGGAAGAAAAGGATGGACTCTCAAAAAGAGATAGAAAGTGAGAAATTAACCTATGGAATAGATCACATCTAGATGATCTAATGCTTACATGTGTGATTACCATAAATGATCAAAATATAATTATATGTAGAATAGGCTCTAAAGATAGGGGGAAAGGGAAAGATAAAATCCATAAATGTAAGGGACACACTATAAACATACCCAATTTGAGAGTACAAGCTATGCACTTATGATATTGATCAATCTCAAGACAAGTTGCACACTAGAACACTACCATCATGGGCATTAGTGTGGAGAGCTTAGAATTAGAGGAAAAGAGAGAATGTTCTACTTCAGGAAGGGAAGCACCATTAAAACAAGGTCTCCAAAGAGAAGATAATAAGAAGTACTGCAGTAGAGTAAATATAATCATGATAAAATAGTTTTGCCCCAATAGGGATAATTTTGATATTGATAAAGAATAAATAATGGTTTTCCCCTATAGAGCCAATTTGATTCAGATATGGTTTAGATGGTGTGCCCCAACATGGGTAATTGGCAAGTAAAATAGCTCAAAGATATAACTTAAAAGATAGGTTAAATCAAGTGGGATTAAATATACATGCGATGGTGTAATGGCTTAGAAATCCATATAAAAAAAAGCATATGAGAATACACAAAGTGATGAAAGAGAAGAAAAGAAGAATGAAATATAGCTAAGCCAAACTCAATAGAAATTGAGCATTGCCTACATAGTTCTATGGACTCATGTTCCAACATGAACTTCAAGCTAATGTAGCTCACCCAAGTTTGGGAGAGAATGGAATTAGGAATGATGAAAATTGACCAAGAATTGATTAAACCCACAATGTATGCAAAAAGATGCATGTCTAAGCATAGAGTTGAGTGCTAAAATACATGTTACCTAGATGCCTAATTCCATATCATGAGCCTAGATTATGCAAAGTGTTCTTGAGAAATATTCATTAGAGTTGAAGTTGATGTTAAGACTTTGAGACCTGAGCACAAAGTGATTATTATAGAAAAAAAATTAGGCATCATAAGTATAAATGAATTAGAATAACATAATATTCCAATTGCACTGAGCTAGTTCAAATGTGAATACTTATAACTAAGGGTAATGGTAAAATAATGACCAAAACTACAGTTACAAATATTTACATTTAAACAAAAAATTAAAGACAAAGAAAAAGATAAACATAAATGAACCTAACTTGAAATCAAGATATGATCAATCAAAACTTAAGTAGGATTAAAAATGTTAAAAAAAAAATAAAGAACATCCTAATGACATGAGACCAAGATATAAATAATCAAGGTCTATGTGGACCATCAAGATGTACTTGGAAAATAAAACAAAAGAGCAAGACCATATAGGAAAATAAAAGACCAAAAAACAAACAAAAAGTAAATAAACACACATAAAATGTTTTTGAATTTTTGAATGTTTTAATAATGTTTTTGTAATTTTCTAAGTATCTTAACTCAATTGAGGATTAAGAGATATAGAACGGTCTAGATCATGAAATGGTGAGATCACACCAAATTAAAATGCTCTTAATATGGTGAGAGCATATGATAAGAGGGACTAAGTTGACCTCAACATGAATTGAGCATGGCCTACATAACCCTAAAATAATCTCTAGTCATAGTTATTCTGCCCACATAAAAGGTGATGAAAAACTAATTAGGTCACAACAAATTTGCAAACAAAGATGAACAATAAGGAGAATGATAATAGTAATGACTAGATGATGTGGCAATGCATGATAAAAGGGAATTGTAACTAATTTTCCCATAGGTGGTTATAATTAGGAAATAATGTCATAATACTAATTTATCCAAAGGTGGTTATAATCAAGGGTACCAAAACAATATTGATTTTCCCATAGGTGATTATAATGAATGATACCAAATAAGATGATAGATGAAAGATAACTTGCCAGATAAAATGCATACTACTTCCATAGAATATCATTCAACACAACATTTAAAAACTACTAAAACTAGATCAAAATCCCACCATAGAAAGTGCAAGATGAACCAAGATAAAAAATGGGATTGGTCAGATGACTAAAATCAAACCTTGGTCAATAGTAAAGAAATGGTATAATGAAGAAAATTGGCTATAGTGGTAACAAAGTTACCCCCAAGCAATTATTGGATTAAATTGCTCACAAAATAATGAGAGCATAGGCTTAGGCTATTCACAAATCATAACAGCGTTCAAACTTAACAATTGATCGTAAAATGGTGAAAGCATGGGAAAGGGGTGATTGAGCTGACCTTAATAAAAATTGAGTGCTACCTACATAGTCTTGAAAGACCTCAAGTCAATGTAGTTGAAATGACATGGTTCATGGATTAAAATTGTATAATAATGCCTAAAAAGGGTATATAGGGTTTCCCCCATGAGATGAGGCATGGTAATGACAAATAATAATTAGAAAATTGAAAAATGGTTCTATTGTTCTTGTTGATAGGGAGATGCATATCCTAGTCAATATGTGAGATAATAGAGATGATCAGTTATAAAAGTTGCTATCCAATACCCTTTTGGTATATTTTCTCTATCAATAACTTGCTATCAATATAGATCTCATTAATGTGTTCATGATCTTCATTGGTCATTGAGTCTACTTCTTTCAAACATCAAGACAAGATATCTTTGTAGCCTTTATAAAGGAAAGTACTACTAGTGATAAATGATATAAGTGGGTAATAATTATGTGGGTGATAATGGAATGTATAATAAATGGGAAACAAATGAATATTAGGACTTTCAATCACATGTAATGTTGTTGATGCCATATTTGACATAAGTTTGGTTATGGTAGGGCGAAAGACCTTTGAAGATGCTCTTGAGAGAACCACTAGATTGTTTTATTGCTTGATCTTGAGAGTAACTACCATATGATTATGTTGTATATTGGAAGTTGTTTTGATTTGATCTTGAATAATATCTTCAATAAATAGTGAGGAAATTTTATGCTCATCTATTGGTGCCTCGATGAGGTTTTTACCAATGAATTTGTTCTGATCATCCAATAGTAGCTCTAAGAAGGTTTCACAAAGAGATGTTAACATTTGACTTTGATTATCTTCTAGTGCCTTAAAAAAAGTTTCACTAAAATATGTTGAGTTTGACATTTTCTTATCCCCTAGCACCTTTGAAAATTTTTCACTAGGAGATTTTTTTTCTTTTGAATGAATGTGGTCCTGGTCCCCCTAATATTTTGTAAATGGTATGTCTCCATGGATGCGGTTCAACAAAGTGTGATTATGTTAGTCCCAATTGACACTTGTGGGAGGTATAATGCTAATATAATGGCTATGTTGGGTGGGAATAATGGGATGATGAAAGTAAACACAATCTTTGTAGAAGATACTAGGAAAACTTGTGTCGATGTTGAAGTAATCATCCTAAAAAAACATAGAAGGATCAAATATATTCAAATTGATATAAAAGGAAATTATAACCAATGTTGTAACAACCAATACTATAATCTATTTTTGAATCTGATTCCAAATCAAGGGACTCTAAATTTAATGTCACAACTGATGTTGATTTTATTTTTGATGCTAAATTCAATGTTTATTAAAAAATAGAACTTGAATATAATTTTGATTCTTCATCTGATGTGGTTATTTCTTTGATGTGTTGAATGCTAAATGTTTGACAAGTAATGGTTTTTGATGGCATAATGGGCTCAATAAAAAGTGAAACATCTTGGAAGGGTTCAACATAGACTAACTCATCTAAGTGAATCTGCTCAAAGATAGGGAATCACTCAAGGGATGTCTCGATAAAATCATGTCTATCAAAGTGAGACTCCTCAATGAGTGGGAAAAGATCAAGAGATAACTCTTTAGAGACTATATTTTCAAGTAGATGAGTCTCTTTAAAAATAGGTAACATATTAATAGGTAACTTATCATAGTTTGACTTGTCACAAATAGGTGTTTCAAAATTAACATTTCAATTTTGGTTCATAATTGGTTGTAAAAACTCAATTTTGAACACATTTTGATCCTCATAAGATGGCTCTTGAAGAGGTAATGTTTCTTGTTTAGGCATGAATATCAACACATAATTTATAAAGTGGGGAACATTTGGTTTAGTGAGAATAATGGTTTATGGTTTGATAATGGGCTCTCCAAAAATTAGACTATTAAAGAAGGGATCAAACATGATTGGTCATCAAATGGAGGTTCTTCAATAATAGGTTCATCAAAAACTAGTGATGAGCCAAAAATGGTAATGACTAGATGCTTCTTATTTTGGTTGCTCATGTCAACCAAAGGAGGAGGTCCTAAAATGCTAATGACTAGATGCTTCTTAATTTGGTTACCTATGTGAACCCAAGGAAAAGGTCCTAAAATGGTAATGACTAGACACTTCTTAGTTTTGTTACCTATGTGAACTAAAGGAGGAGGTCCTAAAATGGTGACCTTGGTATGTGGTGGAGACTAATTACTCACACAAGCTAAAGAATCCATTTCTTCCTAATAAACCCAATCATTCTAGTGTTGAGTTGGATTATAAGTTAGATCTTGGTTATGTTCCCATGACTGATTTTTTTGAGGTGGATAGAAATCTATCTCAAAAACCATATTGTCACCATAGGGGTCTTGAATAAAGTCATAAAATTCATTTTGTGTGACTATTCTATCATAAGTTGGATTATCCATGAATCCACCATAAGTGTAACTAGACATATCCGTATTTAATAAAGAAAGCTTTGCAGATAAAAAGACTTAAGAGTTTTACAAAGTCTAAAAAGTGATGTCCAAAAAGATAAAAGGTTCAACCTTACCCAAAAAAGGGGAGGATTTGTATCTCCAAAATGGTTTATTCTAATATTTGACATAAAAAAACCTAACATCAAATGTCTAACATCAAATGTTTTTGAAGAAAGGTTATATTCTCCCAAACAAAGGCACAAAAAATGATGAGAATAGGCACTAAAACAAATAAATAATCAATAGTGTTCAAAATTGGGTAATCATTTAACCAAAGTTATGCAACCCATAATAAAAATATCTATGTACTAGCCCCATGAATTCAGGCCTAAACAAAAATCAATCAATGTTTGGATCCAAACTTGGTAAGGTTAATTGAAAATGCAATGTTGAAGACTAGGATTAGACCAAACAAGCTAGACAAGAGTGGAAAATATAATGACACATAAACAAGGTCCAAATGGTATAAATGACATGGTTTGAAATAAATGGTTTATGATATAATGTTAAACAAGTTTTTGAAATGAATTAAGCATCCTAACAATGTAAGCATGCTCGAATGATGTGATCAATGCTATGTTTCAAAAGGCTCAAAGGAAAAATGGCTTGACATGTTTTAGGAAGCATAATGCTATCCTTCTCAACTCAAATACATGATTTTGACATGGTTATAAACAATGAATCAAACTTTAGTCTCAAAACATACCAAGTAAAAATGACCAAAATACACTAAATATAATCATCCAAATCCTAGTAAGGGTATGGCAATGTGGGCTTGACTAAGACTAATTAGTTTTCGATCATTTCTAGGGGAATCAATTGCACAATGACTTTCACATCAAATGATGCAAAATAAAATCATGGAAATTAGGTCTTCATGGAACTTGGCTTGTTACAAAAAGGTCTAGTCCTTTTTACAACCACTACATCCTATTGTTTGCTCAGTGTAGTGCAATGTCTACAGTGCAAATACATCTCATGTGAAACTCCATCACTAGAAGGTGGTTTAACCACTCAAACCTCTGACTCTAGTGGGAGTGGTTGAATTCAATATTGGGAGATGAAACCCTAGGTGAAATCTTCCCTATAGAACTTATGAGAGGTGATGAAGTCCCCCTCACAACCCAAGTTTGCATAAAAATAAATGACTAAATAGAAAGACTTTAGGGTCATTTTTAAGGTCACCCAAACTATAATGAGTTCTTGGGGAGTGATTTAGATGACATTATTTCTAAGCCTTAGACTAGGATTTTTGATAATAAGAATGGTGCTTTTGATTATAAGGGTTCCTTAAAGGGGACAAGTGGAAGAGTATACATGTGGCATCCATCTCTTTGTCAAACAAACTAGATCAAACAACTAATTGAATACAAAAATCTTGGAAAGGTGAGTTCATTTTTAAGCACCAAGTTGAAATATTGGGTGGTGTTCTTTTGACCCCTTTGTCTTAAGTTGTAACTTTGAAAGCCTAAATTATCAAAAAATTCACTTGAGCACCTAAATGTTTTGTTAAGCACCAAAAACAAGATTCCTAATTCAATTTAAAAGCATGACAAATATGTCTTAATAGCACGTTTTAACAAATTCCAAGTTTATTGGTTACCTATCTACCCTTAAGGCATCACTCCAAAATCAAATATGTTAGATTAGAAACATTTTAGAGATTTTCAAAATTTTGTGAAAAATATATGAAACTTGAAGATGAACTAATTTCATATTCTAAAAATTTAGGAGAAAACACGTGGTTTTAAAAAATACATCATCAAAACTGGAGTTCATATGACCCCAAACCAAGCATTTTAAAATGGCCATTAGCTCTCGAGTTTTGTGTTTTTAATAAAAATACAATGACCATCAATTGTTATACCTAACCATCAATAGTTATACCTAACCATCAATGGCTGAGAATAACTATCAATGGTTGCACTGACCATTGATAGTTGTATTGACCATTGACGGTTGACTGTGTAAACCCTTGACAAAGAAAAATGGTAAAACAGAGTTAGAAAATCAAATTGCAAGAGTTTTAATAATCAAAATGAAGATTTTAAAGTTGCATAATGATCTTCTTCATGTATGGGATGCATCTTGTCCCACCAGTTATGACAAAATGTAGAGAGGATTACAAAACATGTTTAGTCAATATTAGTCCAATAAATCAAAGGAAAAATGCATGAGTAAACTGAATTAATCCTATCTATTCATGTGGGAATTACTAATGACAATGAAAGACATGAAAGAAAGTAAAAAATCTATACCTTCCCAAGTGATTCCATTCTCTAAAAGTGACTCAAAATCATGTTTTCCCTTGATCAAGCATCCTTGTCTTTATCAAAAATGGTGGAAAACTCCTCTAATGTCTCAAGAGCACTCCACAAAACCTAGGCTCATGATTTGGAATCACTAAACTAGCCTATCAATGAAGCTTGAAAACAAAATCAATGATCAAATTCAAATGATTATGGAAACAATTTAACATTACAAAATTGTAATATTCAAGCTTAAAAATGATGTTCATGGCCTCTCTATTTATATATTTTTGAGATTGATTAGGATCAACCATGACTATCCATCTCAAGATGAATATGTGTGGTTGAGGATTAATTCAATATTTGGAATTAAATCCATATTTATTTGCATCATGACTTTAGAAGAAGGGACATTGAATATGTATGAAGGGTCATTAATGAGGCATGGTAGACCTATAATCTTGATATTTGTGGCATTTATGGCCTAGGGATATGTTTCCAAAAAATGATGTCACCTAATGATCAAATTAATAGAAATCAGTTTCCAAAAATAAATATTCAAATACTCTCATGTAAAATCCACTTAATATCTTGATTTGGATTAATTAGCCTTAAACAAGGTTAATCAACATTTATGTAATTATTTGGAAATTGGCTCTCAATTAATCAAAATGCATAAGATTAAACCAAATTAATCCTATCTATTCATGTGGGAATTACTAATGATAATGAAATACAAATGAAAGAAAGTAAGAAATATATACCTTCCTAAGTGAATCCATTCTCTAAAAGTGGCTCAAAATCATATTATCCCTTTTTTAAGCATCCTTTTATTTATCAAAAATGGTGTAAAAACCCTATAATGTTTCAAAAACACTCCACAAAACCTAGGCTTATGATTTGGAATCACTAAATTAGCATATCAATGAAGCTTGAAAATAAAATCAATGATCAAATACAAAGGATTTTGGAAATAATTTAACATTATAACTTTGAAATATTCAAGCTTAAAAATGATGTTCATGACCCCTCTATTTATATATTTCTAAGATTAATCAATCAACCATGACCATCCATCTCAAGATGAAGATGTGTGGTTAAAGATTAATTCAATATTTAGAATTAAATCCTTATTTATATTCATCATGACTTTAGAAGAAGGGACATTGAATAGTAATGGAGGGTCATTAATGAGGCATGGGAGATCCATATTCTTGATATTTGTGGCAATTATGGCCTAGGGATGTCTTCCTAAAAAATGATGTCACCTGATGATGTAGTTAATATAAATCAATTTCTAAAAAGAAATATTCAACAACTCTCATGGAAAATTGACTTAAACTCTTGATTTGGATTAATTAACCTTAAACAAGGTTAACCAACATTTGTGCAATTATTTTGAGATTGGCCCTCAATTAATTAAAATGGTCAAAAACTCATATTAATGGATCATAATTGGACTCGAGAAGAATTGGAGGGTGACATTAGATGCATTGAAACTATATTACTATTTAGGATGTTTCTAACACAAAATAATAAAGGTATGTGATGTGTACCAATGAATTAGAAGAAAAGAATGATCTAGAACACAAAAAAGTGAAATCATTAGTTTAACTCAAAATGAATTGATCAAAGTTAGCTAGCCCATAAATTACATTACTCCATTTAGGGATACTTTGACCTAAATTGGCACTTATAAATGACAATTTTGAACCATTTAGCACATTTTATGTATTTTGACCTAAAATGTGCATTTGAGTGCAATTCAAATAATATTGACAATTTCAACACAAATGGTGTTAGGAATTGGATGTATACACAAACTACCTGGAAGCCCAAATTTTCACTTGAATATAATTTGTCACACTTAGTCACATGACCTTAGGTTTATCACATAAGAACTAAGCATAATACTTAACAAACCCATGTGATCATTTCCTCTTGAAACCTCCATGCATGCAAATGATAACATCATTAACATGCTTATTTGGATATATTTGATCATAGAAAACACTATAAAAAAGCCTAAAAGCCCAACTTTACACCCATGAATATTTGAATGTGCTTCATTACATGACTTGAGACTTAGAACATAATAACTAGGGACTAATGTGATCAAAACCATATGATCAACTCCCCTTAACACATCCACATATGGCAATAATGACATCCAAAACTACCTACTCAGATTTTCTACCACTAGACCCAAAATGTTTAGATGAAAATAATTATTAACCAAATGAAATCTAGTCATTCACACAAGTACTCAAAGCATATAAAACTTCTTATGGGACCTATTACACATTCTCAATACTCCATACTCATCCCTAAACATCTTTGTCCATGTTAAAATTAAAGATCAACCAAGCCTACTTAAAGCATACTATGACAAGCACATTGCACACTTTGTCATTTTCCATAAAACTATCAAAGAACTTTATCCTCTCATAAGGACACCCCCATGACATCACCATGACATCATTAATAATTATCTAATAGTTCCTTCAATGAATAAAACCTTGCCCAGTCTCTCCACTAGTCCCACCTTCCTTAGTGATGGATTTCTTTAATGTAACTTACTCTTTGGCCCACCAAATGGGACAATCAACCATATTATGATATTCATAATTTTTTTAGTCAATAAACTAGAGACCATTCATTATACCAACCTTCATCAACTTCCATTTCCACTCTTCCTGGTAATACACCTTCAATGTCTACTAATAAGTGTATATGTTTCTTCAATGACATAGATAATCATTCATCCATGCATTATCATAAGTTACATCAATATATAAACACCTTGCATCCCACCACTCCTCATCTTGAAGATAAAGATATACCTCCACCATAAGTATTACTTGAATCTATTCCCAAATATGGAAAGGTATATTGTCTCTAACACCAATTTGGTATTCATCATACTAATCTTTGCCATATCCTTCAGTAGCATATCAAATATCACCTCATAACTATTCCTATGCCTACTACCCTTCTTCCCATAGGACACCCTTATAAGAAGGCTCCACCTTATTCCCCCATGGATCTACCACATATGGTCCCTTTTCCACCTGTGACTCCTTCACTTATGGCCCAATATCTACTAGTGATCCCTTCATCTCCTATAGATTCCACTCCCATTCCTTTTCTTGAGCATCCCTTGCATGATAGTCCTCATTATTATGATCTTTCAGGCATTCCTACATTTTCTATCGAGGATATTTGATGCAAAGTACATTCTCAACTATCTCTAAAAATATATGAGACTTTAGCTACAATCTGAATTAAACTTCATAGAGACTTATCATATGTTATGGATAATGTGTGTTGACAAATATATCTATATTTATGAACACATGCATGGTGTTCTTTCATTTCTTTATTCATTTGGATTGGATATGTGCTCTAACTTTATATTTTATCTATTTTATATCATTTAAAATTGTGTCAAAGTCTTATCTATCTTATATGATGACTTTTGTTTTACACTATATATTGCTTATGATATCATTATTTTCTTTCTTTATATTCTCTTATGGATTCTTATTTTTCATGATTACATACTTGTTCTTCATGAGTTTATTTTCTATGGTGATCTTTTTTTATTTCATGATTGTTTTCAATTTTATCTCTATAAACATGGATAATTGTCATTGTGACTTGGTTATACATGCCTTACTCCCTTTAGTCATTCCTCATTTACCATGTGATTATTTAGTAAATAATTCATCTCATTATAATCTCCTTTTACTAGTCCATTTGGATCTCCCCTTATTCCCCTTTATCCCCTTTTGAAAACTAAGCATACACATGGTTGAGACTTGAGATAACATTTTGGTTCATATTTAAACTTAAGTATTATAGTCAGTAATGTATTTGGATACTTAGCTTCCTTTTGTAGACACTATAAAACTACACATGGTAGTTGTAGTTGTTGAAATGCCTTAGGACCCCTATCATACCTTAAGTCTAGTTAACCACCTAGTTATCTAACTTATCAACCTACTAGCTTAACATTTAACCAACCTTTAAAACCCTTTCTTGAACCCTTTTTCCCTTAGACACTCAATTGGTGATAGCTAGTCTAACCATCAATGGTTAGCCTAGACATCGATGATTAGGTCCTCACCTCCTCAATTTCTTAACACATCACCAAATATGTATGAGATAACAAGGCATAATTTAATATGTTCTCCTTATTCAATGCTAATGAACTTCCAAGAATCATGAATAGTGACCTCACCCTCTATGTAACCTTCCATCCTCCACCTCTCTTTACCTATAAAAAGAGGGGAGTGAGAGGTGAAAACAATCCATATTCAAGTTATCAAATCTTCTTGAACATAGGTATTCAAGTATTATAACATCTAGCCTTCCTTCAATAACTCATCTTTAGGAAAAGAGATTCAAACCTCTACTAAATTTACTTTTGAGGCCAAAGTACTATTATTCTGGAAAAATTATTTTAGCCTTTAACCATCAACCAACTAGTAAGCTACATGTATATCAATACTTTAGCATTGTTCTTTTGGATTTCTAACCTATTTGACCTGATTAGACCTATCTACACCTTGTTCCCTCTCTAATAGACCCTTAATAGAACCATTATTTAACCAAAAAATCATTCTATAATTCTTTTCTTATCACCTTCAAAAACCCATAGGTAACCACTGATGGTTGGCACAATTGTTGATGGTCACCCCAACCACTGACAGTTACCCAACCACTAATAGTTAGCTTTAACACTGATGGTTCACCCAACCACTAATGGTCACTATGGTAAAAAATAATAGCAAGTATTTTCAACACCCTATCTGAAACCAAACCTAACCTTATGTGTTCCTACCTATTCACAGACTCCTTTCTAATTTTCTAAACCTAACTTTGCTCACCTTAGCATAAGTATTGACCTTATTTTGATATATTTATTCATTTTATTTAACAAGAATTATACTTAATTCTTGTATTGTATTTCATTTATCTTATGCAAGTAATATACTTTATCATTTCCAACTTGATTGTTATCAATAGTGGATTGACATCTTCCTAGAAAGTGTATGCTTCTTAAATCTATCTCATGCTAGGTAGTCCATTTAACTATCTTACTAATGATCCCCATTGTTATTTTGTTTTTATTTGTAGGTTATTCTTTCTTATCCAAATAGGATTTATCAACATTCATCTAGATTACATGCACATCACCAACCAGGTATTTATACCACACCCTTATTACTAGTTTCTTATCTTTTTCCAAAATTAAAAAATGAGTAGAAATTAAGAGAAAATTTTTGGCACATCTGGTGGGACACTAGCATAATATAGGTGCCCTTATTTATTCCTTTATTTTATTCTCTTTGAATGAAATCTAAAATTTATTTTGGCATAAAATAAACCCATTGCATTACAATGATTGCTTGCTTGTTTTATTTCATATAGTAACTTAAAGGAAAAGTAATTGATCATAGTTTTCACTCTTGTTATCACAAACTTATCCAAACCACATAATCAATAAACACATCAAAACAAACTTAAGACAAGGCCTGACTAGAATTTCATCACCTAATGATAAAACTTACCCTTTCCCAGTAATCCTACTTGGAGGTCATTACCAAAAGGAGAACCAACTCAACTCTTTGGTTGAGTATAAACTCTAAAATTTAGTATATTTTGGCTAAGCACCCAAAACCCTTATCACTATGATGTGTGAAGTGAGGGGGTACGTCCCAATACCAAGCCACATACTGAATTTCAATACATATTCTCTTTTGAGCACCTAAATGCAACTTGAAACGAACCTTAGATTTCCTCTTTAGTACCTGATTTATAAGCCAACTTTCTTCTTCACACTTTCTAAGGCATAATCCAGAAGTGATCTAAAAAGAATCCTAAGTTTAGATGCACTTTTAGTGTATGTTTGGATTGCCTTGAATTATTTTCTTTTGCTTAATTTTTGTTTGAGGTGTGAGTTTTTGTTATTCCTTTTTATTCATCACTTGGTCTTTACTAGACAACAATTGAGGAATCAAACAAACTAAGAACCTACTTTCCACCATCTTGCCTCCATTACCTTGTTTAATGGAGACCCTACCTATAGTCTTCCCTAGAGATCCTAACTTTGCTAGAATCTTGAAAGATAACCCTCTTGCCTTATAGCATTACCCTTCATCATGAGCCAATTATTCTTCCAACATCATATATAATCAACCCAACCTTACTTATAACCAATAAACCTTCAAATTTTACCAACCAACAAAATGTCAACTACCACTTGAGTTGGTACAATGTTATTGGACTAGATAATTAAAGTATAGTCATCTATTTTTGGTACCCATGACCAATCAACATTCACCTACAACTAATTAAATATCAACTATGGCCAACCAACAATTTATTAACAACCATTTGATCATCATCATACCCAACCAATAACTTATCAACATCTATCATATCAATCAAATCTAGACCCACCTATCAACATCTATCATCAAACTATGGGCCACTTACCCCAATCATAATATCAATTACCTCAACCTACCTTATCAAACCAACCCATCTCATCAAACCTATCAAACCAACTCACCTTATCAACCTTACCAACCTTACCAAACTTATCAACCTCCTCAAATCTAATCAATAACTACCAACCCATCTCATCATACCTATAAAAAAAACCACCTTACCCAACTTATCAAACTTATTAAATATAACCAACAACTACCCACCAAACCCATCAAACCTATTAAACCAAGGAACCTCATCAAACTAACCAGTTAGCTCACAAACTTGAGAGCCATTTATACACCCTCTTCAAGGGCAATGCACCCCTTAGGGGAATCATATGATTCAATCCTTGACAAACTCTTAGAGGCTTCCATCATTAATATTTCTCAAATCAAACCCATCAATAGTTCTCTTCCAAAGCCAATTTGGTTTATATAGAATGAATTTTATACTTATCATCATGCACATGGACATGACATAAATATATGTGGCTCTTTTAAGATGATCATTCAAAACCTTATCTATCACAAGGAGGTTTCAAAGAATATTCTCTGTGTTCTTACCAACCTAACCTTGAATATCTTCAATCAATCAATCATTGAAACTCTTCCTTCACTCATTGTTGAGGAATCCCATAACCAAATCCCTCAACACAATGAGGCCCATCCATTTGATTTGGTCCTTGGTGACCCTATAACTAATGAAACCACAATACAACCCTTAACCAAACCACTTATTAACTAAGTGGAACCTTCACATATTTTTTTCAAAATCACAATTAAGGAAACCAGCCAAAATTTTCCACTCGCTCATGTGGAACCAACCAACCTACCTCTTCCACTTACCAATTTTTTAGAATCTACCATTAACCCAACCAAATATACCATTGACCTGACCATACCTATGAAAATCAACCCAACCTTTCCTCACTGACCAAACTAAACAACAAAACATACCTCTATACCAAATCAATCAACCACAATCAACACACCTTTAAACTCAACCATAACTAATGTCCCTAACAACCTAAATCAAGATCAACCTATTAAATCTACCAAAACTACCATAAGCTACCTAGATCAAGCCAACTATATTTTAATAACATTAGTATAATAGAGGAAATCCCACCTGAACCACCACCTACAACTTGAACTAACTAACCACTAACACCTTCACCCCTCTTAAATACTCTTAAACCTTCACTTTGGGATCTTTTTCCCACCTTAAAACATCTATGGAAAGATCAAATTGGGGGAACTTTTCATTCATAAGGTTTTCATTATTTATTAACCTAAACCAAACTAACCCTTGGCATTTTTTCCTCATTCTATTAACAAACTTATCAATCAACCAACCTTGAACCATAGGAGATTACCTTTATCCTTTACCCAAGCTTTGGAGATTACCTTCTCCATCAACCAAACCAAAAACTAAATTTTTTCCACCTATAATCAAAATGTTGAAAAGTAAATGGGAGACATATACTCTCCTTATTACACATCATAACCCATAAGTATGGATTAGGAGCTTACTATTTGTCCTCTCTCAAAGGCAAACTATAACTTGAGCCTATCAATGCTTCTCATCTGCATCCTTTCTTTTGTTAAATAAGTATCAAAATCATCTTACTATCAAACTTAAGCTCATCTCTTGGTTTATAATATTTTCACCTTCACCCACCTATCCCTCTTCATTTTAGGACAACTAATTACAACATAGAACCATGTGATTAACCATCATAGTTATATCCTAATCCTAAATATGGGTACTATTTATCTACCCATATCATGGTCTCATGGATACTTTTCATTTATAACTAGATGGAATCCCATGATCATTTTTTTCTCAAACCATTCCTTTCACCTACCATTAATTTGTTTATGCTAAAAGTCTTGCCCTCATAAAGGTAGACATATAAATTTTAATTAAACTTTTCCATGTCTAAAAACCTACCTATCACCCATTTATTTTATATTCTTATTACCTATCTTCCCTTTTTACCACCTTTTAATCAATGGATTTTAAGCTTACTTAACACAATTGTGATCAAGACACCTATTTTTCAATCAAAGTATGCTAATGCAAAGCATTCAATAGGCTCACATTCATTAGGTCGATACAACTTTAGTTTTTTGTTAGGTATTTACCAATGACAAAGCATCATATCTTTTATCCCACCCTCATAATTTTTTCATGTATACATATGTTTCAATATTCTTTATCTCTTTCCCACATTTAGTTTGTTATCTAACCTACTTGGTGTATTTATCATTTACCATAACCATATCACACATCCATGATCATAATTATCACATCAAAATATCTATATCATAGCAATAATAACTATTTATCATTTACCATAAACAACATAACATTATCCATCAACTATATCCTATCTATAAACAAAATATCATGATCAATATCAAGACACATCATCTATCTATCCATAATATCATCTTACCTATCTACCATCAAAACATCATATGAACATACATCAAATCATACACAACCCTAATTAAACCATTCATCATCATACCCATAAACAAATTTGTTATCAAAACATAATAAACCACATCATACATCATCTATCTATCTATGCATCATCCTATCCATTTGTCATAACATCACAACAATTCATATTATAACATCAAATCATAAAACCACATCATCATAAGCATAAACAAAATCATCATCACTATAACATCATATAACATCAAACCATGAACCAAAATGTAAGCATAAAAATTACATTAAAATATGCCACCATGAATGTACATCACATATATATCATCATAAACATCATCATTTAATTCATGTCCATCAAACAACAATACATGTAACAATATAGGGAATATCTCTCTCATATACATCTCACATCATTAGCATATAGGCCAGTATCAAAACATATACATCATATAATCAAGCCCTTAAGGCACCACTACCACTAGCCCCTATTATTCCTCCACCTGCACTACCATCTAGTGTTGGTCCCCTTGATCTCCCTGTCTAACTTACTACAAAGACCCACTAACCTAGAGTCACCATGCCTACCCCACCTACTAAAATAGCTTTGTATTCACCCCATAAAAGCTCTAATGGACACCATGCTAGTACTATAGCCTCATAATACCTCAACTCCTCTATAGTGGCTAAGTACCATGTCATAAGAATCATATCAAGTCTTCTTGATGGTCCTCCTACTAGTGTCACCATTACTCTTACCCTATTCCTCAAGGTATCTCTCTCTTGGGTCACTAAACTAAGAGAGATGCTCACCTAATCTTTCTCTCCTATCAAGGTGGTAACTTGACCCTATAAGTTGACAACTTGTGCCTGTAGAGTGGCCACCTATCTTTGTAATCCTATAATCTAGGCTTGTCTTATTTATAGTGCTACATGTGCCTACCCATCCTAATCACCATCCTATACTAATTACCTAGTAGGTTCCACATCCATGGCCTAATGACCCTTGTCACCCCACCCAAAATCAACTAGTATATATAGAACTTGATACTAACCTAAATATCTATCAACAAAACTAGCATCATCTATCACTTCTCTGGTTGGTAGTTCCTCATGGTCTAGCACTACATCCTATGGCTATACCTCTGAAAGTAGGAACTCTATATCCTCTCTCTTAGACCTCTAAGAAGGAGCCAGAATATGCTACACAAGACCATACTACCTCTAGACTCAATCAAAGGGGATAAGCTCTATCTCCCCCTCTCTCTACCTATATATCCATCACTAATTCTATAGTAATAGGGTGTGGTAACTATACTAGGCCCATCTAGAATAGCCCACATATGGCCTCTACACCAAATCACCTACTACCAAACTCTCTAAGGCAATACTAAACTAGTCAATGTCTCTAGCACCTCTACTTGCCCTTATCAATGCATATTCTCCTCTCCATCTCAAAAAACCCACTATGAAGTTTACCTAGGTGTATCCATCCCATGGTATCCACAAAGGCCTTAACACCTGAATATCATCATATGACCAATAATGGAGAATGAACCCAACACTAGTACCATATTTTCTATGATCTCTAAAGGCCTAGATCTCCCTATAAATCTGAACTAACAAAATGGGAACCCATCTAAACACTATCTATCTTAACAACATCTCCACCAACACTCCCAGTAATAGATATGAGAATCATCCACTACTTGAATCAAGAAAATCAAAATAAGACACCATCATCATCATCATCATCAAACATCATTCCTCTAGATCCCTCTAGTATAAAGACCTATAGTTGAAGCTACCTGAATGCCACCTAGCATGGACCCAATCCTCACCATACATCAGCTCCATATGGTCATCCCTCTCTTTGCTCTTAATATGGTAAATCATGTCCCCTTGAATAGGTAGCCATGTAATCCTATGACAATCCTCTAGTAAGATGCTAGTCTCTCTAGTTGATAACAAAAATGTGTTCATGGCTAGGTCCCATCTCTTAATAAGAGTTATGATCATAGCCGCATCCCATGATAGGTGATGATAATGAAGCATGAACCTAAGGCTAACCTCCTCTATATTACTCCATTCATCCATAGTCATCCCATCACAAATTTCCATGAAGATCCTAGAAACTTGATCCCTTATCTTGATCTAGTCATGTGCCTACAAAAATAATCAAGTTAGCTCACACATTTCATTTTCAATCATTCTACCTAGACCCACCTAACATCAACCTTTTTATCTACCTACAACCACTAACATCTACATATTTTATGACCTACCCAAACATATCAAATCAAACACATCATGTTTCTACCTAACACCTAACTCTAAACTCATAAAATTCTCCTACAACTAACCTAAACCCATCAAAACCAACATCTATCCTACCTATCTATTTACACTACCCTTAACCCCTTTTTTCAATAGTCTAACATAATTTAAACACATTTTTCATAAATGATCAACTATAAATGATTCTTACAACCATTTAGGGTCATGTGAGCATCTTCCTTCAATGATTGACTTCCAATGACATACCTAACCATTAATGGTTGGCTCTAATTACCAATGGTCACTATGTGTGACCATCAATGGAAAAACCCTTGACCTACCCTTATAAAAATAAACCAAAAAATAATAAAACTACCTAACACTACCTTATCACTTTCCCCAACCTCAAACCCCCCTCAAATTTCAATTTCATTGGTCTAATTTTCCTAATTTACCATAATGATAACTTAGGGCAAACCCCTAAACAACAATATCAAATCTACCATAAATTTAATCATCAAAAAAACCTACTCAACCAACTAACAATTTAAAAACATCACCTATGTCATTCTATGATCATTGTCAAGGTCAAAGTCTACATCTAATTGCTTAGTTGCACCCTTGTCCACCCTCCATCACTGGTCCCTATTGATCCAACAAAAACATGCTCGACCAATCCACAAACTCCACCTCAACTGAACACTCAGTCAACCACTCTCAACCAAATGCATAATCAACAAATCACTAGAGAATGAAATACATGGAGTCAACTTGTCAAAAGTGAAAATGAAATTTCATTTTCACTTTTTATATTTTGGCTTTTTAGGGTTTCCCCTTGATCATCAATGGTTAGGGTATCACATTTAAAATTTTGAGGCACCTAACCTAAATGTTAGATTTTAGAGATCACCTCATCTCCACCATAACCAAACTTGAACTTTTGGAGATTACCCTTCTTCAACCCAACCATTATGACACATCCACCTCAACATTGGTCATTTTTGACCTAAATTATTTGCATATTTTATGATGACTTTATGTGGCCTTTTTTACCACACCAACCCTTTTTCCATGTTGACCATTTGAATTTGCACCACCTAGTACATGACTAGACCATTTGTGTTGTTCAAGGGAGTACTTACAACCTTAGATACCTATGAAAACACTAACCCTATCTAGGAGACCTATAGAGTAACCTAATCAGTTATGACCAATGCTATGGACTAGTTACTTTATCACTTATACTTTTGAAATTGGCCTTATTTTTACCAACATTAGAAATCTTAGTTTGTGTGTGATATTGACTATCACACTTAGTTGAATTTTATGTGCATGTTTACATTTCAAATGCCCAACCCTTTTATCACCACCTAGTAACTCACCATCAACTACTTATCAAACCCTGACTCAATTTTAGTTTCACCTCATTAACTCTTGGTTTGAGGGAGAACACCTCCTCACATACTCAGGGAAAATAGACCCTTAACCAGCAATCCATTTTTTTTACCTTGTTAATTCAAATCCATACAACAAAAAGGGGCAAAATATATACACTAGAAAACTATACATGATAGTTTTAGTTGTTGAAATGTCTTAGGACCCCTATCAGACCTTGAGTTTAGTTGACCACCTAGTTAGCTAACTCATCAACCTATTAACTTAAAATCTAACCAAAACTTTTAACCCCTTTCTTAAACCCATTTTCCCTTAGACACTCAACCATCAATGGTCAGTCTAAATGTTAATGGTTAGCCTGACCATCAATGGTCAAGTCCTCAACTCCTCAACTTCTTAACACATCACTAGTTATGTGTGAGATAACGAGGCACAATTTAATATATTAACCTTATACAATGCTAATGAACTTCCAAGAATCATGATTAACAACCTCACCCTCTAGGGAACCTTTCATCTTCCATCTCTCTTTGCCTATAAAATCAAGGGAGTGGGAGGTGAAAAGGATCCATGTTCAAGCTATCAAATATTCTTACACATAGGTATTCAAGTCTTCCAGCATCCAACCTTCCTTCAACAACTCAACATCATCAAAAAAGACTCAAACCTCTATTAACTTTGATTTTGAGGTCAAAGTAATGTTACTTTAGTGAAATTGCTTTAGCCTTCAACCATCAACTAACTAGAAATCTATAGGTATATCAATACTTTAACATTGTTATTTTGGATTTATAAACTTTTTTACCTGATTAGACCTATCTACACCTTGTTCCCTCTTTACCAGACCCTTAATAAAACCATTATTTGATGAATAACCCATTATACAATTCATTTTTGATCACCTTCAGAAACCCACAAGCAATAATTGATGGTTAACACAACTAGTGATGATCACCCCCAACCACTGACAATTACCCAACCATTGATGGTTAGCTTAACCATTGATGATTCACCCAATTTTTAATGGTTAATATGGTAGAAAATAATAAGTCATTTTTTTCCCCCTACCCCCAACCAAACCTAACCTTTTATGCTCCTACTATTCATAGACTCCTTTTTTATTTTATAAACCTAACTTTACCCACCTTAGAATAAGTATTGACCCAATTTTTCTATATTTAGTCATTTTCTTTAACAAAAATTATACTTTATTCTTGTATTGCATTTCATTTATCTTATGAAAGTACTTTACTTTATCATTTCCAACTTAATTGTTATCAACAGTGGATTGATAGCCTCCTAGCAAGTGTATGCTTCTTAGATCTATCTTACACTAGGTATTCCACTTAATTATCTTACTAATGATCCCCTTTGTTAGTATGTTCTTATTTTTAGGTTATTCCTTCCAAGCCAAAGAAGAGTTGTTGAAATTTTTGTATATTATGTGCACATCACCAACTAGGTATTTTTACCACGCCCTTATTACTAGTTTATATCTTCTTCCAAAATTAAGAAATGAGAAGAAATTAAGAGAAACATCTTTAGCCAAAAACCTAAATCTCATTCATGTATATCAAGTTAGCTTTCATGATTGGTCATTCCAAGTTTCTATATAGAAGTAATATTAAAATCCATAAACATTCTAAAATCCAAATCATTTAACAAAAGGTAATGATCTAAAAGGCAACATTCAAAAATTTTAAAAGTCAAATCACATTAACAAACATGATCGTAGGCACATCTCCTTTATTTAATCAAATCTAAAACTCCATAGTTAGCCTCATGATAGATATGAGATCCATTGGGGTGTGGTAGGCTAGTAGATTAGAGAAAGAGAATAAAATATCTTTTGTTGCTACCTAATTTCTCACGTAAGTACCTAATCTTCACAAGCGACTGACAACTTTGTAAGGGGTCCTAAGGAATGGGGAACAAATTTTTGGAAGGTAGGTCCATCTTACTTTTATTTTTCAAAACTAACAACATTTTTTGATCTTAGTACCACACTTATTTTCCTACATATATTTCTACCTATAGGTAATAGGTCTTCTTTGTATATTGATCATCACTGGTCACTTAGTGTCTTCTCATGTCATTAGTGTGCCTCATGTCTCCTAAGGTCTTCTCATAAGATGATTTTGTTATGATTATTAAATTCCATTTTTCACTCCCTACAATTTTAATATTTCCCCTTGAGAAATATTATTTTGTTCACTAATCACTCCCCTTATGGATTCCATTTGTGATTGATAGTGTAAGACCTTGGAAAAGACCAGGCCTTCCTCACAAATTACCAAATTTTCACATTACCATTCCAAACATCCACTTTTACCATATTTTCACATTGTTTCCACCTCATTGGTATTCTCTTTGTGATTCTTAGTGTAAGACCATGGATAGGACTTGGCCTTCCTCACAAAAATTTTCAATACCCAAGTCAAAATAAAATTACGTGTGTAAAAGATGAGATAAGATGTGATTGATTATGAGTTACACATCATTGACATGCTTCCCATATTGATTTAGTATGTTTTATGCTTATTTCATCAATCTTTCATTTTTATCTTCTTATTTTCTGATTTCATGTAAGACTCCAACCATTTTTTAAGTTTTTCATGCTTCCCAACTTGAATTAGTGTGATAACTTTAAGACTAATTTTGTTATTTCTTTTTTCTTTTTTACTTCCCAATGTGATTTAGTATGATTCATTGACTTAATTGTTTTGTTTTCCTACCATTGGTATTTCATGTTTTTTCTATTTTATTACATTATTTTCAAACTTTCCAACATGGTTTTGTGTGATTTTAATTGTTTTAATTTGGTGCCAATATTTTACATGGTTTCAAAAAAAATTGTCCTCTTGTTTACCACTTTTTGGTTTATTATACTTAGTCATATTTTGTTATTACACATTTTCCATTGTGATATAGTGTGTAGTGCATTTGTTTTTGATTAATTATACTTTTCCATGTCTTTTTTGCCTATTTATTTTTAACCATGCATGTGTAATCCATAATTATAGAAAATAAAACATCCCACATATATTTCCTATATCATATACCACAAAATCAAAATACATGTTCTAGAAATAAATATATCCATGTATCAACAATCACAACCAAAATATAATTCATAAGATCAATGTCTAATTGTCAAAATAATCTATCTCTATATATCATGTGTTTTTATACCAAATATAAAAACACATCAATCCATCCCTATGGATGGGCTCCATCATGCCTATTTCATGGCCTAGTCATGCTACCCATAGATGCCCCAAACTATCCCCTTTGCATGGTATATTTTAATGATATTGTTTGAGATCTCAACCCTACTAGCTATCCTTGTATGATGGCCACCTAGGCATGTACTTGTCCCAACTAGATCATGGTATCTATGTGTGTAGATCTATCCTAAGATAAGGCCTACCAAGCTTGTACCTCTCTTGTTCTCACCCATGTAAGTGGTTGAAATCCACCTCTACATGTCTATAGCTACCTTGAAACCTCCCCCACTAATCTAAACTAGCTCACCTGAGCTAGGGAAGATGATACTATAGGATCATCCAACATGGTGAGGTTGTATGGTGCCAATACTCCATCTAAAATTTTATGAACCACCAATATGACTAAAGACCCCCATATAGCCTCATCTATCATAGAATCTACAAAAAAAAAATATAAATAGATATTATATCACATATATATCTCAAAAATATCTATCTACAATCATATATTACTAGTATTCTATCTCAAATACTAACAAATCAAACATTTATTACCTACCCTGATGTCACAAACCATGGTCTCTCCATCAACCCATCCCCTAAGAACCTTGTCTATGGCATGCCTCCCAATCAAATAAAATCCTAGAGGTATCACTTGTGTACATCTCAAGACCCTCTTTAGTGGTGTCTTTATCAACCAAGTTTGTCATGGGCTTACTGTCTAGTCATCCTATGTTACCACCCTCTGTGCTTGATCTTACTAATGGAATCTCCATCAATATTGTGCTTGACATGGTTTTTTTCCCTCCTACTATGGTACTTATCATGGTACTTATTACACCCATGAATCCACATTCATACCCTCTCCTCCTCCATCTATCAGATATCATACTCAATTAGTCCATGGTCTCACACACTATAGTTTGATCTATGGTATCTCAAATGACACTACTCCTCCTATCCCCCTCAACTCTCTCACATGTCATGCCCAAAATGTAGGCATTATTATAGGATTCACTGGGTATGGGAGTCCAATCTAACTTAGCAAGCATGCTACTAGTTGCAGCTCTACTAAATAGGTATATTGGTTTGTGATCTACTCTAGAGCTAGCCTTGGTTCTATGGGCACCTAACTTGGATAAATCATAGCAATATGTGGATATGGATACCACATGATCTCTCCTAATGTGATTATCTATAACATTTACATGTGGAGAATGACTTGAACTACTTGGTCCTGTCTCTAGCTAGAAACCTGAGGTAAGCTATAATTAACCATGTGGGGTAGCCCAACTAGCTGATACATTAGGAACCTCTCATATATCCATGTGTTCATCAACACCACTAGTCCCATGTTCTTCCACCCTTCATTATTTACTATCATATTTATTATTTTGCTCATATCTTTGTCTCTACTAAATCTTTTTCCAAACTATAAAATGTTCTAGAATTCTAATGTAATAAAGAATAGTTTCAACTATTATATGTACATGTTTCAAAAATTTCAATTTTTCATTCTTTTTTGTTAATATATATAGGTTAGCCTAATGTTCCTCACATTACCTTCACATTTATTAGATCTCCTTATTTATTTACAACACTAAGGTAAGTAAAGGTATATATTTTTAAATTCTATCCTTTCATTTATCTTATTTTCTCTTTACTTCACTTTATTTAGCTTCAAAATTGTATGTGACACTATGTTATTTTCCAAAAGAAACATCCCATGTTACACCTACCTGACATGTGATGAACATTGAGTGGGGCATATGTGTACATATAATATTTTCAAACTTTTATCAATTAATGATGCTTTCTATCTTGAAAGAACCCATCAAGTCTCAATCTCTCTGAGTGCATACCCTAAGGGGTAGGTAAACCATTGGTAATTTATAGGATTGGTGTCCCTTTTTCCACTTGATATATACACAATTATCTACTAAAAACCATTCCCCTAAGCTTTGCCTCTTATTTTACACCTTTCTCTAGTAATTTACCACCTTCATTATCCCTTTCCCTAATATAAACCCCTTTTTGGTAATTTACATGACTATGTTAGCCACATCAACCCTATATTGTTATTGACATATATTTGTTTCTATACGATTTCGCTTTCTACATTTAAAGAGAGAATAAGAAACTAAGAAGAATGGTCTAAGGCTTTTATGTACCTGGATGAAGTCGTGCGCACTGAATATCTAGATGACGTGAGAACTCCTCTTTGGTTGTGGAGGATGACACTTGTAGAAGAAAGAGACTAAAAAAAAGAAGGTGTTAGATGAGGGGATGGTGAGCTGCCAAGCAAAAGCTTGATCCCAGAAGTACGAAGACTTCCTTAAGGGATGTCAACCCACTGATTGATAAAAGTAATGTCTGATAAAAGACAAAATGATAAAAGACATGATTAAAAACTAAAACAAAAATGGAAGCAAATGCTTACCTGAATATTATTGTCAACCTAGTCACAGTCACCGACATCGGTTAATCTGCCGACGTCGATTGGTCAAGTCTACCGACGTCAGTTAGTCTGTCGACGTTGGTGGAGGCAATGGTCTCTGTGGCCAGCATCGATCGGGGTAGTAGTCTGTGGATGAGGTCTGGTCAAGTCTGGATGGGTTTTAGGGCTACAAAATGGTCTAAAAGAATCTAGGTCTATTTAATGGTCTGTGCAGGGGTCTGGGCAGAGTTGTAGGGACAATGGCCAGACTGTATGTTCTAAAAAGGGAGATAGAGGTGGTAAGGATATGGGAAGGCCTCTCAGCCTTTCTAGGAGGGAGTCAAGCCTGGTCTGGCTGAATAACAGATAGATTAAAAAGAGAATACTAAAATGAAAATAGTAGCAAATACTTACCTCATACCTACTGGAGAAGGAATGTTGCAAATTGGTTGTACCTGTTGCTGGTGCTGCTGGTGTGAAGGCCCTATTGTTGATGTAGAAGACTGATGTAGAGTCCCTGCTATTATTATCACTGGTGCAAAAGCCCTATGAGAGAGAGAGTGAGAGGTCTGGTGGATTGAAGACTAGAAGATTGGCTAATTGTTGAAGGTCGAAAGGCGAATTGAAAAGATTGAGAAAAGACAGATGCAAAGATTGGAAAATTGGATAACGGATAATGGATAACAGATTATGGAATGGATAATGGATCCTACGTTTGGGTTGAGAATGTAGTTTTAAGAGTAACTGACGTCGGCAGAACCGCTGATGTCAGCCAAATAGTGACTAATGTCAGCGGCTGCAGAATGGGGACATAGGCTAATTTTAGCCTTCTACCCATTCTTACACGCTGCTAGGGTCAAGGTTCATGGGAAAATGGTTGAGAGGGGCTAAATAGGCATGGGAGAATAAAATGGGGGTCATAAATGGGTCATAGGGTGAGAGAGAGAAGAATTATTAATGTAAAATAAGTGATTATTTTAAATTAATAAGACATAGGTTAGGTGTGTCGAAGTGGACGAAGGGGACCAAGGGGGAGAGAATGGGGAGAGGATGACCAAGGGAGTAGACATGATTTCGGTGTCTACATTTGCCCCTTTTTGTCTTGTTGGTTGTTCTAGATGAACTGCAAGATAAAAATAGGAGTTGGTTGCCCTAAGTGGGATGAGGTATTCCCCCTCAAAGCAGGAGTCAAGGGAAGGAAACCTAGAATTGGGTGTTGATTTGACAGAGAGTGGATGAAAAATGGTGAGTGTGAATGCTACAATAGTTGTGATTGCATGCATACCACTTCACGAGATGGTCAGGTCAAATTGTCACAGGTCAAGGGTCGAGGAGTGCCAAAATTAAAGTAACTAGGCCCCAGCATTTGGTCGTAGCTGATCGAGTTATTCAATCTAAGCTGTAGTTCCAATGGTCATCATGTTCTAGGTATCCCAGGCTCAGGAAGTGCTCCTAGAAAACATGAAAATGTCACAAGTAGTGGGGATCAATGTACTAGCGATCCTATACTTTTGAGGGTCAAAAATAGTCTATGCACAAGTTTGTTAACCAGTCGTGGGGTAGCATACATGCAAAAACAACCAAGGTGAAGTCGTCTTGGAAGTGGTTGTAGTCGAAGGAGATAGTCACGATCCCCAATGTCATTGGCCGAGGTGGGTCGAGATAGATAGCTGATCAAATGAATGGATGAATGAAAGAATGTGGCCGAGCTAACCCCAGAAGACCCCATATCAACTGAGTGTTGCCTACATAGCCCTTGTGGTTAGGGCCTCAGACTATTGTAGTTCAGACAAAGAGTCAAAGAGGTTGATAGATTGGTTTGGTCATGTGTCAAAATGATGAGGAGAAAAAGATGTTACAGCCTTTTCCAAATGGTGTGATGGTGTATTCTGTAGCATGGGTTGAGGGGTCTTTCATCCCTAGCAATTTTCCATATTCGTGATGGATGTATGCTAAAAATGAATTGAGTCTATTTATGTGCCAGCAAGTAATGGTTTATGCTGGACATAAATTGTGTAGTCCATAGTCTCCATGTGTATTGGTGTCCATAGAAACTAGTGTGAATAGGCTATGTGAGTGGTCTGGAAAGAGTCGAGTTGATTGGGTTTGACAAGTGATGAAGTTCAAATGTGACCAAAGTGTGAAAAAAAAGTGAAAGGAAAATTGTTCTTTCATTAACATGGACCAGAATGACAGCATAGATAGGGGTTGTTAGAACTAAGAGCCCCATTCATGCATTACGTCGTTGACCATGGGTTGTGTTAGAGAAGTAATCGAATCAATGTTGACATTAAAGTGAGCTTGAAGTCCCTTGAGCAAGTGTTATGATAGGTGAGGATAGGGTAACCCATTTTAGAGCAGAGATAACCTTGCCCTTTTTTATAAGAGACCCTGAGACAAGTATAAGCCAAGTCCATGACCCATTTTTTTTTTTGAGCAGATTGATTGATGCAGGAAGTCTATATAGAGATGCCATTTTGCTTTGTGGTCATTTGTGAAGCTGATCGATGTGGGAAGCTTCTAAGAAAGTGTTGTTTGTAGCAAGATTTAGTTATAGCCATCCTTCAAGGGAGTGGTCTATATTTTGCTTTATATACATGAGGGATTTTGAATAGCTGTCCTTCGAGGGAATAGTCTATTAGCTATAGCAATGATAGTATAGCTGTCCTTCGAGGGAGCAATCTATTTTTTGATTTGAGTTGGTGACCTTGATTTATTTTTCATAGAAATGTGAGTCATGGACAAGACTATAGAAGTTCAAGGGCTCCCTTTTATTAGGACAAAGCATCCATACGTCATAAAAGGGTTATAGAGGATTTGTTAAGGGGAATAGGGTTAAAGGAATGAGGATTAAGAGGATGGGGATTACTCAAGGGATGAGCTCAAGTTAAATGTTAAGTGGATGAGTACTCAACTAATAGTAGAATGGTCATAGATGTAACACATTAAAGGGCTTAGGTCCTGATAAGTTCCTGGTCCATGCTTGTGCGTTATGATAAAAGGTCTAAGTCAATTAGGAGCAAATTTGCCCCATTTGCCTCTTCGAGATGGGTCATATGTTGATTGATGTTGGACATGAAGTATGTTTTTTGGTGTTTGGTTGAGGTTTGGTTGTTTGATATGATCAATGGTTGGTCGATGTCTAGGATTAAAAGAGTAATTGATATTTGGTTGAGACTGGGTTGAAAGGTTGGTCGAGGCTTGGATGAACGTTGAATTCCCCCAGTGGCTAGGGAGAATGTTTGATAGATTGGTCAAGGTCAGTTGAGGCTTGGTGGTCAGATTGATTGTGTTGATGTCGAATAAGGGGGTTAAAGGTGGCAAAGGGACCATAGTATGGCATGGAGATCCCAGTTTAGGTGATTAGGTTTGAGAAGCATGGGATGGTGTTGGTGATTTGTCAAAGGGGTGTCCAAGAGGATCCTTGATGAAAAGGGTATCCTTTTTTTGGTGTTGACAAATGACAGCTTTAAGAGCGCAACAATGCTCAGTGTCATGTCCCAGAGTGTGGTGATAGTGGCAAAATTTAGAGTTGTCAAACCAAGATGGTCTTGATCCAAGAATTGATGAGTGGGGTGGTGTCGAAGGTTTGTTGATAATATGGTCGAGAAGAAAGGTGTCTTTCTCCAAACATTGGTGAATGACAACCTTGAGGGCACAATAATGCTCAGTGTCATGCCCAGGCGTGTGATGATACACACAAATCTGAGTGTCATTGAACTAAGGTAGTTTTGGTCTGAGAGATTGATATGGTTTAAGAGGCAGGAGCTTAATGCGAGAAGATTGCAACAATTGTTGTAATAGCAAGGCATAAGAACCTGCTAATGGGTCTATGTGTTTTATTACAGGAAGGGTTGATGACTTTGATTTGAGAGGCGTAAGAGGCATTGGTCATACCATCATTTTCATGGGTGATGTAGCCACACGTGTAGATGGCACTTTGGTGGTTATAGGTGTTGGATGTTTTGGAGGAAATATACATCTGATGGGTTGAGGGGATAGTGGAGGCAACTTGTCTCTGTGAAGTATGGGAGTAGGAAGCACCCCTATTAAAGTGGACGGATGTGGGCCCAAAATTGAAGGTAATGATGAAGGTGGGGGAGGAGTCCTCTAGTGTGGTTTAGTGGCCTTCTTTGGTTTGGGTTGAGGGCCACCATTGTGTGAGGTGAGGTTAGATACGAGTTTGGGTTCTAGCAATCTCAGGCAAAAGGCAAGAGAAAATTGTGACTAGGTCTTCCTCAATCAAAATGGATGAAGAGACTAGTTCTTCTCTTGGTGGAGGAGAGTGTGACTCCTCAAGCAGATAAATGGCAGGGATGATCATGCCTTCTACTTGTATTTGAGGAGTAGGCAAGGTAGGGTCCTCCATTGAAAGGAGGAAGGGTGAATGTGGGCTTGATGGCGTTGGTATGGTCAAGGCATCCTCCAATATAAGAGAAGTCGATGGAGGACTAACAGGAGAAGAGGATTCTTCTACCTGTGGAAGAGAAATAGGGGAAGAAGGGTCTTCCACCTATGAAGGAGGTTGGTTAGGGACAAGAGGCAAGACCGTGTTGACCATGTGTATGTCATGCTCGTGGGAGCTATTGGCCATGGTCTGGACATTGTTTTGAGTAGGTGGGTGATTAGGAAAGGGTTGTTTGAAGATATCGATATGTTAGTTGGGTGGGGCATTTGGGTTATCCAAAACAAGATCCCCCTTGTCGATCATGTCTTGGACAATGTTTTTGAAGGTTCGACAATTGTTGATGTCATGGCTGTGGATGCGATGGAAGTGACAGAAGTCAGCCTCCCTATACCATGTAGGGAGGGCTTTTGAAGGGTCAAATTGAGATGGTCAGATTGGAGGGAGATTGAGGACCCCCTGCTTGATGAGTTTTTCCAAAATAGAAGCGTATGGTTCTCCAAGTGGAGTGTATGAATGCTAGATGTACCGTTGTTGGAATTGTTTGGTGATGCTTTGGGATGTAGAAGGTTGAGATTGGTTAGTTGTTGTCGAAGATGGTGATCTAATGACCACAGTGTTGGCCACTCCTTTGGACTTGGAGTTGGTAGAAGAAGGAGGTTTGGAAGAAGAAGGGTCATTGGCTTTTGCATTGGTATTACACAATCTAACCTTATCTTCTTCAATGACACGAAGTTCAAGCTTTCGGGCCATGGTGAAAGCTTCATCGAAAGTGCAGAATGTTTGAACCCACAAGGTAGAAGAGATGTACCTGGCACATGCTCGAGAAAAGATCTTGATGAGCTCAGGTTGAGGCAAGGAGAAAGAGAGTTGGTTAATCAAACCTCTCCAATGGGTGACAAAATTGACTATTGATTCATCTTCAAATTCCTTGATGGAGTAGAGGTCTGTGATCAAGACTTGTTTGGTGATGTTGATATAAAAATGGTCGAGAAATAATTTGGTGAGTTGAGTGAATGAAAAGATAGAATGTCTGGTAAGAGAGTTATACCAATCAATGGTGGGGCCAGAAAGTGACATGGGGAATGTGCGTAGAAGTAATGCATCGTCATGGGATATAAGATAACAAGCATGTTTGAATGCTCATAAATGTTGTTGCGGGTCTTCCTTACTTTAAAAATGAGAAAATTTAGGAAGCTCCCACTAACTGGGATATGGCCGGATCAGGATGGAGGGATGGATGGGTTCGTTGCAAATTTGGTCATAAGAAAGGGTATTACTTGAACCAAAAATAGAAGCTTCAAGACTAGACATTTTGTCCATTAGCATTTTGATGAGATCTACTGATGGATTGGCAGAGGGGGCACCCCCTAGGTTGTAGGGTGCTTGAAAGGTAATAGAAGGGACATACGACGTAGTTGATTGCACTTATAGGGGTGCAATGTATGGATAACTAGTCGTTGGGATAGAAGTGGAGGCTAAGGGTGGTTGCGTCATGAAAGTAGAAGGCATAAGTTGACTTGGTAGCACCAAAGATGGTTTCATGGTGGCATGGGAAAAAGGGGAGGTAGACACTCCTACATTTATGGGTGCAAGAGTGTGTGAGGTTGAGAAAACCAAGTTCTAATATGATGTAGAACTTGGTTGAATTATGTATGGTTGAGGGGGGAATGAAACCCTGATGGAGGTCGGTCCAAAAATAGATGGGGAGGCCAAACTTTGCATATTGGCCATGGTCAGGTTAATGGTTGAGGCAAAAGGCTGGGTAGCGGATGGTGTTGACGTCATCGCCGCTTCACCCGAAAGGTCTCACATTTGGTTTCTTGCGAGATAGTTTTGGAGGGCTTTGACATTGAGGTCCAAGAATCTTTCAAAATCTTGGTCCCCTTTAAGGACAATGGGGGTCTGAGTCGGGGTTAGTCGAGTAGGAGTTCTTTCGGTCTTCGAGTGGAACTCCATTATAGAACTGGTTATGGACGGGAAAGACAAAAGTGGTTAATGCCTCGTGTGGTCGACAAAAGCCTTGGTTTGATTGCGAGTCAAAACCATTCAAGGCAAGAAAGAATGTCCTCACAAGCTCAAACAAGTAGATAAGAATAGAAAAGATGAAGAACACAAGCAGACCCTAAACATTAAATCCCTAGGAATAAATTATTAGGATCGTGGTGGCTTATGCCTTAGAATGTGTGTAGGAAGATTGGCTTCTGAGATGGGTCCTAGAAGAGGTAGTCTATGGATGGTTTCAAGTTTGTTTCGATGCTCAAAAGTCTGTGTTAGGTTCTGTACATGGCCTGGTGCTAAGGAGCAAACTCACCTCACTTCACGAGCCCAGTGATAAGCTGGTCTCGCTTAGCCAAAATATACTTTCCCTAGAGATTATCCTCTGCCAAAGAACAGAGTGGGCTTTCTCCTTGGTGATGAAATCTAAGTAGGATTGCCGGGATGGGTAAGTTATCCGCTGGGTGATGAAATCCCAGTCAGGCCTTATCTCAGGTGAGTTAAGATATTTGATTTGTGCAAGTGATTTGGTTGTGTAACATAAAGTTGACTATGATTAATTCATGATGCAGTTATTAATTACTAGGTGTGGACTAAGTATGCAATCAAGAAGAAATGAAATGTAGTGTGTTTTAAGCCCAAGTCAAAATGTGAGTTCGTATGAAGACAAGTAAGAAGAGGTTTAAGAGTATGACTTTTGACTAGTTTAAGATGCAAGAAAAGAAAGAAGAGTTCTTTTTAATCCTGCTAATAGTGTCATTTAGAAGAGAAGAAAGAGGTGAAAAGGGAGAAACCTAATGCACCTATATGAACAAAAAGAAAAGAACCCAAGGAAGACCCTAGGGTCCCACCGAGCGTGCCAAAATGTTTCTATACGATTTCGCTTTCTACATTCAAAGAGAGAATAAGAAACTAAGAAGAATGGTCTAAGGCTTATATGTACTTGGATGAAAGTCATGAGCACCAAATATCCAGACGACGTGAGAAGTCCTTATTGGTTGTGGAGGATGACACCTGTAGAAGAAAGAGACTAAAACAAAGAAGGTGTTAGATGAGGGGATGGTGGGCTGCCAAGCAAAAGCTTGATCCCAGAAGTACGAAGACTTCCTTAAGGGATGTCAACCCACTGATTGATAAAATTAATGTCTGATAAAAGACAGAATGATAAAAGACTAAAATGATTAAAAACTAAAACAAAAATGGAAGCAAATGCTTACCTAAATATTGTTGTCAGCCTGGTCATAGTCACCGACATCGGTTAATCTGCCGATGTCGATTGGTTAAGTCTACCGACATCAGTTAGTCTGTCGACGTTGGTGGAGGCAATGGTCTCTGTGGCTAGCATCGATCGGGGTAGTATTCTGTGGATGAGGTCTGGTCAGGTCTGGATGGGTTTTAGGGCTACAAAATGGTCTAAAAGAATCTAGGTCTATTTAATGGTCTGTGCAGGGGTCTGGGCAGAGTTACAGGGACAATGGACAGACTGTATGTTCTAAAAAGGGAGATAGAGGTGGTAAGGATATGGGAAGGCCTCTCAGCCATTCTGGGAGGGAGTCAAGCCTGGTCTGGCTAAATAACAAATAGATTTAAAAGAGAATACTGAAATGAAAATAGTAGCAAATACTTACCTCATACCTATTAGAGAAGGAATGTTGCAGATTAGTTGTACTTGTTGCTGGTGCTGCTGGTGTGAAGGCCCTCTTGTTGATGTAGAAAATTGATGTAGAGTCCTTGTTGTTGCTATCGCTAGTGCAGAAGCCCTGTGAGAGAGAGAGTGAGAGGTCTGGTGGATTGAAGACTGGAAGATTGGCTATTTGTTGAAGGTCGAAAGGCGGATTGAAAAGATTGAGAAAAGACAGATGCAAAGATTGGAAAACCAGATAACAAATAATGGATAACGGATTGTGAAATGGATAATGGATCCTGCATTCGGGTTGAGAAAGTAGTTTTAAAGGTAACTGACGCTGACAGAACCGTCGATGTCTGCCGAATAGTGACCGACGTCAGCGGCTGCAGAATGGGGACATAGGCTAATTTTAGCCTTCTACCCATTCTTACACATTGCCAGGGTCAAGGTTCATGGGAAAATGGTTGAGAGGGGATAAATAGGCATGGGAGAATAAAATGGGGGTCATGAATGGGTCATAGGGTGAGAGAGAGAAGAATTATTAATGTAAAATAAGTGATTATTTTAAATTAATAAGACATAGGTTAGGTGTGTCCAAGTGGACGAAGGGGACCAAGGGGGGAGAGAATGGCGAGAGGATGACCAAGGGAGTAGACACGATTTTGGTGTCTACAATATTAATAAGACCTAAGTGGCCATGGATGACATAGTTCATTATATAGTTAGCTTTTTGTCAATTTTAATACTAGCTCGATCGAGTCAACCTTATTGGATGAAACTTTTAGAAGGGTTTAGGGTTAGATCTGCCTATATAAACACATTCATTTTTCCATTTCTAAGAGAAGAGAAGAAGAAGAAGTAAGATATATTACGTATCTAGTTATCTACCATTATACTTGAGGAGTATGCTTAGGGTTTCATACCTTCTTTAGAGATATAGATATTGTCTTGTTAAGAAGTTTTTTGGATGCATTGATAGGTTATATAGCCTAGAGATGATTTATCCTTGTCATCCTTACATACCACAATAACCTCTTTTGAATCACCATAGCCAAGGGAGATATTGAGGCTCAATAAAACCATCTTCAAAGGTAAATATTCTTAACTTTATTCCACCTTTGTAAGAGTAGATAAATATGCATTTGCACTTATCTTCCATGCATTAGGATTTCGTATAAATTGGTGTGAGTATATGTATCCTATGAATATTTAATTTTAGTGTTTATTACCCCCACTTTATGCCCAAATATTTGTTGAGCACTACATTATATGTTACTTTACTTTTTATTAGTTTAGTGAATATAAAAACATAGGACCTAGTTAGGGTTATTACGCAATTTTTCTTGACTGGAGGCTTTAAAACCCTCCCTAATGATATTATCATGGAAAGATATCCCTTTGATAGACTTATTGGATCCATATTGGTCATGGCCCTAATTATATAATGTATCCCTAATCTAAAGTGTAAGTAGGATTTATCTTCTTCGAGCTAGGATTGATTTGTAGAATCTATTGCATTTCCCATTACATATAGACTATGTATATACAATTAGGCATAAAAATAAAATGAAATAATGTTGCTTAAATGAAAAATCTTAAATTATTTATCTTTATCTCTCTCATGATTTTGACCTCCTTAGTGTTGATAAGCAACTCATTGATAACAAGGTAGATAGACCTATAGCCATATGACTAGCTGAGTAGGCAGGGTTTTAAGATGGCTCTTATGAACAATACTTCTCCATGAATTTTTATACTCTTTGATTAGATATATTTAACCTAAATGAATTAATAACCTTGATTTATGAGTTTAAACTCCTATCTTTTTTACCACTTTTATTATTTAGATTTGTTGTATCTGATGTTATCTCATACTTAGGGTTTATGACGTATCATATACGTTTTACCCTAATAGCCTATACTAGCCCCTTTTATCATTATTGAATGGGCTCAAATCCTTATAGAATATTTATTTTAAATAATTTTCATGTTTTTGTTGATATATTATGACATTTTTCAATGCCCTAAAACTCTAAACTCCACCAACATCATTATCCAAGGCATTCTTTTACATAGATGGTTGTAGGTGACTGTCTAAGCATGTTATTTGAGTTTGGCCTTTCTCCATTTAATTATGACACATAAAATAGATAAAAATAACTATTTTCACTTTATCATCTCCATTATGAGCCCCATATAGTATTTTCAAGGCATCTTATCACATTTGTCTTCAATATCTCCCTATACAATCTTTCAGGTCCATGAGGCTTGTTTATCTTATCTTCAAATTTATTTGACTTTAGGTGATTTGGAAATCCTCATTGATCTATGACCCTTTTATTATTGAAACTATTACATTAATGTCATTCCTAGACACTCAATTTTAAACATTTACACCATTGTATTTATCTTGAAGTTACAAACCTATAGGTCTGTAGATTTGTAGGTCTGCAACCCTATGTTTTGGGATTTAAAAGTGTAAATATGGTTATTAAGACTAAAATATCATTGCTTATTCATATCAACACATTTACTAAAAAGTCATAAATAATAAATATCTTTGTAAACACATATTTAGACCCACTCAATTTATTTTATTATGCCAACACACTAGAACACAGTCTAAAAAGTGAATGAAAGTGTGACCCTTTTGAAACTAGTACCAAATTTTCAGCTAGTCAGATGGAAATGAATGGATTTTGAGTATGGTGGAAGATAATTAATAATCACTTATATGTATTAGACCATATATAAAAATTTAAAACACATAAATATTGACAGTCACTTACAAAATATGCACAAGGGCTACTCTCTTTGCCAAAATGCCATCCACACATGCCAACATGGTGAATGGTGTATGATATATTTGTAGACCTCTAATAAATCATTATGATTTGTTTCATATATCCAAAGAGTTCAAGCTTTTAATGAAGTTTCATAAAACTTAGCCTATGGGGATTTAAGTCTTCAAAAATTATTCTAGCTCCTAAGCAAGTGTTCATTAAGATAAAGAGCTCAATGCAATAACCAATGCATTGATTGGAATCCCATATGGATCTAAAATTATAGATAAAATCTTATCCCCAAACTCAACTTGTAAAACATATACCATGTAGTTGAAAATGGCTTTCATAAACTTATAAATTGAGTGGGTGGATTTAGGAATTTGACTCAAGAGAGGATGGTTAGTATGGTGTTAGTTCTAAAATGAAAACACAATGAAATAAACACACTAATAGAATAACATCTCTAGGCCTAGGCACTAGGGAGAGCTTAGTTAACAAAATTAAATGACAATCACAAACAAAAATATAGGGATCAAATACAAGAGTTACTTCACCTTCCTTGAATGTTCCAAATGCCTTTGTAGTGGTGGTTTACTCGGCTTGTGCTCATGAAGTCCTTGGCAATGGAAGCTTGGCTACCTCCGTATCTCCTTAGCACCTTTGGCTTGTAGATTAGTTTAGCTTAGAATCAATTTGGCATTATAATTTTGCATCAGAAAATATTTTTAAGATATTTGAGCATAATAACTTTTCACCAAAATAGCTTAGAAATGATGTTGTGAGGCCTTTTATCTATAGATTTTTAGATTTGATCAAAATCAACCTCAACCATCCATCTCAAGATTGATGTGTGGTTGAGGATTATTGCAATATTTAGAATTAATTTTTCAATTATCCTCATCATGACGTTAGAATAAGGGGTAATTAAGAGGCATGGAGGGCATCATAGAAGGCATTGATGAGGCATGGAGGGCATGAATCCTAATATTTATGGCATTTATGGCTTAGGGATGTCTTCCCAAGAAATGAGGTCACATGATGATGCATATATTCCATATTCATTTCCAAAAATAAGTAATCAAAAATTTTCCATGGAAGTTTTTATTAGGCCTTGATTTGGGTTAATTAGCTCTTAAACATGATTAAGCACTTTATGCGTAAATTACTTAAAATTGATCAGAATCCCTTGTTATTGGTCCTAAATTTGACTAGATTGGAATTAGAAGTCACTATTAGATGTGTTAGATGTATATTCCCATATAGGATGTTTTGAAAAATAAATAACAAAGGCATGAGTCTTGCATAAAAGATTTGATAGGGAAGAACAATCTAGAGCACCCATGTACAAATTTGGCATTTTGACTCAGAATGAACTGATCAAAGTTAGTTGGCCCATAAATTGCGTCACCCCATTTAGGGATACCTTGGCCAAAATTGGAACTTGAATAAATGATTTTCACATTATTTTGCATATTTTAGTGTTTTAGGCCAAATTATGCATTTTGGGTAGAAATTAGTTAAAAGCCTGTTTGGAGGTTATCGATGGATAGTTTTAGGTGTCTACAGTTTGCCCCTATTTGGGAAGATGTTGTAAACTATAAGAAAATAAATTTCTTCTAAAATAATTAGATATGGCTTATATGCCAAAAAATAAGATGATGGTTGAAGAATAAATCTCCAAATGGTTTTGGGAAGCCTATGATGATGCCCACTCGAGGGTGTGGTCATCACATTTGTTGATGGACAGTCCCTTGAAAAGAAATAAGAAGAAAGATGTAATTAACCTATGGTTGAGAAAATGCTTGCATGTATTGATTTAAAAAGGATTTTGATTTTCCTAAAGATGGTTATAATCAAGAATAAAAGTTAAAATAATGATTTTCCCATAGGTAGTTATAATCATTCAGTAGACCTAAATTGGCTAAAACTGATGGTGTCCTAGTTAGGGCTAATTATCAAGCATAACTCAAAGATATAACCTAGAATATAGATTATATATGAGTGGGTGAAAAGTGATGAGATGAATAAAATAATAATATTGATATGTATGAATGATTTAGTTGTACTTTTTAATGAGGAGATGAACATCCTGATTAGCAATGATACAACTAGAATGGTCAAATGAGTTATATTGATCAAGGTGGGTGAGAGGATTTTCCAAAGTGCCAAGGAGAAAATTTTGTAGCTCCATTTATTATAGACCTTCTTGAAGCTAATTTTTGCTATAGCATGTGATGGTAGGCTTCATGATAGAACACCATAAAGACTATCCCAAAATATGCATAAGGACTAACTCCTGATATCCAATAAACACTTTAAAACAACACACCAATGATGAAAACCATGATGACAATGTTGATGTATGAATATGGATAGACTCAAGAATAATGTGTGTAAGGAATTACCCAATGAACACATATAGACTGAGTCAATGCAATAGTGATGAAATCAAACAAATAAGTAAATAAACAAACAAACAAATAAACAAAAACCAAATTAATAAACAAACAATTTGAAATAAATAAACAACTAGAAATCTTGAAAACAAAAGCAAAAGAAAGCATCTTAACAATGATTGTACCCTAATAAGGTAGATCAAGGATGACTAACTAGGCTTAGACACGATAAATATTTTTGGATTTTTGAAATGTTATGAATGTTTTTGGAATTTTAAGGTCTCTTAACTCATTAGATAATGACAAGATACCTACTCACAAAATGGTGAGAGTGTTTGGCTTAGGATGCTTGCAAAATGGTGAGAACGTATAGGAAGGGGGATGGAAGTGACCTCAACATGAATTGAGCATGACCCACATAGTCCCAAAATGACCTCAAGTCATATTAATTCCATTCATACAAAAGGTGAGGAAAAACCAACTAGGTCTCAACAATTTCTCAAATCTAGCAATGGCTAGCCAAATGAAAATAGTAATGGCAAGGTGATGCATCAATGCATGATAAAAAAGTATTGCCCCTAGTTTACCCATAAGTATTTATAACTAGGATTCAATGGCATAGGTCCATTATACTAATTTTCTCATAGGTAGTTATAATTAGTATCAAGACTAGTGAAACACTAATTTTCCCATGGGCAGTTATAATCAGGCTCACATAAACAAACTTGATAGGATGAAAAATATCTTGCTAAATCAACTTTCCACTACTTTCATAAAATGTCATTGAAACATGACTTAGATTGATTACTAAAATTTCATTAGAATCCTCTCACAAAAAGTGTAGGAAGAACCAAAGTAGCTAAGATCAAAATAGGATTGGGTAGGATGACTAAAAATAGGCTTTGGTCTAGATAAGAATGGAATGATAAGATGGTATGGTCTTACTAAGGATAATGATGGTTTCTAATAGATTGGATAAAATGGTAAGAGGATTTCCCCTAAGTGATGGGATGAATGGTTGGGTGCTTATATAATGGCAAATGTATATGTAACAATAACAATGGCATGGTACATGTTTTTGGCCTGGGTGTGGTTTTTGATTCTATTGTTCCTACTGATGGGGAGATGCACATCTTAATCAATAAATGATACAAATAGAATATTTGATCATGTTAATTTCTAGCACACACCTCATTTAAATAGATTCTATATCAAAAATGGCCTATATATTTGGTTGTCAAGAATGTTTTTGTGTTCTTCCTTGGTCATTGATTCTAATTCCTTCAAACATAAAGATAAGGTATCTTTGTAGCCTCTATAAAGGAAAGTGTGGCCATGGATGGTAAATAAGGACAAATAATGGATGGTAGGTTTGATTATTAAATGAAATGATGAATGATAATGGAATGTATAATGGTAGGGAAAAAAATTAAGATCAAGACTTTTAGTCACACGTAATGTTGATGATACCAGATTAAACATAACTCTGGTTGTGGTGGGGATAAAGACTTGTTCTCTTGATAGGACCATCATATTTTTCTATTGTTTGATTTTAAGAGTAATTACCATCTAATAAGTCTATAGATTAGAATCTATTTTGATTTTGTCTTCATCAAGTAGTGAATAAATTTTGTGCTTGACTATTGGTGCCTCAATGAGGTTTTCACCAATGAAGTTGTCTTGATTTTCCCATAGCACCTTTGAGAAGGTTTCACTAAGGAATGTTAACTTTTGACTTTGATTGTCTTTTAATGCTTCTAAAAAAGTTTCACTAGGAGAGTGTTCTTCTACTACATGAATGTTGTCTTGGCCTCCTTGCTCTTATTCAACTGCTATGTCACCATGGATACAGTTTAATAAAGTGTGATTCTATCAATCCCAATAGACACTTATGGGAGATGGAATGTCAATAATATGGCTATTTTAGTTTATGGTAATGGCCTATGGAATGGTTATGAAATGGGGAGAGGCTACACAATCCTCATAGAATATACAATGATAACTTGTGTTAAAGCTAAAATACTCATCTTCAAAAACTATAGAAGGATCACAAATGTATTTAAATTGATCTATGAGGCATGCATAACCAATGTTGTGACAACTATGACCATATTCTTCATCTGAATTTGATTCTAACTCAAGGGACTCTAAATTTGATGTTGAGATTGATGTTGATTCAGATTTAGAATCTAATGTTAAATATAATGTCAATCCAAGAGTAAAACCTGACTCTAACTCTAATTCTTCATCTGATGGGAACTATGTTATAATTATGTCTTATTAAATATTTGGTATTGAATAAGTAACAACCTGTAATAACATGTTGGGCTCCACAAAGATTGATTTGTCAAAGTAAGACTCCTAGGATGGGAAAAAGTTTAAGAGACAGCTTCTTAGAGATTGGCTTGTTAATAAGAGGCTCTTGAAAAATAGGCACATGGTCAAGGTAATGATTTTCCTAAAGGGAATTATAATCATTAAGAAGTGACTCAAAAAAGACTAGCTCATTAGAGTGAGACCCCTCAATAACTGGTATAGGACTAATAGGCAATTTATCATAGGATAACTTATCATAAATGGTTGATTCAATAGAAACATCTTGAATTGGTTGGTTCTCTTGGTATTGGTTCCCAATGAGTTAGAAAATACCAGTTTTGAACATAGCTTGGTCTTCAAATGATTGGATCGATTGAGGTCTGGCTGGGATTGGTACTAGATGAGGAATGACTTGTGGTTGGATAATGGTAGGGCATTGGGGAGCATAATTTCTTTCATAATCCAAAGGATGAGGTCCTATTATGATGAAGGGGATTTATGGAGCCTGGTTACTCACACTAGCCAAAGGACTAGGTCTAGAAATGGTAATGGTATTCCTTGAATATTATGGAGCCTGATAGATAATATAATCTAAAGGAGGGTTAGGAGTAGTCTATGATCAGTTAACAAAAGGATGTCATGAAACTTGATTACTTTTAAATGAAAAAGCATCCAAGTATTACTCATAAACCAAATCATATCAATCATGATTTGGCTCATAAGTTGGCTATTTATTGTGTTGCATGTACTAATTTTTACAAAGAGGGTATGGATTTGTATCTCAGACAACATTATCTATAGTTGGGTCTTTAAAGTCCTCTTTACAATCCTCTTCATATCATTCAAGGTCTCAAGTTGGATCGTAAGTTATTTCATGACTTTTTCCCCATGAATGATTAATATGAGGTAGATATAAATCTATCTCACAAACCATATTACCATCATTAGAGTCTTGACTAAAGCCATAAAAGTCATTTTCTGTGGCCATTCTATCATAATTTCGATTTTAAGTGACTCCACTATAATTTTAGTGAGACATGTCCACATAAATTATGAAAGATCCAAAAATAAAAAGGCTTAGAGTTTTAAAAACTCTAAAGAATGATCCAAAGGATAAATGGTTCAAAATTGGTCCAACTTGGTCAAAGGGGTAGATCTACATCTCTAATGTGGTTTGAAAGTGGAGTTGTATCTCCAAAATTATTTATGTTAAGACTTGTCATAAAATAGCCTAACATCAAATGTCTAATGTCAAATTTCATATTCATAGAAGGTCAAGTGTCTAAATAAAAATTGGCATGTCAAAGGTCTAGGTCAAAGTGTTCCAAACAAGGTCTAAACTAGAAAAGGGAAAAGTTGAGTTACCAGGTCTTTTGTCCAAATTTAGAGCCAAAATATAGGCTCAAACAAATAGGCATGATGTGATTTGATTTAATCTAACAAGTTTGAAAACAACTTTAACATAGACCCGACACACATAATCAAACATAAACATGATCAATTGGCATAAGGCATAAGACAAAAGGATCTTTTAGAAAGGTTGTGTTCTCCCAAATAAAGACACAAACAATAATGAGGATAGGTACTAAACAAACAAACCACCAATATTTTTTAAAATTAGGTAATCGGTTAATCAAATTTATGTAACCTAAAAGAGAAATATCTATGTATCAGCCCCATGAATTAAGGCCTAAATAGAAATCAATCAATGTTTGAATCCAAACTTAACAAGGCTAATTGAACACTCAACAATAAAAACTAGGTTTTGACCAAACAAGCTAGACAATATTAGATAGCATGATGGCACATGATAGAGGTCTAAATGGTATACAAAAGTGGTTTGAAACAAATGGTTTTAATACAATGATGAGCTAGTATTGAGATAAATTGAGTAGCCTAATGGCGTAAGCATGCTCGAATAATGTGATCAATGATATGCTTCAAGGGTTTACAAGGCTCAAAAAAAATTGACATGATTTGGGAAGCAAATACTACCCTTCACAACTCAAATGCATTATTTTGACATGGTTTATAAATAAACAAACAAGTTTTAGTCTCAAAACATACCCAAAAAAAGTGACCAAAATACACTAAGTATAATCATCCAAATCCTTACAAGGGTATGGAAAAATGGGGTTTACTAAACTAGAAAGGTTTTGATCATTCTAGGGGAATCAATTGCATAATGAATTTCACACCAAATAATGTAAAATAAAAGCATGGATTTTGGGTCCATATCACTTGGCTTGTTGTAAAAAATGTCTAGTCTTTTTTACAACCACTACATCCTGCTATTCACTCAGTGTAGTGTGATTTCCAAAGTACCACTATGTCCCATGTGCAACTCCAAAGGAGCCAAATGAATTCAATTTTAGGAGATGAAACCCCAAGTCAAAGCTTCCCTAAAGAACTTGCAGGAGGTGATGAAGTCCCCCTCACAATCCAAGATGAATAAAAACAAATACAAAATGAAATTAGAAAGACTTTAGGGTCATTTTCAAGGTCACCCAAAATTTGATGAGTTTTTTAGGATTGCTTTAGGTGAATTTCTTTCCAAGCCTTGGACTAGGCTACTTTTCAATAGGAATGGTGCTTTTGATTCCAAGGGTTCCCTATAGGGGACAAATGAAAGAGAATGCATGCAACATTCCACTTTTAGCCAAAAAAAATTAATCTAATCAACTATTAAAAACAATAATTAACAAGTGTGTTCAATTTTAAACCCAAATTAAATGTTTGGTCGTGTTCATTTGACCCCTTGGTCTTAGTTGCAAACATTGAAAAGGTGAATTTTTTGTTAATCACCCAAAACAAGGTTCCTAATTAGTTTTTAAGCATGCAAAGGTGATTTAAACATGTTTTTATAAAATTTTAAACTTGTCCCTGTAGAAAAATTGTTAGCATGTCCTTTATCTTTGAAGCTCTTTTGAGTTTAAAACAATAATCTTTGGAAAAGTAGCTCTCGAGTCTGTGTTTTTTAAAAAACATAGTGATCAACGTCAATTATTACTACTGATATTGGTTACTATGGATAACCGACATCTAATTGATGTTAGTTTTGTTCAATTATGTTGGTTAAGTAGGGAACTGATGTCAGTATTTCTACTGATGTTGGTTATTGTGTAAAAATTGTGGCAACCAAAAATGGCCAAAAAAAGTTAAAAAATCAATTTGCAAGAGTTTTAAGAGCTCAAATAAATATTTTAGAGTTGAAAAAGGATCTCCTTCATGTGTTGGATGTATCTATTCCCACTGGGCATGCCATTATGTGATCTAGGAATTTGACTCAAGAGAGGATGGTTAGTATGGTGTTAGTTCCAAAATAAAAACAAAATGAAATAAACACACTAATAGAATAATATATCTAGGCTTAGACACTAGGGAGAGCTTAGTTAACAAAATAAAATGACAAACACAACTAAAAATCAAGGGATCAAATACAAGAGTTCCTTTACCTTCTTTGGATGCTCCAAATGACTTTGTTGTGGTGGCTTGCTTGGCTTGTGCTCATGAAATCCTTGGCAATAGAAGATTGTCTACCTCCATCTCTCCGTGACACCTTTGGATTGTAGGTTGGTTTGGATTGGAATAAATTTTGCATTATAATTTTGCATCAAAAAAGCTTTTGAAGATATTTGATCATACTAAAATATCTTAGAAATGATGTTGTGAGGCCTTCTATTTATAGATTTTTAGATTTGATCATAATCAACCTCAATCAGCCATCTCAAGATTAAGATGTGTGGTTGAGGATTAATTCAATTTTTGGAATTAAGTTTGCAATTATCCTCATCATGACATTGTAAGAAGTGGAAATTAAGAGTCATGGAGGGTATCATGAAAGGCATTGATGAGGCATAGAGGGTATGAATCCTAATATTTGTGGCATTTATGGCCTAGGGATGTCTTCCCAAGAAATGAGTTCACCTAACAATGTAGATATTCCATATTCATTTCTAAAAATAATTATTCAACAAGTTTCCATGGAATTTTTGATTAGGCCTTGATTTGGGTTAAATAGCTCTTAAACATGATTAAGCACTTAATGCACAAATTACTCAAATTAATCATAATGCCTTGTTATTGGTCCTAAATTTAACTAGATTAGAATTTGAAGTCATTTTCAAATATTTATTCCCATTTATGATGTTTCCAACAATAAATAACAAAGGAACGAGTCTCGTGCAAAAGATTTGATAGGGAAGAGCAATCTAGAGTACCTAGGTGCAAATTTGGCATTTTGACTTGGAATGAATTGATCAAAGTTAGTTGGTCTATAAATTTCATTACCCCATTTAGGGATACCCTAGCCAAAATTGGCACTTTAATATATAATTTTCACATCATTTTTCATGTTTTAGTGTTTTTAGGCCAAATTGTACATTTTGGGTGGAAATTGGTCAAAAGTCTAGTTGGAGGTTATAGGGGGCCAATTTTAGTTGTCTACAGAGTGATGGAGGAGAGAGAGATATTTATGCAAATATTATACTTTAAACTTCTTCCCATACTTTTTTCTAACCTATAGAAGATGAAAGAGAACTTTTAAACCATGTTTTCCTACAAATGACTTCAACAAGTCCTTACAAGTCTCTTAACTCATCTATTTGGCATTAAAACTCAATATTCTAACCTTTGTCTAACTTGATAATAGGTTTGGTAGTTGTGTAATTAATCCAAGGTCCTTGGAAGGTGTATTTTATAGATTTATCTCTTGTGGGACACTGACATACATGAATGTTAGCTAAAAATCACTTTTTTCCTCATTTTCACCACCTTCAAGTTTACAAATGAATCTTAAAGTCTTCAAACATGCATTAAATGTTATTATAAGATGATTAATATGTGAAATGACTTTGAAAAACTCATAATAACCTATGACACCACTTGGCCAAGCCTTATCTCTCCATGACATATCTAGACCACTATATGACCAAAATAAGACATTACCTTAACTTTTCCAAACTTAACTTAAATAATGATAAAAAGGTTTTATGCAGAATTTTAAGGACTATATAAGGTATGAAAAGACCACATATAATTTTTTTTAAACCCTATAAAGTTTCAACCTATAGGGGGTGACTAATTTTGACTTGAGGTCAAAATTTAGCCAACAATTTGGTAATTCATAAGTGTAACATACCTCCAATGCTAAATGGACTAGTAGCCTTATCCTTCAATTAGTAAATGGAGTCACTTTAATTAATTTTGATATATAAACATACCTTAATCATGGAAAAATAATCCAATTTGACCTTATAACACACATAAACAATGACAACAAGATATAAAGCAAAGATTAAGACACACACATGTGTTATCAAGCACTTAGGGAACATAACAATAACATAAGCAAACTAAATGTATACAACTAACATAAAAACAACTTCTTCCTCTTAGATCAAAGGGGAAGCTTGTACAATCTCTTTTTCCATGAAATGAAGGATGACATTAAACAAGTTACTTCTTGATATTTGGTTTTTATATCTCTATCTCATTTATGCTTACCAATCCTCTTGGCATTCTCTCAAATGAAATTGAAGAAGCTACAAACCAATCACCTATGAATATGAATTCCTCTTGTGGTTTAAGATACTTTTCATGATGTCTCTTAACACTTGTTTTTATCTCAAACATGACCATCTCTGATTTATAGGAGCAACTTCAATCATGGTACTTTAGAGGTTATCAAATTATCCTTCAAGAGGCAAGGCATATTTGAAAATATATTCAAACTAACCATCAGGAGGTGTAGACCCTTGAAGAGCATCAAATTCATAACGAATCTCCTTGAACCTCTGTGACATATGATATTTCTCTATGGAGTTAGTAACAACTTTAGCCTCTATTGGTTTTTCAAATTCAATTTCTTGATCATTTTTAAGAGTGTCATGGTCATCATAGGTGACTACATCATGGACTTGATACTCTTGGTTGTGTCATTCATGGCATGTTTGTTGAATAGGATCCTTACACCTTTCATCAACAATATTATTTTTCTCTTCTAGAGGTACCCTCTTCTCAAGAGCTTCTTTTTCCATGTCTTAATCAATCTCTTCAATGGTATATGCAACCTAATATATATCATCTCTTTCTTCAGTCAAGAAGATTGATTTGTGTTTGTCTTTAATAAGGGGATTACTGATAGTGAACTCTTTATCATAGACACTTGGTTGAATTCTTCATTGGCTATAACTATATATTGATTCTCTTCACTTATCTCCCATAGGATAACTTCCTCTTTCATAAGGGATGTGGTGAGAGGGTGATGGAAAAGTTCATGGATTAGAGAGGGAGTATGAGGTGTATTGGATGACTTATGTATGGTCTTGGGAATGGATGAATATTGAATGAACTCTTAGAGAGATAACAAGTTAACTTGAGCAATGGAAGGGACATCTTATTCAAAAAGAATTTCATTTTACTCATAGCCTTCTTGAGGCTTTTCAATAGTTGTAAATTGATCTTCAACCTCTTTATTTTGTCTCTCTTGGAATATCTTCTCTTGAAGGTGGTTAGTGGCTTGATGAAGATAAGGGACATAAGAGGGATGGTATGAAACATAAGAGGACTCTTGAGGAGGAGAGGGATAGATTTTCATAGGTATATATTATTCCATAAGAGATGGAATGGTATAATTAGGAATCATAGTCCAAAAAGGATTCCAATATGATGATATCTTACTTTTTTAAGGAGGGATAGCTATATATTAATTAAAACTTGGATTCAAGTGAAGAGGACTGGGAATAGGAGATGATGGTTGAGGTTTATTGCATTGGATCTCTTGATTCTCCCACGTCTCTAATCTATCTATCCACCATTGGATATAAATTCTCATTTCATACAACTCATCATTGATAGCATATTAGGTTTCCTGTTCAACTAACATCCACTTACCCATCAATATTTAAAATAACTTCCTCATCCTCTATATGATATGGAAAGGAATCACATCAGGGTCTTTATCCCATTCTCTCATTTCCTCTTATGAATTTAGCATATCTGATTTGAGTTCCAACAATGATATGGAGGGGGAAACATAATTTTGAGATGGAATTGAAGTAGGAAATGAAGAGTTTGATTATTTTAAGTCATGATAATGATGTTGGTGTATATATTTGGAATCATATGAGGATAATGTAGGATAACCATATGACTAATATGAATCATGACAAGGCTTATATAATTTAAATTAAGGTTGATATGGATCATAGGGTAGTTATAAGTTGTGTAAAGGTTGATAGGAAAGTAAAAAACAAAAGATTTCTTCATGAGTCAAAGGAAAACACAAGATATTATCAAATACTTTTCACAATAAGTACCTAGGCTGCTAGAACTAGCTGATTTCATTCAAAGTCATCATTGGTTTTCATTGAATGTTTCTAAAGGATAATAAGTATAAGAACACACCAATAATTTTTCCACAAATTTGGACCTTAATCCCATTTGGTGTGTCATAACTCTTGTCACTCAAGTTTTCACCCTTAGAGAGGTAGTTTAAGCTTAATCCAATTGTTTGAAACAATGGTATTACCCCTAAACCTATGGGTTGTCTATAATGGGGGTAAACCTCTAGATTGAATGGCTATCTCCTTTGATATATCTATTTAAGCTCATCACCTATGCCACTAACTTATTAAAATGAAAAGGGATACAAAAAACATGAAATAAACCTAACCTAATAAGGTGATGCACCAAATGCAAATTTATAACTAAAAACCAACTAAAATTTCACTTTAAACAAGATCCTAACTTGCACATGACACTAATCCAAACCTACCTCTCTACACTAGTATTTCTCATGGAGATTTGTGAAGTGAGCTTGAGCTAGGAAGACTAAACAAGAAGTCATGACATGACACTAGTGAAGAGAAAAATCACTAAACTCATACACACTTCATTTTAACACTTCAAGACACATACAAAAATAATTTCAAAATTGAATATCAATGCTAACAAGGATAATATGCCAAGGAAGTGAATCTATCACTTAACAAGATTAGCTAGTCTAACATGCACATTTAAATAGTCCATAAATAAGGTAAAACCAAGTTGTTTTTTGTTTATAAAAGGCTATAAATAGGCATGAATTTCCCATACCTAGGTGGAGGATAAAAACTTATCCAATTAAGTCTCAATGTATAGAGAAAATGAGATAAAAGAATAGAAGGGCATATACAATAAAGAGAGTTGACAAGTGTTTCATGAGTTAAAATCAAGAGAGGAGTTATGAAACTACCTCAATAGGTCATAAAATCCCTATGTATCTCCTCTGAATATGTTCTATTCTCCAAGTGGCATAGGATTTAGAATGCTTCTTGACACCTTGACTAGCTCTCCAAAACATCCCTTTACCTTGGTATGTTGAATGTAAAATGGACTTATTTATGTCTAGATCAAGTTCTCTTACACATTTTCTCTGATCTTGACACCTCTCAACTTACCCCTTTAGGTTCTCTTTGACACATCACTTCATTCACTTTCTAGGTGTTTAGAAAACTTTTAATATCCTTAGGCTAATCTTGCTTATAAGTGTCAAAAATTGAATTAATATTCTTCAGATCATCCCATATTCATGTATGTCTTATTAAACTCATATCATGCCTATAAAAATCTATTTTAAGGCCTAAAAATAGCCCCAAGAAATTGTTATCTACTAAAAGCTCCAATTAGAGCTCATTCTTTGTATCCCTAAAATCATGCAAACTACTTATGTAGAGAAAAATACTAATGTTACTAAGAGTTTTAAGGCATATTATATAACTCATTATGGTCTTATAGCTTCATGTTCAATTTCATGTTCTGAGAGTGAGTGGAAGTTTATTTTTATGCTTCTTCTTTCTCCTAACTAGGTCTTAATTAGGCCTCCCTACTTAGAGACTAAAAATTAACTATATAGGATTCCCACATGTTAAAAACAAAAAAAATAACATATTATTCAATTATATTACCTCCTCCCCATTATCCATGTCAATTTTTAAGTTTTGACACCGTGTACTGACCTTCCAAATAGCTAAAAACTATACTTTTTGGCCAATTTTGTAAAGTTTCATACCTAAAAGTACAAAACAATAGCATGGATTTATGATAAGTGGAGAATTATACATTATTAAATTCATTTTATAAATTATTCAATCCATTTTTAGGCATATAAATCCATTTACCTCTCATCAGGTCTTTTTAGCTCTCTTAGGCAGCTTGAAAGTGCTTCAAGATCTTGACAATTGTTCATACACCTTAGGGAATGAATCCACCAACCAATTCAACAAAATGAAATTAAACCAGGGTAAATAAATTAATCAAGGATCCCAAGGTCCCATGTAACACCTTTGTACCATACCAAGCAAAGGAAGATTGCCTCTCAGCTATTAGTAGGCATTATGTGAGGTTTGAGAGGAAAAAATGATCAGTGTGTAGCATACTAAATTTTTTATGAATTTGATAAATTTATGGGGATTAGTGGAAACCTAATATAATTTTTCCTATTTTTCTCTAACCCTTCTATGTTTATTAGGTCTCCTACAATCTCATTTGCTTAGGCCTAGGGTTCTTAAGCCAACTTGCATAAAATACCCTAATGACCTGTACTTACTTCTTTTCTTCACTATTGGAGGTATAAAAATACATATTATACCTATTTATAACCCTCACCATAATCTTAATGTCTTAAAATCTTTCAATCCAACTCCAACTTACTACTTCTTAGGACTACCCTATAGGTTTGCCTATGCAATTAAGCCTATGTATGACTAAACAAAGTTTTATTGTGATTAGGCTCACTTCAATATTTAGTCTAAGGATTATTATGAAAAAAATTCATCGCCATATAATAATATTCAACTACCTTACTCTCATTTATTCCTCCTTCAATCATGTATACCTTTTAAACAAGTAAACACTTTCTATGAACAAGAAGACATGTGTATGAAATTAGCTAAGTAGGTAGAGTTTCCAATGTTTACTTTGATTTAGAAAGATCTAAGAGTTTTATGAGGTTATATAATCACTATTATACTCTTTTTATATGTTTCACTTCCTTCTGAGATCCCCATAAACCTCTAACCTCTCAAGCAAGCAACTTCCTTTTGGTTAGGCAAGCAGACTTATAACAAGGATTATGTGTATGTAATTAGGTATCAAAATAAAATGAGATCCTATTGCTTCAATGAAACATATTTAATTATTTACCTTTCCCTCTCTTAGTCTTCTAACCTCTTTATTTTAGACAAGCAACTCCTTTCTAACAAAGCAGGTAAGCCTATAGCCATATGATTAGCTGAATAGTTAGAGTTTTAGGATGGCTCTTATGAACAGTAATTTTCCATGAATTTATATAATCCTTTCTTATATATGTTTAACCTCAATGAATTTATAACCTTTATTTATTCTAAACTCCCATATTCTTTACTACATTTCTTATTTATATTTGTTTTTGCTTTCATTAGCTTCTAGTCAGGGTTTATGGCATGTCATACACTTTTTACCATAATAGCCTATACTAGCCCCCTTTCTCATTTTTGAATGGACTCAAATGATTATTGAATGTTTTAATAAAATATTTTTCATGTGTTTTTTTATATCTTAAGACCTTTTTCAATTCCATAAAACTCTAAACCCCACCAACATCACTGTATAAGGCATTCTTATACATATATGGATGTGGGTGATTATTTGAGCATGTTGATGGGGGTTATCAATACCTTTCATTTAATAATGTAAATATGTGTCTAGTGTATAAATTTTTTATGCAATATAAGAAATATTTCTTTGGAAAATAGTTCCTTCTATCACACTCCACACTTGTAGGAATTGAAAATCACACTTGCAGAAATCAAATCACACATGCATGAAATTAAATCACACTTGCAAAAAGTAAATTATTGAATTGAAAATAAATAACAAACAAATAAAGCATTTTAGGTTGGCATAAACTATACAAAAATAAATATCTTTATAAATAAAAAAATAAAATAATAATTTACAACAAAGTGATAATTACAACACAAAGAAATGAATAAAAATGCATTGATCCATCTTCTTTGGAATGAGTGGCCAGCTCATCCTTGAAAGAGGATTTCATTTAGAACACAAGTTTTATAATAAATTTATCAGAATAATGGAATGTAAAGTATCTTCATTGATTTCATTTGGGTGTGAAAGGTTTCATTTATAATTTCATGCTTCTAACCAACACCTTATTTAGGAGTAATAATTTTGATATCCCATCCTATCTCAATCTCCACAAAATATGGAGAGAGATATTTATTCTAATAATGAAATCTATTATATCATAATCTTGATCTCCACCAATTATGGTGAGAGATATTTATTGAAATAAAATTACATAAATTTATATTTAAATACAATTTATAATAGAAAGTTTATATATAGAAATCTATACAAAGAAAGGGTTCAAATGGAAAGTGTTCTTTGTGACAGATAGAATAGACCAACCAATCATTATAATATATTTATAAATACTTTTCAAACAATTTTGTAGCATTTTTCTTGAAGTATGTAGCAGTTTTGTTGAAATCTATAGAAAACCTACTGAAATATATAACAAACCTATTGAAATCCATAGCTAGCCTACTTAAATCTGTAGCCAGTTTGATGTAATCCATAAATATTGTGGGAGTCTATAGTAAGCCTATATGAGTCTCTGATGTAATCCATAGCTATTGTGGGAGTCTCTAGCAAGCTTGTGGGATTATATGATGTAATTCCTAGTTTTTGTAACTTAACCAAAATGTTGGATCTTTTATAGAAAACTCAGACACTACTCAAACATTATTTTTCAATGGTTACTCTTCATAATTTGAATCATTATTATATTATTATAAACTATGTATACACTCAATGACATATTTTTCTCAGTAATCATTAGTAATAGCTAATAAATAGATAAAAATAAATTCTAAAAACATAATCATGATATATTCTTGTTATTTTATTCTAAATAAACCATAAGTTCAGAGACGATATTTAGATCCACTTCCTATGCAATAAAAATGATATATATATATATATATATATATATATATATATATATATATATATATATATATATATATATATATATATATAAATGAGCCATATTATGGTCTCATCATATCCCCCACACCTAATCTCATGCATGTCCTCATGCATTCCACTGTTTAAAACATCATGATATACATGCATGGGTTAGACTTAACTTCATACTTCAAACGTGATTCCCAAATTTATACAAGTACAATGACTTAAAATCTTTTCAAATTCCTTAGATAAAAGTGGCTAATGGCATTGGCCATTATAATGCATTTTATAAGGATAGGTTCTTGTGTGAAGGTGTTTCATACTATCCTTAGATTCATTTTTGACACAAGTCATTGTGTGGATTTCTCATCCTACTCTCTTCATCTTTTCTTCTTTCTTGTTTTCTTTATTTATTTTTAATGAGGTGATAGAAGGTTTTTGTGTTGATAATTTTCCACTATGTCTACACATATTTATTTTGACCACAAAATAGCTTTTGACATAAACAAAATTATTGTTCCTTTCAAAACTATGTACTATGATCAAGATCAAACTATATTTGTGTTAACTTGTTTGTTTGGATAAGGCCAATTATTTTACTTTTAAGATATTCTCCTCCCCCCACACTTAAACTCATGCATGTCCTCATGCATGCCAAATGAATGAAGTGGGATGAGATTACATAAATCAAATGGAAAGTTGCCCATTTTCTTAGAACAAATCTATTTGTAAGAGTGGATCTTCATGTAATAATAAAACTTATAAGTAAATTAAAATAACTTAACATATCTATAGTATTCATTACTTCTTTCATGGTAGCCAAAGTAAAAAATGTTGGGAAAAGTGTTGATAAAAGTATAGTCATGCTATGCTAAAAAATAATAGCACAGAAGTAAGTGACAAAAAAACCTACATCAACTATTCCATTTGACAAATTATATTCTTTTTATTTTATGATTTTACCCTTGACTAGTCAGTAAACTAGTTTTCTAATCAAATCTCTTTATTTTATCACTTGTTTTGTTAGTAAGCTAGTTTTCAAACCAAGACTACCAAGAACACCTGAAGGTTTTAATTGTTAGGGAACCAAAAATGATGGGGGTTGTCAATCCCCTTTATTTAGTAATGTCATTCCATGTCTGGTGTCCTAAGGATGTATGTAATAGGAGAAAGAGGTCTTTGGTAAATGTTTCCCTCTATCACACTCCACACTTTCAAGAATTGAAAATCTCACTTTCAAGAATTAAAAATATCACTTGCAGAAGTGAAAACACACATGCAAGAAATTAAAGCACACTTGTAAAAATTAAATTACTGATTTGAAAATAAATAATAAACAAATAAAATACCTACAGATTCACACAAACTATACAAAAATAAATATCTACATTAATAAAGAAATAAAATAATAATTATAAAAAAGTGATAATTATAACATAAAGAAATGAATAAAAATACATTGATCCATCTTTCTTGGAATGAGTGGCCAACTCATTCCTCGGAAGAGGATTTCACTTAGAACACAAGTTTCAAAATAGATTGCTCATAATAATGAAATAAAAGTATCTTCATTGATTTCATTCAGGTGTGGAAGGTTGCATTTATAATTTCATGCTTCCAACCAACACCTTATTTAGGAGTAACAATCTCGATATCCCATCCTTGCTCAATCTCCATAAAATATAGAGAGAGATGTTTATTTTAATAATGATATCTATTATAGTATAATCTCAATCTCCACCAAATATGGAGAGAGATATTTATTGGAATAAAATTACATAAATTTATATTTGAATACAATCCATAATTTAAAGTTTGTATATAGAAATATATACATAGAAAGGTTTCAAATGGAAAATGTTATTTGTGATAGCTAGGATAGACCAACCAATCATTAGAATATTTTAGAAATATTTTCCAAATAAGTATGTAGAAATTTTATTGAAGTCTATAGCAATTATATTGAAATCCATATAAAACTTATTAAAATTCATATCAAACCTATTTAAATACTTAGTTGGCCTACTAAAATCCATAGCTAGTTGGATATAATTTGTAACTATTGTGGGAGTCTGTATCAAGACTTTAGGAGTCTCTGATGTAATTCATAGCTATTATGGGAATATGTATCAAGCTTGTATGAGTCTATGATGTAATATATAACTATTGTAACTTGACCAAAATGTTGGATTTATTTTATTAGAATCTGAAACTACTCCAACATTATTCTTGAATAGTTACTATTGGAAAAATTTGGCCCATATACCAAGTTGTACCTAGATGGATCAGGTTGTTAACGGATGATCAGATGAATAGATGTTAAAGATAAAATGAGTGGAATAGAGAGATCTTACAGTGCTCACAAATATTTTGAAACACTTTAAGATTGATTAAAGTGTATTTTGTCAAATTCTAAGGGACAGGTTAGCAAAGCAAAGAAAAAGGTTCTTGAGTAGGTTTTATGGTGAAACCAAGTAGTTCAAGGTCATGAAACAAGTCTGCACAAGCTTCAAGTCTTTGTATTTTTTTTAGGCCTTCAAAGGCCAAGAAACATTTCAAGCATGAGTTTAGAAGAACATATGGGCCTTGGAAAAGCTAAGTGCAAAACCTTTTTTTTGGCTAAGTCCTTACTCGAGCAAATTATTTTGGGTCATTATTTTTCTAAGTTCAAATATTTTGGATATTTTATTTGGCTAAGTGATAATATTTCCTTCAAGATATTTATTTTGAGTTTTTTTGCTAAGTATTAGGAACTTTTTTGGACATTTTATCCAAAACAAAACTCCTAAAGGGTCATTTTTCAAGGAAAGTCCTAGACAAAATATTCAAAGTGTATATTTTAGGGAAATTGGTCCAAAACAAAATCCTGAAGGGTCACTTATTCAATAAAGTGCCCTAAAAAAAATATACTAAAGGGTCATTTTTCAAGCAAAATGTCCAAAACAAAACTCCTAAAGGGTCATTTCTTCAAGAAAGTGGCCCAAGCAAAAGTTCTGAAGGGTCATTTCTTTGAAAAAAATATCCCAAGACAAAGTCCCAAAGGGTGTTTCATTTAGAAAATGGGCCAATGCAAAAGTATCAAAGAGTCATTTCTTTATAAAAGTGTCTAATACAAAAGTCCCAAAGAGTCATTTCCTTGCCAAAAGGCCCACAAACAATAAGTTTAAAGGAAATGACCCAGAGTATTAATGTTCTAGTAGAGTAATAATAGTTGTGAAAATGTCAAAATAAAGCTCAATAATCATCCATATGGGGATCAAATATTTATGATCACATAGACATCAAATGTGATCATGTAGAAATCAAATGATAGGTGTGAAAGTTTTAAGTTTAAACCATGATAAGTGATCATTATTTTTCAAATATGTAGTGATGGTTGCATAAACATCAAATATAGGTGTAGTCATATAAAATGCAAAAATTGGTAACTTGAGCATGGTTAGTGACACCCAATCCTTAGGTCCCTCTTAATTTATCTCATGACCCTCTTAGGCTTACTTTCATTGATTCTCAGTCATTTATGGCCTTCTAGACTTGACCCTAACTAAGCCAAGACCCTCTCTTCATGACCAATCCATCCCTCCAAGTCTTGTCTACTCAAGACAATAATACCAAATTTAGACTATAGCACTAGACCATAAGGTGTCCCCTTTTTATGTCTCTTATCCTATCATAATTTGAGCCCATATTATCATTTTTTCCCAATTCCTCTTGTTCATTGTGTTGTCCTAGTTTAATTTCATCTAACCCATGAATAATAGATCCTTATAAAAGCCCATTCAAAGATCATTTGGAAAGGGGTTGGAAAATATCATTCAAGCAAGAAAGAATATAAGAAATAACACTCAATAAATCTTCCTTATTCTATACATACATCCAACCTATACACTTTCAATCCAATTCAAGTCCTTACACTAATCCCTAATCATCTCAAACATACCTAGTTTTAGCATTTCTTGTATTTCATTCACTATTGCACCAAGAACTCTTAAAGGGATAAATAAATATGGATTGACCCCTCCTTGGAGTATTGGTATATAGGCAGTGTGCCCACACACAAGGTGTGAAGCACATCTAGTGCATCTTACACACACTAACCTATTTCCCTCATTTGCTAAAGTTTCTTTCAATTACATACAAGATATAAGTACATGAAGAATCATCTCTATAAGGAGATATATTGATAGTGAGGACCAAAAATTTGGTACACATGCTCACACTGAGAAGGAAAACAAAACTAGAAAGCTTAAATTCTTAAGACAGCAACACCAAAAAAGAAATACATCACCAGAGCTTAGGGTGTCTAGTTCTATCATTCCTATCTAATCAAAAAACAAAGTTTAGGATTTTATTTATGATAGTGTCCTAGTCCTGCACACAAATTTCTAGACTCTATCTCAGTTAAAATAGTCCATAATAAGCTAAGTTTGATTTTATCTCTCTCACTACAATTTTGAGAAAAGGTTTAATTGTAATTTAATTTCATAAATTAGTATCTTTAATTAGGAATATTATTTACTAATTCTCCTACTTAGACCCATTTATTAAATAGAAATATAACTCCATTATTCCCGAAAATAAAAATTCATTTGGTGAACCCAACTTACTTCAAATTGAGCATAAAAACCCAATATAGTTCCCATAGAAAATCCCTATGGACAAATTTTATGTTATTTCAATTCTTGAGATTTAAATAAAGTATGCCCCAAAGACAATTTCTTTTAACCAAATATCGACATGATCATAGATTCAACAACTAGATATGAAATGTTATCATTTATGGATGGCTTTACCGATTACAACCAAATCAAAATTGATGAAGAAGATCAAGAAAAAACATCCTTTACAATACCTTGTATGTTTTGTTACATTGTCATGCATTTTAGATTAAATAACATCAGTGCCACATATCAGCGTACTATGACATACATTTATCATGACTTGATTCACCATACTGTCAAGGATTATGTAGATGATATAATAGCTAAATTAAAATAATGACAACATCATGCTTTTGATTTACAAAATATCTTTCAAGAACTTAGGCAATATAATGTTCATTTAAATCCAAAGAAATGTGTGTTTAAAGTTACACTAGGAAAAATCTTAAGCTTTATTATTTCTTAGCATGTCATTGAGGTTGACCCTAAGAAATTCAAAGTAATTATTGATATGCTACCTCCTATGAACTTAAAACAACTTTAATCCCTATAAGGTAAGATCTAAGCAATCCATCATTTTTTAGCACAACTTACTGATAAAAATCAGTCATTTACTCAATTACTAAAGAAATATATGAAGTTTGTTTGGGACCAAGCTTGTCAAGAAATATTCGATACAATCAAGAAATACCTTCTTAATCCACTTATTTTAGTACCACCTATCCCTAATAATCTTTTCCTCATATATATCTCAGCAATATATCATGCACTCGGAGCACTCCTAGCACAACACAATGATCAACATACTAAGTGAGAAGTTTATTACATCAATCACACACTAGTTGATTATGAAAAAAATTATTCCACAATCAAAAAGCTATGTCTAGGATTAGTTTTTCTACATAAAAACTATGACATTACATGGTCAATAATGAGACTCATGTCATTACAAAAGTATACCCCTTGAAGCTACTAATGGCAAAACCACATCTTTTTAGTTGCATCATAAAATGATTAATGTTGTTAAAAGAATTTAACTTAAAAATAGTCCTCCAAAAATCAATTAAAGGACAAATCATTACAAACCATTTGGAAATAACACCACTCTTGGATACCAACCATCTTAGTAACACATTCAGAGATGATTTTACTACTTAGTCTACTTATTTAGATACTTGGACCGTGTTCTTTGATGGCTCTTGATGTGCATCTAGTGTAGGGGTAGGCATTGTCTTTGTCGATCCTTTTAATCACATAGTTCTTATATCATACCGACTAAATTTTTATTACACCAATAACACCAAAAAATATGAAGCACTTATCTTAGGTCTATTTGTAGCCCAGTCCCCTAAAATAAAATTTATTCAAGTCTTTAATGATTCCCAACTAGTGTTCAACCAAGTCAATGATGTTTATCAAACAAAAGAGGATCATATTATCCCATATTGTAACATGGTACAATGTTTATCATCATAATTTGATTACTTTTCTATAGAAAGTATACCAAGAAAAGACAATCAACATGTAGATGCAATTAAAAGTGTCACATCTCTGATCCTTATCGACATCAATGATGTTCAACCTATTTCACAATTAAATAATTATAATCACCATCAATATCTAATTTAGATATAATTTCATTAGCCATCCTAGCCAGTACATGCATTTCCATAACTCCAGAATGGTTCTCTAACATCTATAATTTTTTAAACAAATCTATTATACTAGATATTTTCTCACAAAATGACAAGCACAAGCTATACAAGCAAGCACTTTGTTATTTAATAATTGGTGGGGACCTATTTAAGTGATCCTTTTATGGACAATTACTTACATGTTTGACTTTATTAGAAGCTTAAATTACTCTTACACATATACATGATAGTGAGTGTGGTGGTCACTTTAGTGGAAAGGCCATGTAACACAAATTGATTAGATAAGGTTACTACTAGCCCACTATATAAGAAGAATGTTTACAATACACAAATCTATGTGATAAATTTCACTAACATAATAAATTGTAGCATGCACCTTCACAATAATTGAAACCTATTATTTCTCCATGGCCATTCATGTTATGGGGATTTGATCTTATTAGAAAAATTAACCCTAAATCTATTGGTGGGCACAAGTTCATCATCATAGTTACTAAATACTTTACCAAATGGTTGGAAGAATCTCCACTTCAATCTACTATGGGCAAGGATATTTGTAGCTTCATCATGACCCACATTATTTCATGCTTCATCTTACCTGTAGCTATCACTTTTGATAATGGAAAATCATTGAAGAAAAAAACTATCAAGAAATTATGCACAAAATATAAAATCAAACACACATTCTCCACTCCATACTACCCATAAGGAAATGGTCAAGAAAAATCCACTAATAAAATAATCAATAGCATTTTGAGCAAAACATTGACCAAATTCGAAGATGATTGGCATAATCAATTAGTCTTTGCATTATGGGCTTATCACACAAGTATTTGTACACCAATAGGAACCACTCCTTATTCAATAATTTATGGCACAAAAGTAATTTTAACACTAGAATTATAAATCCCATCTCTACATGTCTCCCTTAAAGTCATTCTCACTAATGATCAATATCATGAAAAGATTTACACCAACTCAAACAAATGGACCATACACGTATTCAAGCAACAAAACATCTTAGAATCTACCAATAACGTCTACAACTCTCTTATAATAAATGAGTTCACACTAGAGAATTCAAAGTAAATGATCTCATTCTCAAAGAAAATCTTCATAATGTCAATTCCAAAGAAGAAATCAAAGGAAAATTCCAAGAAAATTAGTTAGGGCCATACATCATTACCAAAAATCTTAGATGTAAAGCGTATCATCTAGCCTCACTCAAAGGAAATACACTTAAAAATCCAATGAACATTATTCATCTCCATAGATTCCATGTATAGTATGTTATTTTACACATTTTTTGTACATAATCTCTTTTCAGCATTGCCTATACATAGTTTATTCTACTTGATTATACATAGCTCAAATATTTCAAAATACAAAAATAATAAAAAATTCTAAAATACAAAAACAATATAACATTTCTAAAATCCAAAAACATTCAAATATGTCAAAAACAACAAAAACATTTTAATTGTATGCATCATCCATACTTTACATTGCTACTACTCTGCTAGGACTTACATTTACCATTCCATGCTATTGTATGTCAATTTATCTATGTTACCATGCTTTACTTGATCTTCTTTGAGTGTGTACAGTGAAATCCAACTACTTGATTGATTTGCTCTACCCATTGAGGGGTAATCCTACTTCTACATTCAAAACACACTTTGATATACATATCCACTAGGGGCATCTTTTACATGACTACACCATCCAGGTTATGTCATTTCTACACTACACACTCCAAGTTATCATGCTAATGCACATTAATTACTAGATTAAAAATATTACCATATTAACATTTCACTATTATCTAGCACTTATGTATCTCTTAGCATATACCTAGTCTTGTAATAAATATGTCTTGCATACTTTCACTCTTGCTTTGATTAGCTAGATGTGATTCTATCTTTCCATTTATAATATGCTTTCTCTTCTTTCTTAACATATCTTGTTGGATTGTATTTCTAATTCCTTCTTGTCTCTTGTATGTGCCTTAGGACATTTGCTAATGTCTTTTGATTTATTCATGTGTGTACCTTTGGATATTTTCCAATGTCATTTACTTGTAATTTTCTATGAGCCTGTGGTCCTTATGCCAACATTACTTGTTTCACTTGTATGTATATGTGGCATTTGAACATGCTTTGTATGCTTACCTTCCAATTTGAGTGACATGTACCCATGTCCCTTGTTTGTGTGGCATCTTTGTCACCCTTGTATGCTTCTTACTTCTTGCCTTGCATGCTTGTTACTTAATTACTTCTCGATTGTTGCAATGAGATGATCCATATAATACATTTTCCTATCTTCTTGGATGCCATGATAGACATCATGCTCCATCCCTCCTTGATGAAACTAACAAATAACAAACTAACAACTAACATTTCTAGTTTCAATTAAATTTAAGAACATTACACATGCTATTATATTGTTACATCTATCTAGGCATACCCCTATTGATCTAACAATCTCTTAATTCAAACCATGCTATATCTTGAGATATATTGTTGATTATCATTACTACATCATTTATATTTCCAACTTAACACACTTGTAGGGGTTCTTCTTCTGAGGGTAGTCATTACAAGGTACCTATTCCTACCCTTAGAAGAGGGGGAAAAAAATAGGGTTTTTGATACAAAGATCAAAGCTCCTATCAATCAAAAAATATAATTTTAGAACAACCAAATTAGAAACTAGTCATTAAACCACTCAAAATAGACCAAGAAAATAGTCAAGATTCTAAAATAGTGATAAGTTTTAGCCCAAGACAATAATGTCAAGTTTGGACTATAGTGTCGAACACCATGGTATCTATTTTCAGTGCTCCTATCCAAACAACAAAAAAACTAGGTTTTCCAAAAGTAGGCATATAGGTAGGTTCAATTATAGTTTTACATAATTAGACCAATTTAGATCAGTAGTTTTTAGTAAAATTTTCTTAGAGAATCTAGACATAGGGTGCATTATACATGGCATGATTGGTTCTCACTTCTAGTTTTAGATACGATAATTGGTATAACTTCTAGATCAAAATCCATGTTTTAGACACAAGTGGTTGGGGGTAGATTGCATAATACTTTTACTTATTTTCTTTTAATTTTCAACATTACCTAGGCATTCTTAGTAGTTTCATGCCTTATTTCATATGTAGGTGGTTGGCATCATTTTGGAGTGGATTTCATACAAGCCTAACCTCCACATTCTTAAATACCTGAGTTCTCAAGTGGCTTCCACATAAACCAACTTAATAGTTTTAGAGTGACTTTCATACAAGCCTAATCTCCATATTTTTCAAGTTGGTCATCATTGGCCTAGTTTCTAGCACACATTTAGATATCTATACCACATTATCAGATTTCTAGAGCATTTAGGGGTTTCAAAAGCCATCTCATATGACATAATTCTTCATATCGGTATTAGTTCATAGTTTCACTTCATGGGGAAATTATGGAGCTAAAGGGCCAACCTTTGTATTCTTGAGCCACATATTTAAAGGGATTGGACACATATTATAGACATCAATTAGCACAATTATGATCATCCAGCTTCACTTAGTGGGAAATGATGGAGTCAAAGAGCCAGCCATTGTATTCTTGAGCCACCTATTCAGAGGGATTGGATACATAGTCCAAACATTGATTAGTACATGTATAATAAATCTAGCTTCACTCAGTGGGTGATGATAGAGCCAAAGGGAAAACATTTACATTCTTGAGAAACTTTTTACCTAGGGATATGATATATTGAGGTATATGGGTTGATGGAGATGCCGACATGTGGCACACATCCCCTTAGTTATATGGGTACAATATATTAGGATAATAGAGTAACTTGTGGAAGTAATACATTGGGTAATGGTCGGCCTACATTGGATTAGGAGGTTACCCATCCATGGGTTAGATAGATGTATATATATAGGAGATGATTATCATGGGAAGGATATCAATCAAGTAAGAATTGAGTCTTCTATTGTAAGAGGATATTGGAGGTTGTCCCCTCGAAGAGACATTGTGGAGTTATTCCTTCCTAAAGGAGTATTTTATGGTGTTTCCCTACCTTAAGGGTATTTATGCATATATTGAATATCAAGATCATTACAAGTGGTATCAGAGCTTCGATTTGGGCAATGTGTGGAGCGAAACCATAATTTCACTATTTATTCTGAAATATAAGGAATTTTTAATTGAAATTTTTACTGGAGATGTAAAAAATAATATTAGAAGCGTGATTAAAAATTCAGAATTTTTGGAGCTGTTTTGAGGGATTTATTTCTATTTTAGGGTTTATAATAATTTCACTATATCTTCCGAAATATAGAAAAATTTTATTTGAAATTTTTACTGGAGATGTAAGAATATTTAAGAGAAGTGCAGACAAAATTTCAGAACTTTTGCATCTGTTTTTAGTGAATTGTTGCGATTTTATGGATCAGTTTTGACATTTTAGGGTTTCAAGAACCTTAATTTTTTTTGTAGATCATGGTGCCGATATTTTCAGGGGAAGATAATATTGATGTTGGAGAATGGTGGATACTTTTGTATAATCATTTTATTAAAAAAATGATGCCAATACAATTATCTCCTTTTTTGTCTGGGCCTGCACTAGATTGGTTTGAGCAGTTGAGTTGTTCAGAAAGGGCTTCTTCATGGCAAGTATTGAAACAGATGTTTTTAGATCAATGGGATAGAAAAAAAGAAGCAAAAGAAGAAGAAGAAGTAGAAGAATAAGAAGAAATAGAAGAATCATCAGAAGAACAAGAAGAAGAAGTAGAAGAAATAATAGAAGAAGAAGAAGCAGATGAAGAAGAAGAAGAAGAAGAAGAAGAAGAAGAAGAAGAAGAAGAAGAAGAAGAAAAAGAAGAAGAAGAAGAAGAAGAAGAAAAAGAAGAAGAAGAAGAAGAAGAAGAAAAGAAGGGTTCAAATAATTTGGCTCCAAAGAAATCTGAGTCAATTTTTCAATTTCATGGATGCATTCAAAAGAAGAAGGTGGTTGTGTCCATAAACCCTACTAGCAAGTATAAATTCATTAACATGAATATGGCCAAGCATCTACATGTTCAAGCAAAGAATATCAAAGAGGTTCAAGTAGATGGTAAGAATATTTCAATGTTTGAAGATCTGAAGCTCATTATGGAAAAATATGTTTTGCATTCAGATTTTTATGCTTTGGATATAGATGATATGGATATAGTTCTTGGATATCCATGGTTAGAGACTTTGGGAACAATGAATATTAATATTCAAAAAAAGTTCATGAAGTTTTGGTATAAGAAAAAGAAGATCACTTTACAAGATATCATAGTGAAAAAGGCACTAAAAATAATCCAAGTAGATCATGAGGATAAGATGGAAACAGGGGATGAAGAACATGATGAAGATTCAGATGATATAGATAAAGACACACTAAAAATGAGCACTTCATCTACTCAAGAAATAAAGAAGGAAAAAGTGGAAGAGGTAGAAGCAAAGGTGGACAAGGTCAAAGTATTGGAAAAGGTTGAGGTATATAGACACCCACATCATCATGAGAGGAAACAATCATGGAACCAGGTGAGGAAGTGTCATAATAATAATCATTTTGTCTATACAGGAAATAAAATTTCCAATCATTATGGATATGCATGGAATCCAAAGAAAAAATACTCTGGCACATGGAATGAATGGGGAAAACACTATGACTATGCATGGAAGAATACCTACTATGGTCATGGTTGGAATCAGAGTAGCGCAGCGGAATATGGTACATGGAATAAAAAGAGGAATAATTATGCTTGGACACCAAAGCAGTATAATTATGATCATCAACAAAATCAAAGGAGCACAATGAATTTTGGACGCCAGCTTGGAGAGCTATCACCTGCGAAGATCACATATGGATGGATAGATGATCAAGATTGGAGACAAGTGTGCAATGATTTAAAGCACACTCATTATTTGGTTTCTTCCTATGTTTCGAGGACGAAACATGTCAAGGAGGGAAGGAATGCTATGTACCTAGGGATATGATATATTGAGGTATATGGGTTGATGGAGATGCTGACATGTGGCACACATCCCCTTAGTTATATGGGTACAATATATTAGGATAATAGAGTAACTTGTGGAAGTAATACATTGGGTAATGGTCAGCCTACATTGGATTAGGAGGTTACCCATCCATGGGTTAGATAGATGTATATATATAGGAGATGATTATCATGGGAAGGATATCAATCAAGTAAGAATTGAGTCTTCTATTGTAAGAGGATATTGGAGGTTGTCCCCTCGAAGAGACATTGTGGAGTTATTCCTTCCTAAAGGAGTATTTTATGGTGTTTCCCTACCTTAAGGGTATTTATGCATATATTGAATATCAAGATCATTACAAGGGAATTGAGAACTCAACTACATTCATGATATAACTTTTGGTATAACATCATCCATCACATCCAACATTACTTAGCCTTACTCAATCTCACAATAGGTTTTGTATTGGTTCATGTACCCAATGAGATGTATTCATTCCTTTCTCTTCCTCTCTCTCTCTTACTTAGCTTTTTACATTTTTTTTTATATCACATATAATAAGAATTAATCTATTCTTCACTTTCCTTTCATAGATTCACACTTGTATAATGTGCTCTTTATACACTATCTATCATTACACAACATCACAAGATTCATGGGCTTCACCTTTATAGGTAAGTTTAGGTTCATTTTCTATTTTCCTTTATCTTGGTATTTCACTTTGTTGCATCACTAGAATAAAGGGGGGGAGGGGGAATGTACTCATATCAAATGTAAAAATTGGTAACTTAAGCATGGATAATGACACCCAATCCTTAGGTACCTCTTTCTTGCTCTCATGACCCTATTAGGCTTACTTTCATTGACTCCCAATCATATGTGGCCTTCCAAACTTGACCTAGTTGAGCCAAGACCCTTTCTTCATGATAAATCCATTCCCCCATATCTTGTCTACTTAGGATAATAGTGCCAAAGTTGGACTCTAGTGATGGACCCTAGGGTGTCCCATTTTTAGTGTTCTTATCCAATCATAATTCGATCCTATATTACTATTTTTCCTCCATTCCTCTTATTTATTGTGTTAACCTAGTTTGATTTTATCTAAGCCATTACTAATATATGCCTATAAAATCCCATTCAAAGATCATTTGGAAAGGGGTTGGCAAATATCATTCAAGCAAGAAAGAATATAAGTAATACCACTCAAGAAATCTTCCCTATTCTCTACATATAGCCAACCTATACACTTTTAAGCTGATTCAAGTTCTAACACTAGTCTCTAGTCATCTCAAACATGCCCAATTTTAGCATTTATTGCATTTTAGTCACTATTTCACCAATCACTCTTGTAGGGATAACTATATATGGATTTATCCCTCCTCAAAGTATTGATATATAGGCAACACTCCCACACACAAGGTGTGAAGCACATACAGTACATCTTACACACACTAACCCATTTTCCTCATTTGTCAAAGTTTTTTTCAATTGCGCAAAAGATACAAGTACATGAATAATCAGCTCTATAGGGAGTTATATTGACAACAAGGACCTAAAAATTGGTACACATGCTCACACTAAGTAAGTAAAAAAAACCCAATAATATTAAATCCTCAAGATAATAGTACCAAAAAATGACTATAGCACTATAGCCCAGGGTGTCTAGTTTTATCACTCCTATCCAATCATAAAATGAAGTCTAAGATCCTATTTGTGATAGTTTCCAAGTATTTCACACAAATTTGTAGACCCTTTCTTAGACAAAATAATCCAAAATAAGATAATTTTGATTTTCTCTCTCACTACTATTTTTTGAAAATTTATAATTGTAATTTAGTTTCATAAATTTAGCTTTAATTAGGAATATTATTTACTAATTTCTCCTAATTAGCCCCATTTTTTAAATAGGAATAAAAATCCATTACTCCTAAAAATAAAAAAATCAACAGGCATGTGGATGTCAAAGTTTAGCCTTGTGAAGTAGCCATTTTATTTTAAATAGTGGGACCCATTAGATATAATGGTTGGCATTTGATCATACATTAAAGATCTATGGCACATGGGTGAGCTGGGGCCAACAAGTCAATAGGCCCCCACAGGCAAGCTCAAAGGTGACAAATGGTGAGATATCAAGAGTTAATATCAATGGAGTGAGATGAGTCAAGGGGTCAATAGGCTAAGTCAGACAATCAATGACCAATAAGTAAAGGGTTGACCTTAGGGTATTTCAACAAAGGTTGATAGGGTAGTTTTTAACTCAAGAAAACTAATGTACAAAGGTACCGAGCTCAAATAGATTCTAAGTTAAACTAGATGGACATTTAAAGGATCAAGATCTACTATTAAATGGCCATAGAGTTAAAATAGGTCCTTTTGGACTTGACATAAATAAAATCAAGTTGTTAGTTGTTCAATGATATAAATGCATTGAGGTGGATATATTGACTATAGGAAAACCAATATGAGATTGGTTGTCAACCTATAATATATCAATGTTCAAGGTTTGTAGAAAAATCATGCCAATGCATGAATATTATAGTTATATAAATTTATTAAAGCACACATAGCATGGTTTCATTAGGCCCAAGGATATGAGGACCTTGTCCTTATAATGAAGCCAAGTGGAAGGTATGGCAAGATTGACAAAGTAAATTTGGGAGATTGGAGAAATAATTGGATCATTAAATAATGATCATAACCTTTGAATATATTTTCTCCTTGAAAGGATCATGAATCACCATATAAAACAAACTCTCATCCTCTAGTACACTTTTCTCATCCAATAAGAATAACTTGAGAACTAACTAGAGCTAATGAAGGATAATTGTTGATTGTGGACTTGTCATGATTGGACAAAGGGGTGGTGGGGCATCCCTTAAAATGTGGATCTCATTAAATGATCATGGACATCATATCCCTCTCCTTTCTCTCTCTCTTTATCTTCCCTTTTCTATAAATCCCATTCTTTTCATTTTTTAAGGGGTTCTCTAATTTGAATTTTTTAGAGACTAGTTCTCTCTGATTTGGAAATTTTAGAAGAACTAAGGAAATCTTTGAGATATTATAAAGTATGATACTCTTGATTAAGCTCGACCCTATCAAGAATTTGTAATAATGACCTCTTGATGTAATGTAGAACATTATTTACCTATCTTTTTCCTTGAATATATGTTTGGTGAGTTGTGCACTATGGCATTGTGTGAAGGAGAATCTTCCTCATCCATGGTCCTTATTTTTTACCTTGTTTAGGGAGTTTTCAATGTTTTTTGAAGGTTTAGATTAGTATTATTTCTTTCATTAATGTGATGTTTTAGAGATTCTTATAACTCCTCTTTGTTTTCATTCATTTATTCCTAAACCTCTTTTATGTAGCACTTATGCAATTAGCTTTATCTTGAGATTGTATGAGCTAGTGTTATCCTCTACAGATCTAGTGTGGGTTCAAGCTTATGAGAGTTCCCCATTATTATTTGGTACATCTCTTAGTTAAATTTATTAGGATCCATTTTTCATATGAATCATTAGTTTATCATTATTTTTAAGTGTGCATCAAAGAGGAAGTTGGCCTACTTTGAAGGTTTAGCCACATTATAGGTGACCCGAATCCTAGTTTGTTCCCATAGTTATGCTCAAGTTTGAAAGGGTTTAAAGAACCCTCTTCCAAAGGGTGAAAATTTTAGTGGTAATAATTTTGGCATTCCCAATGGGACTAAGGTATAAAGTAGTGGAAGGATTTTTTTTGGTGTTTTTATTTCTACATATCAGCCTTTGGAGGCATTCTACAAACATCAATGGTGACTCTAAATCAACATCAACTGGTATAAGAAACCCATGTGGATAATCACCATCATTTGGTATGTATCATCACTCTTTTGATTAAAATGCTTATTCTCTACCTTAGTATCACATTTATTAGACAAATAATGTTTATGTAATACCCCCAAATGTCCCTCAAGTAGCCTATCAACCTTACCATGGCCTCTACCTCCTCCTAACCTTGCATATGACTAAAGTTATCCTCCTTTGCATTCAAATAAATACCCTAATTTCCCTTTTCAAGACCAAGATTATCTTATTACATCCTTGTCAAGAATCAATCAAACACTATTAATTTATGTTGAGTTGATAAAGGATATTGTTAGGGGTTTGGAGTTTTATCTAGTCATCCCTATCCATGTTATACAGGAAGAAATGAATGCTCTTTATCTAGGAAAGGATGGATGGTTAGCTTGTGATGGTGAAAGGTGGTCATCTTATAATAATGAGGAAATAACAATTATGAGAAATATCATCCAAAATGTGGATAGTTTGTTGATTTTTTATGAGGATAAATAAGCTCATTTAGATCAATCTTATGTAACCTATCCTTTCTAAGAGCCAATTAGTTTTCCCTCTCCTACCCCAATGCCCATTCTCAATTAAGATAATGAATCCCTTCCATCATGGATCTTTCTAAATACATATGACCCTATATATATCATTCCCTCACTTGTGAGACTTCCCTCTCTTATAAAGGAAGAAAAGGTGCTTACTCCCTACTCAATTCCCTCATAAAAATTAGTTCAAAAAGTCACAAAGAAGGAAGAGGTGTTGGTTGAGGCATTCTAAGAAGTAGTCTTGGAGGAGTTAATTGTGTCAAAAGTAAATCAAGCAACCATAGATCAACTTGATGAGCTTGATGTACAAGATTTATAAGAATCTCTCTCCTTTCCTCAAGAGTCATCAAGGAAGACATTCAATTCCCTAGATGGAAGGACACTTTCCTAAGCTGTAATAAAGGTGAAATTCTTCACCCTCCCACCATCTCCCTCTTATAGAAAGAACCTATTTTACAAATAATATAGGAGAATATTATAGTTAAATTTGATCTTAAAGAGGATAATGTAAGTGTTTATGATGAAAATATCATGATAGATAATCCAATTCATTCAAAAGGGGAAGAGTCAGTTTTTGATCAAACTTCTTGGCATATCTTTGATGAATTAGATCCTAAAGGCAATATTTATGCCTTCATATTTGAAGGGGTATTCACCCAAAGTGTAGTTGAGAGAAAAGGAGATTTTTACTAGTCCCAAGATTTTCCATTTAGTGTGACTATAGATGAATATGAATAATAAGTAGATAAAAATGAGGATTAGGATGAGGTATGGTAGTAGTTTTACCATGACTTCATGGATTAGGTAGACATTCTAAACTATCATATGCCTCCTCCAAATATTGAAGATGAACTTGTCAATCAAGTTGAATAAACTAACCAATCTCAATATGAATTTTCCTTTGAAGGTAGTGTATGCAATCAAAATTACATGGTGTATATGAATTAATCCTAGATCAGATAAGATAAAGCACAACTACACTTTTGATTGGGTATAAACTTGTTAAGTAGGAGCATAACCAATATGGGGATCCACTATACCAAATTATGAGATCACTTATATCATTTGTCATAATATATCATTCTAGGAAGGGTTCCAAAGCCTATAGTCTAACATAATCGCACAACAACCCTAAAAGAGTCATATGATTTAATATTTCACTTATTCTAACAAATAAGAGAGTAAATTATTATAATAACAAGAAAAGTAAACTAATATAGTGTGCACCAAATATTTTGGCACAAAGTGGGGGTTAGAACAAAAAAATAAACATATAAACTAAACATGCATAGGAGACATATGCTGACATCAATGTATACAAAATCCTAATGCATAGAAGAGAAGAATACATATTGTATTATCTATCTACTCTTACAATGGAGAAATAAAGTTAGGAATACTTAATTTTGAAGATGAACCTATTGATACTCAATCTCTTCCTTGGCCAAGGTGCTTTGCAAGAGATTGTTATGGTTTGTAAGGATAACCAAGATAAATCATCTCTAGGCTACACAATCTACCTAATCATCTAAAATAATTATCTACAAGATAAGATTAGAGATCCAAAGAAAGTATTGAACCCTAAAGATTTATTCCTCAAGTAGAATGGTCAATAAGTATATGTTCATTCTCACTTCTTCACTTAATTATTCAATCTCTTATGAAATGGTGGAAATTGACATTATATATATAGTAGTATCTTACTTTTAAAATTTTCAAATATCTTAATTGTACTAGGTCAATTGGGTCAACCTACCACATTTTCAAGATAACTGACTAGGTTTGTGCTAGGTCAGTTGGGAGACTAACAAACCAAAAGAGCTAAAGTGTCCCCAAAACACACTAGGTTGACTAGGTCAACCTAGTTTGCTAAATAGGTCAAAATGGTAGTAAGGAAGGAAATGAATTAATAAAGAATTATAATGATTAGAATGGATAGGAAAGAGAGAAACAAGCTTAGGTTTCAAGTTTTTGGAAGCCAAGTGTGTAGATGGCAAGTGGAAAAAGGAACAACAATCTTACAAAGCACCAATGATCTACCTACCCCTTTCCTAGTGCACCCCTTAAAGCATGCACTTTGAGAGATTAAGACTTGATAAGTTATTGAAAGATATAAAGTGTCAATAATCAATAGAAGTTTGAAATTATTGTGTATATAGGTAGTATTGATGTCTTAAATAATGAAGAATAATGGTCAAATTTAGAGCCATAGGAACATGCCATGTTGGGCCTTAAGTGGATTGATGAACTACCATATGGCCCCTTTCAAATCAAGTAGATCAAATATGGTGTTAAAGTTGGCATTGTCTCAGATGACCAAGAGGAAGTTGCCTTTTAGGATGACTTAGATTTTTTTTCCTAAGTCTAGATAGTCAACCAAGCACTAGTTCAAAGAAGCCATCAAATGTGCTTAATGTAGAGCACAAAATTGAGCCATCAAATGAGGAGGTTTTAAGATCCCCTGTAGTCTAACATGAACCAAGATTGGAGAACATGGACTAGTATGTCTACATTAAAAAAATGTTTGTTCCATTCTATCCATTAGAGAGCACATCAAAAGGATTGGCCATAAATCTACCTAGTTCACCAATTCTATTACCTCCAAAGCAAGGTATTTTTAATCTTGGTTTGTTACAAGTGAATGGTATTCATAGTTCTTAATTTGAACCAAGAGGGGGGTATTTATAAATTTTAGCCTTGTACATATTATAATAGTTTTCATGTTTTTATCCAAATGTCTTTATGTACATTTTTTTAGTAGGTTAGTTTTTTTACTTCCTATAAGTGCTTATTGTTTCAAGAGGAGTTATCATTTATAGCACACATGGTGGGACCAAGGTCCAAAAGAGTGGGAATATTATTGGTGTGTCTTTCCTCTAATCAACTTTTGGGAAGCAAGCAAGTTAGCATTAATGGTGACTCCACTACAAATATCATCTAGTATAAGTAGCCCATGTGCCTAATCACCATCATTTAGTATGTATCATCACCCATTTGATCAAAATTCATGTTCCTTCATTCCTTATTCTTCATATCAAGCTAGTAACACCCCAAGTGGCCCTCAAGATTCAATGTGCCAACCTTGTTAGAGTTTGCCTCTCTCTAGTTAACCAGAAATGAGCCTCAAAGAGATGATTCTTGATTTTGAGAGAAAATTAAGAGAGGTTGATATGGAGGAAGACTATTATAAGCAACATCAAAATCTTAAATATCATGTTTATGTCTAGGATTAGGAGTTGAGGTTTAAAAAGGAATGCTTAATTAGGCAAGACCAATCCAAAAATGAAAATGACTATCAACTAATCTTAATGAGGGAAACCAACCTTAGAACCCAATTTATCTCTCTTGATCCTATGCATGCCCAAACCCAACCCCCTAATCAACCTTGATAAATCTCACCCTTATCAATTGAATAATATGAAGTCATCCCACCTTGGATCCTCTCCTATGCCAATGATCTTAATTGTGTCATAACCTCTCTTATGAAAACACCCCTTCCCTCACCCATTCAGGAAAAGGGAAAAGGAGAAGGTGGTCGAGCCTTATCTTCCCCCTCATGGAAATCAGTCAAAGATGGCACAAAGTAGAAAGAAGAAGTGGTAGTTAAGGTGATCTAAGAACTATTCCAAGGATATGAGGTGTTATCTTAGCTCAATGAGCTTGCCCTACCAAAGTCTCAAGACTCCCAATCCTTTCCCCAAGAACCACCTAAGGGAGCCTTCAAGGCCCCTAGTTGAAAGGATGTCCTCTTAGGTTGTAGGAAAAGTGAACTTATTCACCCTCCCACCATCTCCCTCATGAAAGAAGAGTCAGTTTTACAAAGAATAGAGGAGGAACTTACAGTCAAAGTTGATATTAAAGAGGAAAAAATAAGTGTTTATGATGAATAAATCATGATAAGTAGTCCACTTCCTTTAAAAGGGGAGAAGTCAGGTTTTAATCAAACTTCTAATCATGGTTTAGATGATTTAGAGCTTGAAGGTAGTATTAGTGCCTTCATATTTGGAGAGATGTGTGTTCAAAGTAAAACTCAATGCAAAGTGGATTTTGATTTGTTCTAGGAGATCCCTTTTGGTATGGATACAAAAGAAGATGAGTGAAGTGCAAAGGTTGACATAATTAATTAGTCAGTTGAACATGTTAGATAGGTGATGGATGAGCATAAATAATAAATACATAACCAGAAAGATCAAGATGAAGCATGACAATAGTTTTACAATGACTTCATAAACCAGGTAGAGGTTATAAATTAACCTATGACTCCTACACAACATGAACTTACCAATTAGGTTGAAGAATTTGACCAATCCCAAGATGAAGTGTCTATCAAAGGTACTACTAATGTCTTAAAGAATGAATAATAATGGTCAGATCTAAAGCCACAATAACATGACATTTTTGGCCTTAGGTGGATTGATGAACTATCATATGGATATTTTCAAAACAAGAATAATAAATATGGTATTGAATTTGGCATTATCTCATATGACCAAAGGGAAGCTACCTTTTTGGATGACTTAGAGCTTTTATTCCTAAGCCTAAACAATCAACCAAGCACCAGTCTAAGGGAACTATCAAATAAGAAGGTTGTAGGAGCCCCTATAGTCCAACTTAGAGAAAACCTTCAAGAAATAAACTAACATGTCGATATTAGATACATGTCTATCCCATTTCATACACTTAGAAGCATCCTAAAAGAGTCATCAATCAATCATCTCAGCTTACCTATCATGAACTCTTAAAATCAAGGTGTTCTCTATCTTAGTCCATCATAAGTGAGTGGTGATAAATATTTTCCATTTGATCTAGAGGGAAGATATTTGTTAATTGTAACCTTGTATATACATTAGAGTAGATTTCATGTTTTCCTCTAAGTTTCTTGGTGAAAATTTGCTTAGTAGGTTGGTTTTTGTTCTTTATTTCCTACAAGTGCTTTCATGCTCTTACCTTTGTTTGTTTTGATCTTGTTATTCATTTTAATTCAAGAGGAGTTATCTAGAAGAGGTCAACCTTGTACCAAATTATAGATCAGATCAATTGTAGAGATTTAAGAGTCCATACCCAATGGACTAGATAAGATAAATGGTCTAGGTTCTCAAGCATGGTAGGTATGCTTCCTTATGAGTTGTCAAAAATGTTGACCAATTTTGGCCCACATATAAAAATTGCCTAGATGCTGTGTAGAATTCTTGATTGATCAATGATCTAATGGTTTGAGTAGGTTTTTGGATGGAATGAGATGGATTCAAGTAGGTTTTCATGATGTTAAATAGTTGAAGGAAATGGGTATAGAAAAAGCCTAAGTTTACATTTATCCAAATATTTCAATATTTGGCCAAGTGTTAGTACAAGGCGTATTTCCCTCAAAAAATTTGTTCCACCTTATTTTAGCTAAGTTTTATTTCTTTTAGAATATTTTTTTGGGTCTTTTAGGCTAAGTGTCAGGAATTATTTTAGATAATTTGTCTAAAACAAAAATCTTGAAGGGCATTTATTCAAGAAAATAGACCCAACAAAAATCTTGAAGGGTATGTTTTAGAGAAATTGGTCCAAAAAAATAATCCTTAAGGGTTAGATTCTTAGGTTAGTGTCCTCTTCAAAAATCTTAGAGGGTATTTTTCTCAAGGAAATGTCAAGAGTAATTTCCTTGAAGGGTCATTTTATTTTAGGAAAGTGACCAAGACAAAATATCTAGAGGACACTTTTCAAAATTTTGAAGGTAATTTTTAAAGGGAAAATGGTGTTACTTTGAAAAGGATAAGACCCTATGGGATGTTAAGAGTGTTTAGAATGACTTAGCAGTGCATGACATCCATCTTGTTCTTCATTGTATTGATCTAGACATCTTGAGTCTAGTGGTAGAAATTCTAAGTAGGAACTTTGTTGACATCATAATTATTGTATGTAGACATGTTAAGAAAAATTGGCCACATGGATCTGATCACATTAGTCCCAAGAACATATGCACTAGCTTTCAAGTCATTTGATGAAATGCATTAGAAGCTATAGGGACTCAAAGTTTGCCTCTTGAGCAAATTTTTCTAAGTTTCCATACTTAGCCATTTTCAAAGAAGCTCAAATAAATTTGAGTAAGCATATTAATGAGGTCATATCTCACATATATGGTAGTTGTAAGATAAATTTTTTTGCATAGGTTTGTTCAGCTTAGTCCCTGGTTGCTACATGCTAATTTTTAGATATCCACCAAAGCATGGTAGAAGTGATGCATGTTCAAAGTTTGATCTTAAATCAAATTTTGCTAAGTTTCCCATGATTATCCATATGAATTAGATCATCACCAAGATCTCATGCAGGATCAAGTAGACTAGCTAACTTGTGAATTTAATATCTTTGCTTAGAAGGCTCCTAGGACCAATAGATGAAATTGGTTCATCCCTTTTAATAAGAAGAACATTTCCTACAAGTTTGGTGCCTTCATGATTTTTATGCTTCGAGATATAAGATTGCAAATTTGGTCAAATAATGAGATACATTCACACATATTTCATATTTTTGCTCTAAAATAAATCCATTGGATCTTAAATTTGATGATCTATGGGATTTCAAATAAGTCCTCATGGATGTCAAATGATGGTCACATTAACATCAAATTTAAGCCTTAATAAGTAGCCATTTGGGTTCAAAATCCTTAGTAGGAGCCTGAGGATGTGCATGTAGCTAACAAGTGTTAATCATGTGGGAGATCATACGAGTTAAAAGGATCAATGAACTTGAAAGGATTGAAAGGCCACCATGTGGTGTAAGCATGGGCATTGACAAATTGATAGGATCCTAAGTACAAAGGTGTGATTAACAAGTGTCACAAGGGCATTCAAATTGACATATGATTTAATGATTTGCATTTAATTAGGTAAGAAGATCAATGGTGAGTGGAGGTCAGAAAGATAAAGAAGCTAATGGGGCTCAAACCAAGCACAAGGATGCCAAGTGTCTTAATTTGGTTATCTCAAGTTAATAGTTGATGGTAAATTAACAAATAAAGCCTAGGACTTTTAACAAAAGTCAAAGAGGTTGTCAACCCTAGGAAAACAAATATAAAGAACCAAGCTAGAGTTCAAACCAAACTAGTGTAAATACATGGTACCAAGTTGGATGTAGATCTTGGTGGAACTAAAATTAATATTTTGAGATCAGGCTCTACCACTAAGGCTACGTAGAGATAGATTAGGTATTTTAGACCTAATATAGATCAAAGTTAATCTAGGTCTAGGTTTTAAAGTATAAGGGTAGGTTTGAGATATTATGGAGAGGTTTTCATCCTTGGACATGGCTATACCTTCAACAAACCACTTCTTAGAGCATGTATGCCATGATTCTATCAAGAATTATATGAATATAAGGTCCTCATAATGATGATAAGTGGAGTGTGATGTGCAAAATCAAAACAAAGGTGGCAAGTTGGTTGTTGGAAAAGTAGTTAAGGGCATTATTTCTACTAAAAAATAACTTTATCATCATGCAAAATAAGCCCTTATCTTCTAGTGGATCTGTCATCCATTGAGAAGAAATTAAGGACTAACTAGAGAAAATATAGGATAACTAATTGATGATGGACTAGTCATGATTAGACCAAAATATCATGGCACATCCCTTGATAGGTGACAACTCATGGATGATCTTGGATGTTAAGGTGGAATCTCAGTAAGAGATATAGAAATATGTGCTCCCTCTTCTCTCTTATCCCCCTCCCCTATATTATCCTTATCTTTCCCTTTTAGAAGGGGATTATCATTTTTACTAGTATTTATTACTTTTGTAGATAACCATTTGGTAATAGAATATAAGTAATAGCAATCGGCATTTTCTCATTCTTTGACCTTAATATCTACCCCTCATAGGTGTGATTAGATGTTTTGTATGTTCCCTTGAGGCCTTCTATATTTGGTTCTCCATCTAATAAAAAAGAATATGTGGTATTTTATGTCAATTTGAGTGTGAAATTATCTTTGTCTATTATTTTATTCTTCTAATTCTATAGTATTGATCCTTTGCTTACAATATAGATCTTAATTCATGATTTATACTCCTTTATGGTCTATAGTGTTTAAGGATTCATCCTATTTTATGCAGTTATAGGTTAATATTTTAAATCTCTCAATGTCATTTGTTTAGCCTTATTAAGAGCCTTTCCCCTCTTTATAACTCTTTTCATTTGGTAATTGTTAGTTTAGGTGAGAATCAAAGAGGAGGAGGCCTTCTTTTGAGGTTTAATCCCACCATAGGTGACCTACAGTGTGGGATTGTCCCCATGTTAGACTAGATTTTGAGAAAGAGGACTTCAACAATCCTATTTCTTAGCTAGGGTGTAAATCTAGCCACTAACATTATCCAAAAAGAGTCAACCTTGTATCCATTTTCAGACCAACTCAGTTGCATAGGCTAGAGACTCCATGCCCAATGGACTAGACAAGGAAAATTAGTCTAGGTTCTCAATCATAACAAGCATGCTTCCCTATGAGTTTCCATAAATGTTAGCCAAATTTAGCCTACATACCAAGTTGTGTCCATTTGGATCAAGTTTCTAATGGATGAGTAGATGAATATATGTTCTAGATGTAATGAGTAGACCAGAGAGATATTAGAGTGCTCACAAAGTTTTTGAAACACTTTAAGATTGCTTAAAGTGTATTTTCTCAAATTCTAAGGGATAGGTCTATAGAGTAAAGAAAAAGGTACTTGAGTAGGGTTCATGGTGAAACCAAGTAGTTCAAGGTCCTAGAATAAGTCTAAACAAGTGTTAGGTTTTTGTAGTTATTTTAGGCCTTTAAGGATCAAGTAGTATTTCATTCATGAGTTTAGAAGAACATACAAGCTTTGGAAAAGCTAAGTGCAAAACCCTTTTTTTCAACTAAGTCCTTACTTAGGAAAATTGTTTTGGGTCTTTATTTTTCTAAGTTCAAATCTTTCAAATATTTTATTTGTCTAAGTGTTAATATTTCCTTTGGGAGATTTATTTTAGGTTTTTTAGTTAAGTATCAAGAATTGTTTCAGACATTTTATCTGAAACAAAACTCTTGAAGGGTCATTTTTCAAGGAAAGTCCTAGAAAAAAGTTTTGAAGGGTATCTTTTAGGGAAATTAGTCTAAAACAAAATCCTAAAGGGTCATTTCTTTGATAAAGTTCCCTAAATGAAAATCTTGGAGGGTTATTTTTCAAGCAAAGTGTATGAAACAAAACTCCCAAAGGGTCATTTATTCAGGAAAGTGACCCAAACAAAAGTTATAAAGGGTCATTTCTTTGATAAAATTATCTCAAGACAAAGTCTTAAAGGGTATTTATTTTAGGAAAAAGGCCAATGCAAAATTATCTAAGGGTCATTTATTTGAGAAAGTGTCTAATACAAAATTCCAAAAGAATCATTTCTTCGCCAAAAGGAAATGACCCAAGGAATTTGTGTTCCAGTAGAGTAATAATAATTTTGTAAATGTAAAAATAAAGATCAACAATCATCCATATGTGGATCAAAGATTGATGGTCATGTGGACATCAAATACATTTGTGTAGACATCAAATGATAGGCATGCAAGTGTCAAGTTTTAACCATGAAAAGTGACCATTGGTTTTCAAATATGTAGTGACAGTCATGTAAATATCAAATAATGCATATAGACATCAAAGTTTAGACTCACGAATTATCCATTTTATTTCAAATAATTGTTCTCAATAGATATAATGGTTATTTTTTGATCATGCATCAAATATCTACAATGTGCAGGTGAGTTGGGGTCAACAAGTTAGAAGGTCCCCATGGATAAGTGTGAATATGACAAATGGTGAGATCGTAGGAGTTAGGATCAATGGATTGAGATGATTCAAGGGGTCAATATTCTAAATTAGACAATCAAAGACCAATAAGCAAAGGGTTAATCTTAGGATATTTCAACAAAGGTTGATAGGGTAGTTTTTGACACAAGCAAGCTAATGTAGAAAGGTGTTAAGCTTGAATAGGGTCAAAGTTAAACTAGATGGATGTTTAAAGGATTTTGATTCACCACTAAATTTCCATAGAGGTAAAATAGGTCCTTTTTAAATTGACATAAATAAAATCAAGATGCTAGCTATTCAATGATATAAATGCATCCATGTGGAGATATTGACTATATGAAAACCAATATGAGATTAGTTTTCAACCTATAATGGATTAATGTTCAAGGTTTGTATAAAAAATCATGCCAAGGCATAAATATGATAGTTTGATCAGTTTTTTAGATTATACATATCATGGTTTCATTAGGCCTAAGGATATGAGGACCTTATCCTCATAATGAAGCCAAGTGGAAGGTATGGTGATATTCATGGAGTAGATTTGGGAGATTGGAGAAGAAATTAGAACATTATATAATGATCAAAACCTTTAAAGATATTTTATCCTTGAAAGGATCATGAATGACCATATAAAAAAAACTCTTGTTGTCTCATGTACTTTTCTCAGCCAATGAGAAAAACTTGAGAACTAATTGAAGCTAATGAAGGATAACTATTGATGATGGACTTGTCCTAATTGGACAAAGGGGTGGTAGGGAATCCCTTTAAATGTATAAATCATTAAATGATCATGGATATCATGCCCCTCTCCTTTCTCTCTCTTTCTCTTCCCTCTTCTATATATCCCAATCTTTTCATTTTGTAAGGGGTTCTCCGATTTGATATTTTTAGAGACTAGTTCTCTCTGATTTGGAAATTTTAAAGGAACTGAGGGAATTTTTGAGATATCATAAAGTATGATCCTCTTGATTAGGATCACCCCTCTCAATAATTTTTAATAACTACCTCTTGATTCAATATATGACTTTTTCAACCTATCTTTTACCTTGAATCTATGATTGGTGAGTTGTGCACTATGGCATTGTGTGAAGGATAATCTTCCTCATCCATGGTCCTTCTTTATGACCTTATTTCGGGAGTTTTCAATGCTATTTTTAGGTCTATATTAGTGTTATTTATACTATTAACATGAATTTTTAGTGAGTCTTATAACTCCTCTTTGTTTGCATTCATTGATTCCTGGACCTATTCCATGAAACACTTATGCAATCATCTTGATCTTGAGATTATGTGAGCTAGTATTATTTTATGCAGATCTAGTGTGGGTTCAAGCTTATGGTATTTCCCCATTTTTATTTGTTGTATCACCTAGTTAATTTTCTTAGGATCACTTTTCCCATTTTTACCCTTTTCCCTATGAATCATTAGTTTAGCATTAGTTTTAGGTGATCATCAAAGAGGAATCTGGCCACTCTAGAGGTTTAGCCATGCCATAGGTGACCCACAGCCTAGGTTTGTTCCTATAGTTCTACTCAAGTTAGAAAGGGCATAAATAAATCTCTTCTAAAGGGTGAAAATTTGAGTTGTAATAGTTAATCTTCATACTTTGAATCAATCTTAGCTTAGTATGAACTGTGTATGAACTCATTGACATATTTTTCCAATTAATCATGAGTAATAGCTAACAAATAGATAAAAATCAATTATAAAGACATAAACATGATACATACTTGATATTTTATTCTAAATAAACCATAATTTTAGAGACTACATTTATATCCACTTCCTATGCAAGAAAAAAGATGTTATTTTATAGATATAATGAGCTATATTATGGTTTCATCACATGTAATTTGAGTTTGGCCTTTCTTAATTTCATTATGACACCTACAGTAACTAAAACTCACTATGGTCATGTTATATCCAAATTTTTCACCCTTGGAGGAGGTGGTTCAGACCTCTCAAAATTTGGCTATCATGGGATTACCCCTAGACCTGTGGGTTGTCTATAACATGGGTAAACCTCTATATTATGGGCTAGCTCCCTTGATTTATATGTTTAGGCTTATACACTACACTAGGATAATCACTCTTTGGGGTGAAAAGGGAACAATTAAATATAAAATTAACGTAAATTAATAGAGGTGATACACCAAATATATCTCCATAAACATATTTGCATTTGCACTAATAAGACAGGGTGTTAAAACTAACTTCAACTCAATGTTCTTCTAGAATAAGTGTTTCTACATGGAGGTATATTGATATGCATATCTAGGGGTGGGTGAAAATGAGGACTGATATTATACACTACCAATCTCTCTCAAACTTAAAATAGACCTTAATAAATAGTTTCACTTCATGAGACATGTTAGAAGAAATATCACTACTCACATAATGCATACAAGAGCATAATGGAATCAAGGAGAAGGCATTCATCACTTATCATCCAAATAGACTACTTGACATACTTAGGAAATAGTTGTAAAGAAATAATCAATTTCAAAACTTTATTCAAAGTCAAAACAAGATGTCAAACTAGTAGGTCCTCACCATACCAATTATGGATTGTTTATATAATTCCAAACTGGCTTGAATATATAAAGCATAGGAGAGGAGAGAGAAGAAGTTAATTTGAATGATCATAATTCCAAGTGTCAAGGATTGAAGGTGGGTTATAATGTAATAAAATGAATTTGAAAATAATTCATGAATTCCTCTTGAACATTTATCAATTTGAAACCTAGCATATTTTTGAGGTTGGCATAGAGATATTCATTGTCTTACTTGAAACTTTCTTCTTGATGAGGAATTCATTAACTATCTAAAACTATTTTATCATTCAATGAAACATATACTCTAACTTGTGAATTTGGAAACAAAATTGGGAAAGCCCTTATACACTCCATAGCTAATAACTTCCTCTTTGACACTTCTTCACTTCCTTGCAACTGCTCACTAGCCCTCTAGACCTCAATGCTCACACATGTCACTAAAATGACTTGAATATGATTATGGATTTTTTTTAGGTATGTTAGACACATTTTTTAGACCTTATTTGTCCTTTTTTCTATCACATAGATCTCAAAATAACTCAACATCACACTTCTCACTTCCAATTTTGATAGTCACCCTCTTTCTCACTATCTTGTTGAAGACTACCTGTAATGACTAACTTAATAGAGGGGTCTCCAAGCATGGAATTTACTTATTTGTTTCCTTCTACACATTCAATTTAACCCAAATCATATTACCCCTTACACTTTCAATTCCAATTTACCCCTCTTATATGCATTTCCATTCATCTTTTCTTCATCACGCTCTTGAGAGGGTTTTTATGACTTTGAGGTTCTTAGTGATGATTCATAAAGGTTAGATGCCTAACCTTTGAACCATTTCCAATAATTTTGAGTATAGGACCTTCCTCAACTAATCCTAAGTTATTGATGTCCTATGCACATTTTTTATATAGATATGAGTGAGACAAGTTGGCTCTTGAGCTCCTAATATGTGTTATGGACACCCTTGAGAGAAAGTTATGCCAAAATGCTCAATTCTAAGTTGTTATCTATAATGTCATGTATCTAATCAACCCTTCATTATCCCCTAAAATTTATCACATGGATTGGAAATTTCATATGGTCATATGAATTAAGTTAGGCACCTTGAGGGTTCATGCCTAGTTTTAGGCCTAATAGGCCTAAATTATGTATATGAGTATATGACCACCTGTAAGTGATTATAATGGATGTAGGTATTTATATATACTAATTTATAGACAATTAAACTCTACACATAATTATATAGTCCCTTAAGACTCTTCCTTTAATCCTTTTTTCATTCATAATCATGTCTACAGGTTATGTTAACTATAAAGTGCCTCTTTTTTGAGACAAAATAAAATACAATTACCCTATTCATTTGACCTAAGTGAGACCATAAAATCTTATTTTAGGTCATAATTAAATTTTTAAAAAAAATTCAAATAGATAGCATACATCTAAAGCCTTTAACATCTCCAATTCCTAAAACTAGCTTATAGGTCTTGTGATTGTGCAGGGTTTTGGTTTACTAAGTATGGAATTTGAAAACTAGCTTGGATTAACTTATGTTCTATTTCCCTTGCCTCTAAGGATATCATTAAATTTGGTATCATCACTCTAATAATGTATTCAACATAGTTTTATAAACCCAAATAACACCTTGTTGAAGATAAATTTCTCAGATCTCCTTCACACTTTGACTAACATTAGAATAATTTAAGGTGTGGGACACCTATATCTTAGACCAAACCTCTAGATTTGTGAGGCTAGATCCTCTGGTGTATCACTCTAGATCTATTTCATAAAAAATAAATTTAATTTTTTGGGTTGAAAAGGGTTATAAAAATAACTAAAAGGGAAATCTATTATAATGATGGTGAAACACTTATATTGTTAGTTCATCCACTTAATTTGAACTCATACAACACTGATAAGTAATGTAAATGACTAAATATACAACTCTAAGGACTCTTATGAAACAATATTTCATATAAAGGTTCATCAAGTGATCCAAGAATGAGGGAAATTATAGAATAGGCCTAGTTCAAGGCACTAATCATTCAATATATCCATTGTTAGCCTAGTAATTCAACATCAAACACTGAATATGCCCTGCATAAGATGTCATACTAGTAACTAGGTGAGATTAGGACTTGCCAAGGGATAAAATACTTCCACATGTGAAAATTAAACTAAAATAATCACACTAAACATATATAAATTAATATGAAATGTTAATTTTATTATCTCAAGAGGTTTACAAACCTCAATCTTGGTAGTGTGAACTAGGAATTTGACTCAAGAGAGGATGGTTAGTATTGTGTTAGTTCCAAAATGAAAATAAAATGAAATAAACACACTATCATAACATATCTAGGCTTAGTTACTATGGGGAGCTTAGTTAACACAAAAATGGAAAGCATAGCTAAAATGCAAAAGACAACCTTCTTTCACTTTCCTTGGATGCTCCAAAATGCTTGTTGTAGTGGCTTGCTTAGCTTTGTGTTCATGAAGTCTACATTAATGGAATCTTGGATACATCCATCTCTCCTTGGCACCTTGTGTGGATTTGTATTGGCTTGGATTAGCTCAATATTTTTAGTATTATAACACTAATTACATGAAGCTTTGGAATCACTTCAACGTTATAACTTTGGCATGTGAGAGATTTTTAATTATGGCTTTGAGGCTTGTTATTTATAGACTTTTAGAATGGTTTGAGGATCAACCATGACCATCCATCTTAATATTGAGATGTGTGGCCATGGATAAATCCAAATATTAAATTAATTCTACAAATATCCCCATCAATATTTGGGATATAGGGGTATTTAAGAGGCATGAAAGAGCTTTGATGAGGTATGGGTTGGCTTGATTTAGATATTTGTGGCATTTATGGCCTAGGGATGCTTTCCCATGAAATGAGGTCACCTAATGATGCCGATATTTAATATTCATTTCTAAAAACAAGTATTAAATAAGTTTCCATGGAATTCTTAATTAGTCTCTAATTTGCTTTAATTATCTCTTAAGCATGATTAAGCATTTTGTGCACAAATTACTCAAATTGATCAGAATGCCTTGTTGTTGGTTTAAAACTTGATTGGATTAGAATTAGGATGTGATGTCAGATGCATTGGATTCATTATCTAATTAGGGATGTTTTCAACACAAAATAATAAAGGCATGTGTCTTGTGCAAGAGATTTGATAGAAAAGATTAATCCAAAGCACCCAAGTGCAAAATTGGCATTTTAACTCAAAATGATTTGATCAAAGTTAGTTGCTTCATAAATTACATTTCCCCATTTAATGACACTCTAGACAAAATTGGCACTTGAATATATCAATTTCAACTCATTTAATGTTTTTTAGTGTTTTTAGGCCAAATTTTGTATTTTGTTAGAAATTGGTCAAAATCCTGGTTGAAGGTTATTGGTGCCCAGATTTAGGTTTCTACAAGTAAGGTGTCATCATGCCCAAGAGAGGGACCTTGAAAATATGCTTGAAAGCATGAATATATAAAACATGAGAATAGATAAATCTAAGAGATTGGTATAGAATAGATAAGATAGAGTCATATAATTATAAAATATACTTAATTTGAATTATAATTTCCTAATAATAGTCCTTAAGACTTCTCTTTATGTTGAAAGTCCTTGTATGAGCTCCTTACAGGAGGTTCTTTGGCATTGAAAAGGGTTGGTGGAGAATATTGACATTATAAAACTCTTATTTAAACATGATAAATCATTCCTTGGTTATTTAACTCCACTTAACATGATACCAAGATAAGTGAATGTCTTATCTTGCATGAAAACCATGGAATATGCATTGATTGCTAGTTAATTCAAAATTAGTCAACTCAGAGTGATTGGTCCTTAAGACAAGTTAAATCCCATTTAAGCCCTATTTTAAATTAATTATCACTTGAAGACTTAATGTGCATGATAAATTCACATTAATACTAGATATGTGGTCTAAAAAATCCATATGAGCTTATTTAATAGCTTCCAACACTAATTTAATCTTCAATTATTTGACCAAATAGGCTTACTAGGTTTGTTAGGCCTAGTATCCTAACTTATTTAATTTTATGACATTAAAAACTACATGAAAACATTGAAATCCTAAAAATATGGTGAGTATTAGACCTGAAACAACCCCTCATATCATGGTATAGATCTTTTTGATGAAGAAACACCTACAACTTAGTCAAACTAGTTGACTAGGTCAAATTCCCTTGAAATTTCGTTAACTAGTTGTATTGAATGAGCTCAGAAATGAATTTCTAAGCATGCTTTTTAACATTTTATGGATTGATCAGGAACAAAAAATGCCAAAATTCACTCTTCATGGCTTGGAATTCATTGAACTACCTTGTACCTCTCCTTTCAACACTTTTTCTTCAAAAAACTATATTTTCTACCATGTCCATACAATTACATACAACAAAGTACCATTCTTAGGACACTCTCTAAGATTTTTGAATAGGTTTTAGGATGATTTATGAGGTTTTGATTGCAATAAAATTGAATTTTCTCAAAATGGGTCCTTAGGAGGGTTTGGGAGGGTTTTGGAGGTGAACCTTCTTAACATATTTATTTTATATACCCCATCAAATTTCTAGATAATATATGTTTGCCATGTAAAATGTATGAAAATATACATACGTAAAGATGTTTGCCTATAGGTTTTACCTGCATTTTAGACATGTTTATGCTCTTGAAAATTGTTGATAAAGTACATCCCATAAAATTACCTCAATTTTAATTATTTATAATTTAATAGGGTTCCTCAAATAATTCTAAGATCATTTTTCCAAACTCTTCATGTGGTGAAAGATGTAAGCACTCGATTAGGTGGGTAGAATGAGTGTTTTGGACTGTAATAATTCAAACTCTTCTAAAGGAACAATTTGAAATTTCCATTACTTTTATCTAATTAAAATCATATTAATTTCACATAAAAAATATCATCATACCATCCTATGTTTTCATTTTTCATTGTAGTGTTTGAAAATGTCTTCAGGTGGTATAGGCCTTCTAGGCGTAAAACTAGGTTTAGGCCTATTTTGACCAAAATTGAGTATTTGAGGTCTTCATGACCTATATTATTATATGTGGCTGAAAAATAATCATTAAATTTTAATTCATACCTCTTCTCAACCTTTATTCTCTTTTTGAAATGATCAACTTCAACTTTTCTCTCTGTACCTTATGACTGTGCTTATAGGAGTGGTTGCTTGCATGTGTGTTTGTATGAAGTTTTGATGACTTTCCTATGATAAAATTATATTATACTCCTAATTATATGTTTAAATTTCACTATTAATCTCTGTTTATCTTAAAAAATCTACTTTATTCCTTGAAACACTCTCAAACCACCTAAGTGACATTACTCCCAACATAGTACATAGGTATGCTAGCTAGTTTTAGCCCTCAAAGGCATGGTTTTCATAAATTTTTTAGTGTGATAATACAAAAATAGGTGTTTGTATATTTAAAATAAGTCTCCAATTCTTTAAAATACCTTTTATGATATTGAAACCTTATGCCAAACTTTGAAAAGCTTCCAAGAACCTCTTTTAGCTTCATCTTGACTGTCATGAGACAAATAGGGGACTGTGTCAAAATATTGAGCACCTAAACCCCTAGTAAGACCTTAAATATTTCATGTAAGGATTTTTTATTATTATTATTATTATTATTATTATTATTATTATTATTATTATTATTATTATTATTATTATTATTATTTGTACCAAATTTGAGGTCCTAATCCCACTTGTAAACATTTCAAAGACACAAATTTCTCTCAAAATTGTCCTCTTATGTTGACTGTGTGTAAATGACTATGAGTTATGTTGTAGGTGATTTCATGAGAAATGTAAGTGTTTAAGATAAATATCACGCTCATTTAGTATCTTTAATTCCTTTTAACTCACTTGAAACCATCTCTCACCCCTCTCTCTAGCATGTTCTACCCCTCAAACAATGTTCGTAAGCTCTTACACAATATTTAGTCCATACAAAAGACTTGTATACTATTATCTTCATGAGTTGAGAGTGTCTTGTTGGTATTTCATAAAGGTTTATAAATTATAAATTTATCATTTTAATTTCATGTGATTCCTCATAATTTTTACCCTAATGGAAGATATCTTTTGTTTCACTTTAGGTCATATGAGTGTATGCATCAATGAAATTGTCATTTGGATGGTTGTGGGTGTGCCTTTTAAGGTATAATTGTCTTAAATACTTGATTATAATTTGAACCTTATTATCTTCTTAACCTCATTAAAATAAATTTATCCTATGGATTTCATGTTATCATGAAACTCCACCATTTTATTATGAACTCCATCATGAGCCAATTAGTTTTAACTCTATGTTCCTAGACATAAGCCTATAGATGATAATCGTAGGTGTGGTTTTTAGGTTGAATATTAACTTTATAATTGATTAGAGAACCATATTCATCCTCTTTATTATATTATAACATCATTATTTCATGAAGCCTCCATATGACAAGAGACTTTACCATTGTATCATGAAACTCTCTTGAACTATTTTGCCTTCTTTCTCCTCATGATTGGAGATCTGATTGAGTTGAGGAGGCTGTAGGTGGAGATTCATATAAAAACATGAATTGAACTAATTTTTATTATTTTAAATATCCTAACCTTGGTATAATTTCATGTAAATCATTTATCATACTTATTACCCCCACACTTATTACTCTACCCCTTGAACATACATCCTTGTCTATCATATGATATACTTGATTGTGCCTTTGTTTCATGTAGGTCATTATATAGACTATAACAATGTTTAGGACTTTCAAAGATTTAAAACACACTACAAGGTGTTTAATATTCCTTTAAACATCTCATATCTATAGACACCTAAAACTAGCCACTAATGGCCTTTAATCGGACTTCAGACCAATTCTTACCAACCATTGCAAATTAAACCTAAGAATCACTGAACATTCCAAATTTACTTGTGCATCATTTATAAAATGTTATAATCACATTGAGACATCCTCAATTGGGTTATCCTACTGTAAGTAACAAAAACCTCTCACATATTCATCTCTAATCATTCTATGGCATCATAATATGCAATTTGGCCTATAGACCTATTAAATGGTACAAGTGCACACATGAAATTAAACCAAATATAGAAAATTATAAAAAAATTAATCAAAATGATTTAAAATTCTAAACCTAATTAAATTCCTAGTTGAATTATCCATGTGTAGTTGATGAAATTATAGAAAAGGAAATTAAAAAATCAAGAATATTCTAGCTTTTTATGATTACCTTTTGTGAGTTGTCAAGCCTTTGTAAATACCTCAAAATAGCTCACCCATGCCTATTCACTAAAAATAATAAGATTTTGACACATTTTAACTCTATTAGGGTTAATTAACTCACTTAGGTTATGTTTTAACCCATTCCATGTTTAAACTACACTTTAACTCATTTTGAGTTAGGGTTTTTGTTTAATCCTATAAATACAAGCATTTACCTCTTCATTTGGAGAGCTTGGATATTGTAGAGTTATAATGCAATTTTTTGCATAAGACTTAGGACAAAAATGTTATAATTCAAAAATATTGAGACAATCCACCAATCAATCATAAGCTACAAGCCAACCATGGTGCCAAGGAGAGAAGGATATAGCCAAACTCTATTGCCAAAGACTCTTTGAGTACAAGCCAAGCAAGCCATGAACAAATCACTTGGATATCTCAAGAATGGTGAGGGATTTTTCATTTTTTGAATTTTAGTTATGCTTTCATATGTATTTTTTCACCATTCTCCCCCTTAGATCTAGGCTTAGATATGTTAGCATGTTAGTGTGTTGATTTTAATTTTTTTGTGAAATTAACACTTGTTCTAACCTCCTCTCTATTGTTAAATTCCTATGAACACAAATGGCATGCCTGATGGGACCTAAACACATTCCAAATACCAATGAGACCAAGATGTAACTCCTAAATTTTCAAATAAATTCTTGAATATCATCAAAATTATAGTTTTAGCTTTGTTTTTGCCATATTTTTATTTTTTGTGATAACTCAAATCTACATAGAGATTGACATCGATCAAGCATAAATGGCATCAATTCTACCTAACCATCATTATTTTTGCCTAGCCAAGCTCAGCTATTGGTGACCAAAATTAGTCAAGTTTTATGGTAAAACATGACTTATAAAATTGAATTTTGAATCTTTTTGACACTCATAATTATTATTTCTTTGTGTCATTAGTTTGCATTTTCCCTGTTTAACCATATCATTACAAGTTTTTGATGAGTTTTTGTGCTAACCTTGGATAAATAACATTTTTTTGAATCATTTTTATTTTTCCTTTGGGTTCATAGGCAACTGATCTCAGTCTTTATCAACTAGTATCAATTATTACCAACTGGCATCAATTTCCTAGTAACTAGCATCAGTCACAACTGACCATTATTAGTCTCTATGTTTTAAAAATAGAAAACCCAAGAGATATGTTTTGAAAACTTGTTTGATATTCATTTACAGTGCTTCAAATTAGGAGGAAACTCTCTAATCCTTGCAAGGCCAAGGTAGGATTAGGACATAAATTTATAAGATTATATGCTTCAATACTTCATTTTGGTACCTAAAATGAATTGCTAAGTCTTGAATATTTGGTTTTAGTTCTTAAAATGAACCTAGGTGATTTGTGTTATGTTTCTGTGTGAACATTTTGTTAATATTTTTACAAAAGTAAGCCAAGGGAATAAAGAACTTAATCAAACATTTCATTTGGTGCATCAAATTTACATTCACTTAGATTTCACATCTTTGAAAGTGTTTATTACTTTTTTGTTTTTTTGTGTAAAATGAAAAGTGTGTGTATGATCTCCCCCCATCCCTTATAGGGAACTTGGGTGATCAAAATCACCTTTTCACTTGAAATTTAAGCCTAGTGTAAGGCATGGAAATAATATTGTCTAGTCTCTCCCCAAAACTCATATGGTTTGGGTGATCTAAAAATAAACTCTAAAGTATATCCACTTAGTCATTTCTTTCATGCAATTTAGCTTGTGAAGGGGAGTTCATAGCATCTTCACGAGTTATTTAGGGAAGCTTTGACCCGGGTTTTCATCTCCCAACATTGTTTTAACCCTAATCCATGGTGGGGTATATAAATTAGGGTACACATACTACAAGAGCTAGGGGATTGAATGCCTAACCTCTCCTTTCATAGTGAAAACCCAAGTCAAGTTTGGTTAACTAGGGTATTCCACTAAGTAGTACATAGATGGAATCATTATGTAAAGGAATAGTCCCATGCATATTAAGTCAATCTATATGAACTCAATTGACATTTTACATCTCTAGCATTAAACACACTTAGGACCATCTATATAGTCAAAAATTATAAGTTTTAGATAAACCCCACTTACCGTATAGATATTGTTGATGTAGGGTGAGTGGTCCAAAGGTTCATGTCATCATATAATCTCTTGGGAGAAGGGGGGTGTAAAAACCATACTACTTCATGCACTTTTATTTTTATATTAAAACTTAAAATCCTCCTAAGAGCACATATATAAATGAATTTCATTAATACAATTCAACCTTGTTAGTTTAGGGCTTAGGATGGTTATACTTAGTTTTATTTATCTTTTTCCTTTATTGCTTGGTATTTTGAGTCTAAAACTATGTTTGTCTTCCCATGTCAAAATGAGTGTTGTGTCCACATTACTCAATTATTTGAGGAGGTGTTATGTTTTCTATTTGACACCGTAATTTTTTCCTTAAACTTTGGGACAAAAACATTATGCCTATCACTTGACTGAAATGGGTAACTTTACACTACCCAAATCATTTCAAGTTTGTGCCTTGGAGTCTTGAAAAAAACCATTATTTACATATTGTGATAAAATCATTATACTACTCACATTATTTCATAGACTCATTTTGTCATGTGTCTAAAGTTGACATTTGAAACCAAATATATGTGTGCCTTTGTGGTCTTCATCTAGTGTTGTTATGTTTTTCAAATTTGTCTAGCTTATTTGTTCAAAAATCTTAGTTTTTCCTAAGATGTGTTTTTAATTAACCTTAACACATTCAAATTAAAACATTGATTGATTTCTATTTATACATTATCTAATTGGGTCTGAAACATCGATCTTTCTCTTTTGGGTTGCGTAAATTAGGTTAATTATTTACCCAAATTCAAAAATTATTTGTTTGTACCATTTTTTGGGAGAAAATAATCTATCTCCAAGTGCCTTTTGTTTCGTGCCTCATGCTAGTTTTATCAATTTTATGTCTGAAATCAAATGCCTAGTCTATGCCAAAGTGTTTTAAGTTTTTTAAATTATATACCTTTTTGTTTCAAGTCTATATTTTGATGTTGTGTTTGGACAAAATTCCTAAGACATGCCTTGTCTAAGCCTAGGTTTTGATGCTGCATTTGGCCAAAAAACCTAGCAACCTTTTATTTTTCCTAGATTAGACATATATGGCACATTTTGAACCTAAAGTTTAGAATTTTTTTTAGTTCATCCACCTTTCCTATTTGTGTGAGACATTTAATGTTAACATTTTATTTTATACTATTCTATACTAGGTTTTATCATAAACCATTTTAGAGATACAACTCCATCCCTTTGACCAAGTTAGATAGAGTTTAAACCTTTTGTATTTTTAGACATTCTTTTTTAGAGTTTGTATAACTCTAGTCCCTTTGTCATTAATCATTCACCTATTGATATAACCATGTCTTATTATACACATAGTGGTGTTATGTACAATCCAGGGTATGGAAATGTGGTCACACAAGAACACTTTATTCGAGACCCTTAAGGAGATGATGTCATTTATGAGATAGATCTTTATCCACCTTATAATGATTAATTAGGGGAACATAGTCAAGATATTTTGGCCCCTTATTTGGTCAACACTCATTCATACTTAGATCAAGACCAAAACAAATGACATAATACCTCACTAACATACCTTCTATTATAGAACAAGTTTAACAATAACATTACTACATTACAATGCTATCAAACTATGACCCTTATTTATTTGATCTTCATTTGTTTGTGAACAAGGATGAAGAATTAATTATATCCATAGAGGTAGGGGTTGAGTTTTTGATAGACTTTCCCCATGAAAACTTACCAAGTCTAGTAAGAGGGCCTTATAACATGTCTTATAATTAGAATGATGAATAGGCCTCTTCTAGAAACCCTCATATTCTTAAAAAATACCTCATATCGGATCATTTCATATAGATGCAAATGGCATATCATACACACCTCAACCTCATGTATAACTTTAATAATATGTCTATGTCAAATTCTCCTTTTATTGAGCTAGCTTATTTAATAGGAGTCTTAATTGAGTTGACAGGCCAAAAAATTAGGGTATAAAACCATTTACACAAAGTAATTTAGTATAAAACATGTTCAATAACCCAACTATCGAATAAGTATCTTCTTCTTATATGTAGCATGGTGAGCCAAACATAGTGGAAAACATGAAACTAACATCCAATCTAGACCAAAGTGGTGTAAAGCATAAACAACTAGTTAAAAATAAAATGTGCCTTTATTCAACACCATGAGTGGTTTTCAAATGTAGTTTTCATTAACTTCTACCTCCTAACCTCAAACAACTACCTCTAAGCTTCAACCAGTTACTTATTCAAGCATGTAACCTCAAGGATTAAGTAGTCAAGCAATGACCAGTGCCATGCCTCAACAAAATGTCATGAATATTACTCTACCACAATAGGTGATGAATAAAATTCCATAGCAATAGGCACAATCCAATATACCCACACAATAGAGGAAAAAGATCTTTCTACATCAATAAGCGGTAACTAATGTTCCACCTCACCAGGTAACAATAAACATACCTCTTCAATCATATACAATATGATAATACAAAACTAAATGATGTCTAATGAATAGTTTACAAGTATTGGTCAGTAATAAATGTTGAATCTTCAACATGCATCTAATTCCCAATAAGGTTTCACATAACCAAGAGGTTCCAATGTTTCATAATTACCAATTAGCCAATAATTACATTTCATCCCTAATGTGCCACAAGTCTAATGATAAGGCCTGGGTTCATAAGTTCCCCTTAATCATTAAGGTTTGAATAGTTAGTAGCATGTCCCTATTCAACCTCAACAAGCATAGTATAGCCATATCCATCCATCTCAATCACAATTTCCCCAAAGCTAGGCCCATAAAATAAATCCTAACAAGAATATCATACATCAATGCATATAATTTCAAAAATCTCACCGTAATCCATGTATGCATATTCCTAATCCATTCCAAAACCAAACTAACATTCCCTAATAAATGCCTCAGCTATACCCTGGTCAAAGTAATCCACTTATGACTACTTAGCCTCTACCTTAAGCCAACAATGTTTCCATTGGTTTTCTCACACAAAAAATACAATAGATAAAGGATGTAATTGCCGCCATATAAGCTAGGAAATAGACCAAAATTTTCAAGTTAGATGACATGTGTTCCTACCCTTTTAACATGGATTATTTGTAAATACCATTTACTCTAGGGTACAATCCACCAAAATTTGATAAATACAAGGGGAAAGGTGACCCCAAGGCCCATTTGATATAATTATTTGTTACATGCTAAAAAGTGGCCTAGAGTAACACATACCTTTTACTATTGTTTCTAAGAAGCCTAGTAGGATAAGAATTGGAATGGTTTCTAAAGTTACCCAAGAATTCAATTTCTAACTTTGATGACATATTGAACAAGCTCATACAACACTTCTCCTATAATCTTAAACATGATATTTCATTGGTAGATTTGACACAAGCCAAATAGAAGGAAGATGAAAGCTTCACAAGTTATATGCAATGATGGAGATCCTTTATAAGCTAATTTATCCAGTGTATCAGACAAGAAACTATCCATTATGTTTACCAAAAATCTACATAGTGAGATATCTTACCATCTAGAGTTGCAGTGTGCACACACTTTTAAAGAGATAATTGATAAAGGTTTATTTATAAAAATAGACCTTATTAATAAATGGATTATTAAACTTACCTCATTAAATCTGAGCCAAAATAAAAACCAAAATAATGGCCAAAATTAGAACCAAGTCTAAGTACAAGCATCACAACCAACATAGGCCAATAATTATGACAAACTTAAGCTGTTCAATCGTAACAAAAATATTGTAGGAAATAGAATAACTAAGTCATGACATGTCTAAATGGTGCAAACACCATATGCTCAAACTATGTCACATAAGTAAATTACTCCTAACCAATAACCACTTCAACAAATACAACAAGTACAATAGCCCAAACCAGCATAACAAATGCAACAACCTTTGTCTTTGCAAAACCCTCCTCTAAGAAGAATTGTGCCTACTCATCATCTCTTTAGTGACCTTGGATAACTTATTGAATCCATATTTTAAAAGATTGTCATAGCTAATTTTATTAATTTTCTTATTATAAAACACTATCCTAAGGGTATTGACTATCTAGACTAGTACATGCAAAATGAATTCTATAATTTTCATCAGATTAATAGCCATAATTTATGATATTATGTGCAAATTAAACATTTGATTGACAATAAATTATAAAATGGAGATATCACATTAGACCATGGAGATTTCACATCTAATCATAACCTCGGTATATATCAAAATCCCTTTCCCCAATATAACAACCAACATCAACAATAAAGATGGCTATGAGAACAACAATAGTAGTATTAATAACCAAGGTAGAATCAACAAAACCAACCAAATCAGCATCAAAACTAACATCAAATGAATGGATAAAACCAAGACTAGAATGATGCCAATAACAAACATACCTATCATGCATTTGCACATGACTATAATAAGTTTGGAGGCCATATTATGGGTGGTCACATTTATACCATTTCCATCAATATGAGACCAAACACCAATCACACATGACCATTTTTAATCATTACCAATCAACCAACAAATGTCAATGATCCTTATTTGACTTGGGACCACATATAGGTGAACCAAAAAGCAAATATTCCCACTTTTAGACCTTATATCTATAACTCATCTTTGGCTCAGGACCATGTATAAGTACACCAAAAATTGAGACTTATCCTATCTAGTCCCATTTCACCATCATTTGTTATCAATAATGGTCTTGTATCTAATCTTGATTATTCAATCATAGCTTGACAGTCAAATATTACCATACCAAAACCATAGCCATCTACCACTTCACCCATCCAACCAACCATTCTAGCTAGGAATAAGCCATTTCCTATTGTCCACGAAAAGATGTTTGATAGTGTATAACAATTATATCAAATGTCCACACATATCTCCATTTTAGATTTTTTGTGTACTTCTAAAATCCTTAAGAACATATTGATAGAGTTTTTTAGCCAATCCCAAGTTCCTAATGACATATCTCTAGATAAATTTCAAGCTTTGGTTGGGCATTTAGCACCAAGCCAATAATTAACCTTTGACCAAAGCGATATGTCATCCCTTGACCCATTACATAACAATCCATTGTATATTAAAGTTATCATAATGTGGCACAAAGTGAAATGTGTCCTCATAGATAATGGATCAGGCCTAAATATTATGTCTCTAAAGCTCATCAAGCTTCTTGGGTACTTGACAACCAAGTTACAGCTAGAAATGATCACTATCAAATCCTACAAAAATGAAGAGTGGGAATCACAAGGCATAATCAACTTGTCAGTTATCATTGGGCCCTTGAACCACAATACACTATGCCATGTGTTAGATCTTGAATTATCATATAATATGCTTTTGGGTAGTGTTGACGTAGTGGATTGCACCCAAGGAAATGAGGCCAAGCTCCTGCCTTCCACATGCAACAATGGAAACTCCCCTCTCACCTATGGGACTAGAGAAGCTGGAGGGGAGAGTCTCTCGGTAAGGGCTAGCTCCCTTTGATGCATCATATTCATTCTAGTAAATGCTAACACACACACACACACACACACACACACACACACATAATGGGGGGGATGAAAAGGGAGAAAGATTGCAGGAAAACAAACTACTCTAAAGAGGTGATGCACCAAAATAAAAATGAGCTTCTCACATTCACACTTAAAATTAGACAAATACATACACTTCAGACTTGGCAGAAGGACCAGGCTACAAGAAACTCAACAAGGAGGCTTTAATGGAAAATACAGAAAATAGAGATTCACCAAGGTGCTGTGAAACACATGTTGTAAGTAATTTCTTCTATTTTTGTACTTCCAAACACAACTCTCCTTGTTAGCTACAGAAATGGCACCTTGTAAACAATAGATATGTTGGTGTTGGACCTATGAAAGCATCAAGAAATAATGACTAAACACAAACTAACACTCAAGACATACACAAAAATATCTATCCAAGATAGAGGTAAAAAATGCATTTATTGATTTAGGTGAAATTTTGCCAGGGCTATGCCTTACAAATGTGGAAGATGATTTCTCAAATGACAAGTCCCCAATATATAAGAGAAGAAAGGAGGCCTTTTGGCACCCCTTTTTACAAGTGACCCATGATAGGCAATGTGTCAACTACTAAAATAACTTCTTGAATCGACACCTTCCTGTGCTACTTGGATTACTTCATTTAATTTTGCATGCCATTTTGTTGTTAGGAATTGAATTAATGAGCTATACCATTTTCCTACTCTATAGTGCATATTGAAGAAAACCAATTGCATGGTTGGTTACTCGTGCCTCTTAATGGTCAACTCACAGACAATATTTCACTTGCTGGAGTAATTTCTTGAATCGACACCTCCCTTCACCACTTAGACTATCTACTTGCTCCTATACCTGACACTTTGTCTTTTCCCTATCTTGTCTCTCCTGGCTCCTTCAACCCTCGAGGCTATCTCTGGGCAAGTCACTACATTGTTTGGGCTCCTTTCATGGTTGGTGCTTGGTCATTCTTTAAAAAATAATGGCCCTTTGGCTGGCTTAAATTTGACACCTGTGCACTCATCATTATTTGAAAAATAATGGCTAGTTCACCTTCTTAAAGTTGATGGCATCCGAGATGTCACTATCCTTGGTAATTTCCTTTAGGCTTTTCTACTTGTTAAACCGACCCTTTTAACCAAGATGTTGAACCAGTTCAATGGTTCAATGTTGCGCGTCGAGCATGATGGAACCGAGCCTTTGAACTTTACCAATGAACCAAGGTGTTGAACCCTTTATTGAACTGAAGTGATGAACTTGAAGATTGAGCCCAGGCTTGAAACAAGACCGATTGAACTGCCGATTAAATTAAACCATTGAACCAGTCTGTTGAACTTTGTCCATTAAACCACTGATTGAACCAAGGCTATGAATTGGAGCGATGGTTCAATGGTTTGAAGATGCCAACCTTCCTTGCAAATTTTCTTTAGATGAAGGCCCAAATGAGCCTTGTAAACCCTATCACTTTTTGAACTAATTTCTCATCTACCAAGGATTTCACCTGTAGAGTCTGTAGAAACTCCTAGACTTGTGCAAAATCAAAAAAATGAACTGGTCTTAAATAGCAGGGGAAGAAGGGGACCAATTTTTTGCCCTATTGGGCAAAAATGGTCAACAAGTAGACCTTAGATACATGAAATTCATACAATCTTCTTAACATTGCACCAATGTATTAAGTTATCCCATTTAGATATGGAGGTCACCATTAATAGAGATTTATAGCCATATAAAAATTGAAATAATTTAGAGGCCAAGTACCAAAGCTATAACTACCATTTTAGCCTAAATCTAGTTGTCAAGAAATATAAAGGGATTCAAATAAATACTTGTTGATTTCTAGAAGCCAACTGTATTAACCCTGATACCCTTGATTCACTTTCCCACATGCCACCTCCTAAAATATATATTCATTATACTATCTCATCTAATGGCCTAGGAGAATATTTGACCCAAGATATATTCCATATTTCCAAGCTTCCACATAAACCCAAGTACTTTGGAAGGCCAAAATCCAAACCACCTTGCATGAAATGGCAAAGAAAGGGAAAATCCAAACTGCATAGTCCAACACCTATCATTTTCATACCAACTATTGGCCAAAAGTAGGACCCTCTTACAGATGATGAATCTTGGTTTTATAATGACAAAATGACTAACTAATATATAAATTCCAAGTATCCTATTTCAAACAAAACTATGGAGAAAGATTCGTATGAAGGAAGAGGCATAGGGCTAAATCAACAAGTTCTAATTGAGCCAATTTCTACCAATTGGTATAAAGCAACCTATGGACTTAGATTTAAATCACCTGGGGGTGACCCCACATATCTTATTCAAGTTCCATTGAAAATTAATAATGATGATGATGTTTATAATGAAGTAGACTCTAATCATAACCATTTAAATGACCTAGACAAGACCAATATTTGACACTAATGTAATTTGTACCCTTTGACTAGTTATTCACCATAATCCACTTCCTTTATATTATCCTTAATTGATAGACTAGGACAAAAAATAATCAATATTTCTAGTTGACAAGTTTTATAATGATGAGGATTTCTATGATTTTCTAGGCCTCAAGGGCAATATTTCATTGAGAGATCACAAACAAGGGTTCTCAATCACACTGTATCTTGAAGCCTATTTTAGAAAGCAGGTGAACACCCTTAGCTAAAAACAAATAACTAAATATTGACACCCCAAAGTGAAAACCTCTATGAGGCACTTTTAGACAAGGGAAATGGTAAAGAGAAAGTCCAGTCTAGTGGTGAAAATCTACCTCAAGTGCCATTAGATGGGGGTGTTCCACCTTCCTCAAACATAGCTCAGGAGACCACCAATGATGAACTTACATATGGGTCTAAGTGTAATCTTGAAGAAAAATAAGATTTTGATCAAATCATCTAGGAATTCCTAACTATGTTTGTCACATGGCCATCTCTACCAGTAAGGGATTCTGATTCATCATGCCTAGGAGAACTTGAAGAGCTAGTCCTAATAGAGGACTATACTATTGTAGGCTAGTTTCAGTCTTTATTGATTATGTTATAAGATGGTTTGACCTTTATAGTGGAGGATAGAATAGAACTTATAATCAAGACTCTAGGAAACCCAAAATGGATCAAATTAGGCATGTCCCTCATTAAGGAGGAGCATGAAGTCTTTACCACCTTGTTAATGGAATTTATTGATATATTTGCCTAGGCCTATTTTGATATGCCTAGTTTGGACCCTGCCTTGGTTATGCACCACCTTGTGGTACATCTTGATGCCAAGCCTATAAAATAAAAATTATGTAAGATGCATCCTCCTATTACTGTATTAGTCAAAAAATATTTGTAAAAAATCTTGGAAGAAAGATGTATTTGACTAATCGACTACACATAGTGGATATTAAATGTTGTGCCCATTAGTAAAAAGCTAGAAGGAATCATAATTTTTACTGATTTTAGAGACAAAAAAAGCCTACCCCAAAGATGAATTTATTTTGGAAAACATATATATGATTTTTTACTCCATGATGGGTTATGAAATGCTTTCACTGATTGATGGATTATTAGGCTACAACTAGATCTAAATTGCACCAAAAAGCCAATATGAAACAATGTTCACCACTTCGTGAGGAACATTATGTTATCAAGTTATTCTAGGTGATCCTAAAAATTTAAGATCCATGTAGCAAAGATCTATGACCATCATATTTCATGATATAATGCATGATATTGTTGAAGACTACATCGATGACATACTAGGTAAATTAAAGACCAGGGCTAATCATCAAGCATCATTATGAAGGATATTTGAGAGACTACGTGAATATAAGGTTATGCCCTATCCAAAAAAATGTGTTTTTAGAGTTACTTCAAGTAAATTTATTGGATTTATTGAATCTCACTAAGGCATTGAATTTGATCCAACCAAAGTATGAGCCATAATAAACATGCCACCACCGACCAATTTAAAGCAGTTCCTAGCTTATAAGACATGATCTAGTCTATTTTATGCTTCATATATTTTTTGACATATAAGTGCTATTCATTCACACATTTAATGAATAAAGGGGTATAATTTTAATGGGATAATGAATGCCAAAAAGCTTTTTAGTTCTTGAATGACTATCTAGTAAATCTGCTTATTTTGTTACCTTCTATGCCAAGAAAGTTGTTCTTATTGTACCTATCAGTTATTGATAAATCCTTGGGGGCACTTCTAGATCAACATGATGATAATTGAAAATATCACATTGTGTACTTTTTAAGTTTTACACTAGTAGTGTGTGATCACAATTATACACCCATTGAAAAAACATGTCTAGCTATGGTCTTCACCACTTAAAAGCTGCAACATTACATGTTAAACAACAAGACCATGGTCATTTAAAAAGTAGATCCACTCAAGTATATACTATCTAAAACAACTTTACAAGGCAACATGTCCAAATGAATCATGTTTCTCAATGAATTTTATATAGATATGTTAACCAAAAATCCATCAAGGGGAAAGTTCTTATAGATTAGCTTGTTGAAGCACCCCTTAAAAATATAGAGTCAATAGCATTCTAATTCTAAGATAAATCCATTATGAACATCATTGAAACAAATCTTAAGGAGAAGTACTAGAAGCTATATTTTGATGGAACATTCATAACACATGAATTGAGAGTAGGCCTTTTGTTCATTACACCTCAGGGGGGTTTGATCCCTAAGACATTTAGAATCAACTTTCCTTGTACCAAAAACATGGCCAAATATGATCACTTGTCATAGGGCTTCGATAGGTGGTACAATAGAACATCAAACATCTAAAGGTTTATGGGGATTCATAAATTATCATCAATTAGGTTACAGACTTTAGACCAAAGATGATAACTTGGTTCCATACAAAGCCATAGTCAACACTCTCAAACAATAGATTATCAATGTCTAGTTTGAACATATACCAAGGGTCAGTAACAAAATAGTAGATGCCATGAAAACTATTAGATATTTGATTTTACATATAGACATGAAAAAAGAATACCATTTTTTCATTAAAAATCTACTCGTGCCAGCTCATGAACCTTCAACTATCGAAATGATCTTTGATATTATTGGTCCCATCTCTATTTGGTATTCAGACCTATACACCTATCTTTATGACCAAATAATGTCACCAAACCTATCCCACAAATAATCCCAAGCCTTTATCCACCATATCACATGTTATGCCTTAGTTGGACCAACCCTATACCATAATAGTTTTGATGAAACTCTACTTGATTATTTAACTTTGGCTTAATCTACATTAACATTATGTGAAGTTCATGAAGGATTATGTGGAGCCCATACTAGTGGAGCATTCCTCTCTAAAAATATCTTGCATATTAGGTATTATTGGCTAATAGATGTAGATACAACTACATATGTAAGAAAGTGTGATAAATGTCAAAAACATGTCAATTTGAGGCATGCCCTAGCCAAGATTTTTAAACCAATGCTTACACCATGGTCATTTGCTACATGGGGCCTTGATCTCATTGGGAAGATAAACCCCACCTCATCCAATGGCCATAAACATATCCTTACCACCATAGAATATTTTTCTAGGTGGGTTGAAGCTATACCCCTCATATACATGACTCAAAAGTAAATTTCAAAATTCATCTTCAACCACCTCATTTACTATTATGGTATCCCCTCCAAAATTATATTTGATAATGGTGTATCATTCAATAAAGAGGATATTAGATGACTATGTGTTGAGTATAAGATTAAACAATATTTTTCCATGGTATATTACCCACAAGGTAATGGCCAAGCTAAAGCATCTAAGAAAACCATTGTCAAAACCCTAAAAACTCTTGTCAATGATGTCAGTCATGATTGGCACGTACAAATATTTTGTGCCCTCTAGGAATAATACACCAATCATCATACTCCAATAGGAGCCACTCCATATTCAATTACTTATGGAACTAAGGTCATTCTTCCCATTGAGGTTGAGTTACCTTCTTTGTGCATCTCTTTGAAACATGTCATGGATGATGAAGACTATCAATTAGCTTAGCTGTAAGAGTTGGAGTTACTTGATGATAGATGTTTGGCCACAATTAACAATCTTCAAGAATACTAAAATTGACTCCATGGTCACTACAATCGATGTGTGAAACATAGTAAATTTGAACTTGGTGATAATGTTCTTAAATAAAACCAAAATAATACCATGACTGAGAATAAACATGAAGGCAAGTTCAAGCCTAACTGGGTAGGCCCTTTCATCATTTTTGAAAACTATGGTGCTGGAGTATACATGATTGCTACACCAAATGGGGATGAAATTGATGAGCTGATGAACATTATACACCTCAAGAATTATTTAACTTGAGTGACCTAGTATATTATCTATGAGGACCATTTCAATTGTATCATACCATTCTATCACTTTACCATTCCACCATTTCATTCTGCCATACCTTTTCCATCGATTGAGTTATTTTCACCTTACCTGCCCAACCCTTTGACCTTGGTTTCATTCCATTGGTTTTGAAGCCACTTTTAACAAGAATATTTTGATCAAGTTTTAGTATTATTTAATTATTATAGATAATATCCATATTTTAGAGTAGTATGATAGTGGTTTGGTAGTTGCATCTTTCATTTTTTGTTCCACTCTATACCAAGTGTGCCTGATTATAACCTCCTTTGGTTAAATCAATGTCCCATGATCATGGTACTATTTATAACCACTTATGGGAAAATTAGTATCATTTATCTATGCCATTATTTCCTACTTATAACTATCTATAGTCAAACTAAGGGCAACACTTATTTATCATGCCGTGAAGTACCACCTTGACATGCCTATGTCATACTATGTCATTATACTAACTTTATCTATTTTATTTGAATTGGCTATTAAAATATCCATATTCATCCAATATAAGGTATAAATATAGTGACTTGAGGTCCCATCTTGGGAATATGTAGGTAGCACTCGATTCATGTTGAGGTCAACTCAGCCACTCTTTTTTATGCTCTCATCATTTTACAAGAAACCTAGACCACACTCTCACCATTTTGTGAGCAATTTAAGTTTGAACACTCTTGTCATTTTGTGATCTTGAACTGTTTAGTGTCTTTTAATTCTCTAATGAGTTAAGATGCTTAGAAAATTCCAAAAGCCATTTGTAAAATCAATTTAGAAAATCCAAAAACATTGACCATTTCTTTGACTTAGGGAATCTAGAAACCCTCACTAAGTCACAAAAACCCACTTGTTATTTAGTTTCCTCATCCTTTTTGGCCTATTATCTCATGATCTCACCATTATATATATATATATATATATATGTATGTATGTATGTATGTATGTATGTATGTATGTATGTATGTATGTATGTATGTATGTATGTATGTATGTATGTATGTATGTATGTATGTATGTATGTATGTATGTAAGTATGTATATTGTTTCTACTCATTTTTGCTATTTAATATTTATAAGAAATAAGAAACTAAGATTAATGGTCAGGGTTTGTACGTACCCAGATTAAGTTGCGCACCGTATCTAGACGATTGAAGGAGCTCCTCTTTGGCTGTGGAGGATGACACTTGTAGATTAGAAGACTCAAATAGAGAGATTGTTAGATTGATATATGGTGGACTACCAAGCAAAGCTCAGTCTCAAAAGTGCAAAGACTTCCTTAAGGGATGACAGTCCACTGTTTATAATTAAAAGTGTCAAAAATAAAGAAATGACAAATGACTAACAAAGATGAAATTAGATAATGCGTACCTGTTTCCTTGCAGTCGATCTGCCACAGTCGCTAATGTCAGTAGTCCTACCGATGTCAGTTGGTCAAGTTGCTAACGTTGGTTAGGCTGCCAATGTCGATAGGGGTAGTGGTCGATGTCAGTCAGGGCAATGGCCTTAGATGGTCAATAGAGGGGTCTAGAAGGAGTCTGGGTCTGTGCAGGGTTGTAGGGAGACAAATACGATCCGTAGAGGGACAAAGGTAGATGATAGGTTGTCAAAAAGGGTCAAGATAAAAGGAAGGCTTTATAGCCTCTCCAAGAAGAAAGCTAGGTCTGGTTAAAGGTTAGGTCTAGTTGAAGGTCAGGTCTGGTCTAGTAGTATTTAGAGATAGCAAATTGACTAAGTTATTCTAAATTACTAAAATGAAAGGGGGGAAGAAATACTTAGCTCTAGTGAAATGAAGAACTAAGGTGTTGAATGCTTGTGCATGTTACGACTGATGTCCAGGTCCCGTGTAATGCTTTAGTCCAATCTGGAGTGATTGGTGTAGAGTCTCTATGGCCAAGGGAGTGTTGGTTGAATTCTGATCTCTGTTGATGTCCCAATTCATGAGGAAGAGAGAGAGAGAGAGAGAGAGAGAGAGAGCCTGATCCATGTGAAAGAGACTCTTAGAGTCTAAGAGAGAAGCGTCTAAGAGGAAGTTGATTTGGGATTCATGATTAGTGATTAGCCCAAGTGAGAGGTTAGAACTCGATTTAAGTAAACTAACATCAGTGATCCCATTGGCATTGGCTAACATTTGACTGACGTTGGTGGGTGGAGAATGAGTAAAAAGGCTAACAAGCCCGTTCTCCATCTGCTAAGTGCATAGTCTATTAGAGAATTGTCAAAGGTCAGGCTAAATACACACGAGAGTTGGTTAGGTGGTTGGAAAGGAGTGAGAATAGGTTGTAGGTGGATGACTTAGTCTCAAGGTGAGTCATAGGGTGGGAAATGGTCCAAGGTGAGGTGTCCTAGGTGAGGTGTTCTAGGTGATGTGTCAGGGTGAGGTCATAATTTAAAATAAGTTATTTATTTTTAAATTAATAAGATGTGGGTTAGAAATGTTTAGAAGTGTACTAAGGGGACCAAGGGGGAGTCGACGAAGGAGTAGACACAATTTTGGTGTCTACATTTGCCCCTTTTTGTCTTGTTGGTTGTTCTTGATGAACTACAAGACAAAAATAGGTGTAAGTTGCCCCAGGTATAAGATGAGGTGTTCCCCCCTCAAAGCAGGATTTAAGGTAAGGGAACTTGAGATTAGGTGGTGATTTGATAGATAGTGGATGGAAATGGTGAAGTTTGAGTGTGAACACTACAAAGGGGTGGGATTGCACGTATACCACTGCATGGGATAGATAGGTCAAATTGTTGCAGTCAAAGGTTGAGGAGTGCTAAAATTGAAATAACTGGTCCCCAGCATGTAGTCATCACTAATTGGGTTAAATGATCAAAGTTATAGCTCCAATGGTCATCCTATTCCAAGTATCCTGGGCTTAAGAAGTGCTCTTGGAAAACATGAAAATGTCACAAGTAGTGGAGATCAACTAGAGTGCAATTTGATACTTGTGAGGGTCGTAAATATGAGGTGCACACAATTTTGCTATCTATTCATGAGGTAGCATATATGAAATCAAAACAAATAAGGCAGAGTTGTCTCAAAAGTGGTCATGGTCTAAGGAGATAGGCGTAATCTTCATGGTCATTGGTTGAGTCAGATTGAGATATAAGTGAGCTGAAAGGTTGATTGTTGTGGTCAGGGAGATGTATGTGATCTCTAGTGTGCCCCATGAGAAGTTGAAAGTGACTTCTACAGTGTCAGGGCATGTTGATTGGTCATGATGTGGTTAAAGGTTAGATGGTTGGTCTGTCAAGTAGATGGATGAATGAAAATGGTCATCGTCATTAGGGAGATGAATGGGTGAATGGTCGAGCTAACCTTAAAAGACTGAGTGCTGCCTACATAGCCCCTGTTGTAAGAGGCATCAGACCAATGTAGTTCAGAGAAAGGGTCAAAGTGGTCAATAGTTAGTTATGTTAGAGATGTCGGCATTTCCCATATGTGTGATGGTACATGCTTGAAATGATGAAGATATGATGATGTTATAGCCTTTTCCATATTATGTGATGGTGTATTCTGTAATATTAGTGATGTGGTCTTTCATCCCTAGCAATTTTCCATATTGGTGATGGTGTATGCTAAAAATGAATTGCGTATATTTATGCTTCAGCAAGTAATGGTTTATGCTAGCATAAATTGTGTGGTCGATAGTTTCCATGTGTACTGTTTTCCATAGAAACTAGTGTGAATGGGCTATGATAATGTTAGTGGTTTGAAAAAGGTTTGGTTGGTTTGGTTGGGTTATAAAATGATTTGGTTATATGTGACCAAAGTGTAAGAAGTGAAAGGTGTGTTGCTCTTTCATTGACAAGGACTATAATGATAGCATAGATAAGGTTTTTGGAAACAAAATCCCCATTCATGCATTACATCATTTGACCTATTGGTTTGTGTTAGAGAAGTAGTCAAATCACTTGACGTTAAGTGAGCTCAAAATCCCTTAAGTATGTTAGGGTGATAAGTGTGATTATTTGATATGTCAGGATAGTGTAACCCTTTTTTAGCAGGGATAGCTTTGCCCCTTTTATAGGTGACCCTAAGAATGACTATAGACAAGTCCATGACTTAATAGTTTGTAGACTAATCAATACGAGAAGTCTACTTGGGGATGTTGTTTTATTATGTGGTCATGTTGAAGCTAATCAGTATGAGAATCTTTTTAGAGGGTGATGTGTATGTAGCAAAATTTGGTCATATCCATCCTTCGAGGGAATGGTCTATATTGGCTTTGTATGCTAGAATGTCTGTGGATAGTTGTTCTTCAAAGGAGCAGTCTATTAATTACAACAATGATGTTGATGTAGCTGTCCTTTGAGGGAGCAATCTACATGTATAGTTTATGACCTTTGGAATATAGGCATCCTAGTTTATGTTTGTTTTTTTTATTGGACTTTTGTCATGGACTAGGCTATAGCGGTGTAGAGGGTTTCCCTTTTATTAGGACAAAGCATTCATGCTTGACAAAAGGGTTAACTAATGTTGGGAATAAGGGTTAAAAGGAATAGAAATGATGATGATGATGGGGTTGCTCAAGGGATAAGCTCAAGTTAAACATCAAGTGAATGATTACTTGACTAATAGTAGAATGGTCAAAGATACAAGACATTAAGGGGCTCAAGTTTTGGCCAGCCTTCAAAAGAAGACTAATGATAAGTCCCTGATCTATGCTTGTGCGTCATGATGTAAGGTTCAATTCAATTAGGAGCAAACTTGCCCCATTTGCTTCATTCCATATTGGTCACATGTTGGTTGATGTTGGACATGAAGTTGGTTGATATGTTGTTGGCATGTTTTGATTAATGTTGGTCGTGAAGTCGGTTAGTATGTTGTTGGCATTGGATAAGGAGGCTGTCAAGACCTCATTTGTAGAGAAGTCCCCCTAGCATGGTGTAGCGAGTAGTGTTCTTGATAAAAGCTAGCTGTGTATTGTTAGAGAGATTAGGAGGCATAATAGAATATGTTAAGTAGTCAACAGGGTGCTTATGCCAAGCATTATGTGGACTAGAGGGGCTAGGAGGAATTTTTCCCAATGATGTTGGTCGAGACATGTCCAAGATAGAAATCTTGGGTTGTGTTGGTTGAGAGGTCTTGATGAATAATGGATATGTCAAAGGTGTAGAAGTCTGGTCTTTTCCTTTATTCTTCATGGTTTGGGGCCTAGTGGCCACATGAACAATGTTAATTTTGAATAAAGGAGTGGATGGTGGTAAAGGGACCATAGTCTTGTATGGGGATCCCGATTTAGGTGAAGAGGTTTGGGAGGTATGCGATGGTGTCAAATTTTTATCAAAAGAGTGGTCAGAAGAAGCCTCAATGTGAGGGGTGTCCTTTTTCAGGTGCCAGTGAATGGCAACCTTAAGGGCACAACAATGCTCAGTATCATGTCCAAGTGTGCGATGATACTAGTAGATTTTAGTGTCGTCAAACCAAGATGGTTTTGATTCGAAAGGTTGATATGGTTTAATAGGTGGGAGAGTGATGCTAGATGACTGTAACAATTGGCATAACATCGAAGCATATGAACCCCTTAATGGGTTTGTGCTTATTGCAGTTGGGGTTGACAACTTCTTTTTAGGAGTTGTTTGGGGAGTTTGTCGTGTCAGCTTTTTAGTTGGCAGTGTGGCCACATGTGGAGATGACACGTTGCTGTTGAGAGGTGTTGGATGTTTTGGAGGAGGTATGTTTGTGTTAGGTTGAGAGAGTAATGGAGGCAATTTGCCTCTATGAGGTGTTGGAGTAGGAAGCACTCCTATTAAGGTGGAAGGGTGTGGGCCCAAAATAGAGGGTGATGATGATGGTGGGGGAGGAGTTTTTTGATGTGGTTTAGCAGCCTTCTTTGGTATGTTGCGATGACTACTATTGTGTGGGTTGAGGTTCAAGTCTACCTCTAGTTGTGGGTGAGTGAGGTTTGAGAGGCATGGGATGGTTATGGCTTCTACGTGTGGTTGAGTAACAGGGAAAGTGTGATCCCCTATTGATGATAAGAAGGATGAAGGCGAGGCAACCAGCGTTGGTGCCATCAAATCATCCTCCAATATGGGAGAAGTCAATGTGGACTCTCCTATGTGTGAAAGAGGGGTGGATAGAGGATTATTCTCCATCAGTGGAAGACAAATAGGAGAAGAAGGCTCTTCTACCTATGGTGGACAAATAAGAGAAGAGAGTTCTTCTACCTATGATAGACAAATAGGAGAAGAGAGTTCTTCTACTTGTGGTGGACAAACAGGAGAAGAAGGCTCTTCTACCTATGGTAGACAAATAGGAGAAGAGGGTTCTTCTACCTGTGATGGACAAATAGGTTGATTAACCTCTTTAGATTTTGGGAGAGGTTGGTTAGAAACCATGTCGACCGTGCATATATTGTACTCTTGAGGGTCATCGACTATGGTCTAAATGTTATGCTGACTAGGGGGATGGTTAGGGAATGGTTGTCTAAATACATCCATGTTTTGGTTAGCTGGCGCATTTGGGTTATCCAAAACAAGATCCCTTTTGTCCAACATGTCTTGGATGATGTTTTTAAAGGTTTTGCAGTTGTTTATGTCGTGACTGTTGACACGATGATAGTGACAAAAGTCATTTTCCCTATACCATGTAGGGATGGCTTTTGAAGGGTTGAATTGAGGTGGTCAAATTTGAGGGAGATTGAGGACTCCCTGCTTGATGAGTTTATCCAACACGGAAGCATATGACTCTCCTATTAGAGTGTATTGACATTGTACATGCCGTTGTTGGAATTGTCTTGTGATATACTCTGATGTTAAAGGTTGAGACTGGTTAGTTGTGGTTGAAGATGATGGTCTAAGGACCATAGCATTTGCTGATCCTTTGGACTTGGAGTGGGAAGAAGAAGGTTTGGATGAAGAAGGGTCATTAGATTTTGCGTTGGTATTTTTACTATGTAATGTGACCTTGCCTTCTTCGACCATGTAGAGTTCAAGCTTTCTGGCCATAGTGAAAGCTTCATCAAATGTGCAGAATGTCTGAACTTGCAAAGTAGATGAGATGTACTTAGCACATGCTCGTGAAAAGAGCTCAATGAGCTCAGGTTGAGGTAATGAAAAGGAGATTTGGTTGATCAAACCTCTCCAACGGGTAATGAAGTTAGCTATTGACTCATTGTTGAATTGTTTAATAGAATAAAGGTCTTTAATGGAGACCTTCTTAGTGATGTTGATTGAAAAGTGGTCGAGAAATAGTTGGGCTAGTTGAGTGAAGGAAAAGAGAGAATGACTGGTAATAGAGCTATACCAGTCAAGGGTGGCTCCCGAAAGTGACATGGGGAACATGTGAAGTAATAACGCATCATCGTGGGCTATAAGGTAACAAGTGTGTCTAAACACTCGTAGATGTTGATGTGGGTCCTCTTTACTCTAAAAGCGAGTAAATTTGGGGAGTTCCCACTGGCTAGGATATGGTTTAATAGGGACTGAAGGGTGAATGGTTTCATTTCATATTTGTTTGTATGAAAGACCATTACTTAAACTAGAAATGGATGTCTCAAGGTTAGACATCTTATCCATCAACATCTTTATTAGATCGACTGACAGATTGGTAGGTGGGGCACCCCCTAAGTTGTAGGGTACCTGAAAGGCGTTAGGAGGGGTGTATGACATACTAGGTTGTGTTTGTATAGGCACAACGTATTGGTAGTTCATCATAAGGATTGATGTTGAGGTCAAGGTGGCTTGTGCCATGAAGCTAGAGGGCACAAGTTGACTAGATACTACCAAAGGTGGTTGAATGGCGGCATTGGTAAAAGGATAGGTAGTCATTCCCACATTTATAGGCATAAGAGTGTGTGGAGTTAAGACAATCAAGTTTTGGTATGGTGTAGAACTTGGTTGAATTGTTTGTGGTTGAGGGGGTACAGAAACCCCAATGGAGGTAGGTCTAAAAATAGATGAGAAGGCTGAATCTTGGACATTGGCCATGGTCAGGTTAATAGTTGAGGTAGTGGCTTGAATGGTCATAGGTTGGGTAGCGGACACTGTCAATATCATTGCCACTTCAGTTAAGGAGGTTGGCATCCCATAAATAGGGGTACCTAAAGGATCTCACATTTGGATTCTTGTGAGATAGTGTTAGAGAGCCTTGACGTTAAGGTCAAGGAATCTCTCAAAGTTTTGATCCCCTTCGGGAATAATTTTATGTTGGTCAGTGCTAGGTTGGATAGGAGTATGCTCAATATCTGAAATATACTCCATTTGGTGACTTGATATAAAAGGTGAAGGTGGAAGTGGTTGTTGCCTCGCATGGTCGATAAGAGATTTGGCTTGACTATGTGTCAAAACCATTGAAGGCAAAAAGGGTCAGTTTCTATAAACTATGGATTTTAGTTTTATAAAACTAGAAGTGGTCAGAATGTGTATTTGACAGCAAAAATCTCAGGTTTTAAGTTTCTATTTGGAAAAAGTTTGTTGACAGTGACCGACGTCGATTTAAAAACTAATGTCGGTGAGTAAAAGTTGTTGACATCAGTGGAAAAACTAATGTCAGTGAGGAAAATTTTTTGACGTCGGTGGAAAAATTGATATCAGTGTCTATGTGTTCTAGAAACTTAGAAAACTAAAAAAATTTGGAAGAAAACGAGAAATTTTGAGTTGTTTCAGAATTCAGAGTAATGTGTCCTCACCAGCTCAAAAAACTAGATAAAAATAGCAGAAAAGATGAAGTCAAGCAACCTCTAAACGTTTAATTCCTAAGAATAAATTTTTAGAGTCATGGTGGCTTATGCCTTAGAAGAATATGTTGGGGATGGGCTTTTAGAAAGGGCCCTAAAGAGGCACTCTAAAGCTGGTTTTATTAGTTTTGGTGCTCAAAAGTCTATATTAGATTCCATACGTGGCTTGGTGCTAGGGGCTTGCTCCCCTCACTTCATGAACCTAGAGCCAAGCTGGGCTGCTTATCCAATATATACTTCCCCTAGAGTTTATACTCTATCAGAGAATAGAGTGGGTCCTCCTCTTTGAAGTCTAAGTAGGATCGCCGAGAAGGGTAAGGTATTCACTAGGTGGTGAAATCCTAGTCGGGCCTTGTCTCAGGTATGTTATATGTTTGATTTTGTGAATGTGGTTTGGTCGTGTAACATAAGTGCACTATGATTTATTCATAATGCGGTTAATTACTAGATGAGCTAAATATGCATTCAATCAGGTGTGAAATGCATTTAACTTTTAACCCAAATTGAAATGTTTGTTCAAATGTAGACAAGTGAAGAAAAGGTTAAGAGCATGAATTTCACTACTCTAAGATGCAAGAGGAAAGGTGACAAGAAGAAAAAGAAATATTCTTTTTAACTTGATTATGATGTCTTTTGGAAAGTAAAAAGAAAGAAAAAGGATACAAGGAGATAAAATTTCCCTAATGCAGCTATATGAATGATTACCTTTAGAAGGAAAAGAAATGAACCTAAGGAAACTCCAGGGGTCCCACCGGGCGTGCCAAAATGTTTTTACTCATTTTTTCTATTTAATATTTAGAAGAAATAAGAAACTAAGATTAATGGTCAAGGGTTTGTACGTACCCAAATTAAGTTGTGCATCGTATCCAGATGATTGAAAGAGCTCCTCTTTGTCTATGGAGGACGACACCTGTAGATAAGAAGACTCAAACAGAGAGATTGTTAGATTGATATATGGTGGACTGCCAAGCAAAGCTCGGTCCCACAAGTGCAAAGACTTCCTTGAGGGATGATAGTCCACTGTTTATAATTAAAAGTGTCAGAAATAAAGAAATGACAAATGACTAACAAAGAGCAAATTAGATAATGCATACCTATTTCCTTGCAGTCAGTCTGCCACAGTCGCTGACATCGGTAGTCTTGCCGATGTCAGTTGGTCAAGTTGCCGATGTCGGTTAGGCTACCAACATCGGTAGGGGTAGTGCTTGATGTCAGTCAGGGCAATGGCCTTGGATAGGTTTGTGGTCGATAAAGGGGTCTAGAAGGAGTCTGGGCCTGTGCAGGGTTACAGGGAGACAAATACGGTCTGCAGAGGGACAAAGGTAAATGATAGGTTGTCAAAAAGGGTCAAGATAAAAGGAAGGCTTTATAGCCTCTCCAGGAAGAAAGCTGGGTCTGGTTGAAGGTTAGGTCTGGTTGAAAGTTAGGTCTGGTCTGGTAGTATTTAGAGATAGCAAATTGACTAAGTTATTCTAAATTACTAAAATGAAAGGGGAGAAAAAATACTTAGCTCTAGTGAAATGAAGAACCAAGGTGTTGAACACTTGTGCCTGTTACGACTGATGTCCAAGTCCCGTGCAATGCTTTAGTCCAATTTGGAGTGACTGATGTAGAGTCTCTATGGCCAAGGGAGCATTGGTTAAAGTCTAATCTCTATTGATGTCCCAGTTTGTGAGGAAGAGAGAGAGAGAGAGCCCGATCTGTGTGGGAGAGAGTCTCAGAGTCTAAGAGAGAAGCGTTTAAGAGGAAGTTGATTCGAGATTTGTGATTAGTGATTAGCCTAAGCGAGAGGTTAGAACTTAGTTTAAGTAAACTGATGTCAGCGATCCCACCGGCGTCAACCGACATTTGACTGACGTCGGCGGGTGGAGAATGAGTAAAAGGGCTAACAAGCCCGTTTTCCATCCGCCAAGTGCATAGTCCATTGGAGAATTGTCAAAGGTCAGGCTAAATACGCATGAGAGTTGGTTAGGCGGTTGGAAAGGAGTGAGAATAGGTCTTAGGTGGATGACTTAGTCTCAAGGTGAGTCATAGGGTGGGAAATGGTCCAAGGCGAGGTGTCCTAGGTGAGGTGTTTTAGGTGATGTGTCAGGGTGAGGTCATAATTTAAAATAAGTTGTTTATTTTTAAATTAATAAGATGTGGGTTAGAAATGTTTAGAAGTGGACCAAGGGGACCAAGGGGGAGTCGACGAATGAGTAGACACAATTTTGGTGTCTACATATATATATATATATATATATATATATATATATAACATATATATATATATACACACACATACATACATGCATACATACATACATAGATATATATATATATATATATATATATATATGTATGTATGTATGTATGTATGTATGTATATATATGTGTGTCTGTGTGTGTGTGTGTGTATGTATATATCTATATATCTATATATGTATATATATATATGTATGTATATATATATATATATATGTATGTATATATATATATGTGTGTATATATATATATATGTATACGTATATGTGTGTGTGTGTGTATATATATATATATATATGTATGTATATGTATATGTATATATATATATATATGTATGTATGTATATGTATGTATGTATATATATATATATATATGTATGTGTGTGTGTGTATGAGATGTTTTTTTATTGTGATTCTAAGATGCATTTATTGTGATTGTGATGATGATATTTATGTAGATGATTATGTTAATGTTATGTTAATTTTTATGTTAATGTTCATCATGTTAGTTGAGTTAGACTAGCATTTCCCATATATGTGATGGCATATGCATAGTTGGTTTGTTAGCTTCATGTTAGCATTTTTCCATATTTGTGACGGTGTATGCTTAAAATAAATTTAATAGGCTTGATAGTGATTTATAACTTTTTTATCTTAGTAGAGAGATTGAAATGTGATGTGGATGGGAAAACAAAGGGGAAGAATGCTCGTGTATTAGCAATGACCATAATCATAACATAAATAGGCTTAAGAATATGAGCCTCATTCATGCCTCGTAGTATTGGACCATTTTGTGTGTTAGAGAAGCATCATGTTCACTTTATGTTAAGTGAGTTCAAAGTTCCTTGAAATAATATGAGGGAAAAAGGGGTAAAATGAGGGAAAATGTTTGGTTAGTGTAACCTTCAAAGTGGGAATGATATGTCCCTACTATGGGTGACTCCAGAGCAACTATAGGCATGTCCATAACTTAAAGCTTTTTTTTTGTAAGCTGATAAATGTGGGAAGCCTACAATGAGTTTTTGTATGTGTAGAGGTCATATAAAGCTAATCAATATGAGAATATTTTCATTTGTATTTTCCCTTTGAGAAAAAAGCTTGGCCTAGCCATCCTTCAAGGGAGTGGTCTAAGTGTTTGTTTTTTTATTTATAAATAACTGTCCTTTAAGGGAGTAGTCTATTGATATAAACAAAGAGAATTTATGTAGCTATCCTTCAAGGGAGTAGTCTAAACTGATAAACATGACCTTAGAAATTAGAATTTATCTACATATCCCATTTTGTTTTTTTATTTTAGCCATGGACATGTCTATAGAGGCTTAGGAGTTTTACAGTTTGAGGGCAAAGCCATAGAACTTCATAAGTTAACTAAGTGTGTAGGAGTAAGGGTGAAGATAAAGGTAAATGAAGGAGTAACTTTACTCAAGGGATGAGCTCAAGTTAAACATGTGGTGAAATGATGTTTATCTAACAAAAGAATGGTCATAGGTGTAAGGCATTTAAAGGCTTGAGTTTTAGCCTTCCTTCAAGATAAGACAAGTGATAAGTTCCTAAGCCATACTTGTGTGTTATTATATAGGGTCCAAGCTAATTAGGATAAATTGTACCCCATTTGCTTTTCTCCATGTTCATCACATGTTGATTTTATTTTAAGATGAGATCTCTGATATAAAAATCTCACTGATTTTGTTATAAGTGCATTTGATACACTCTTGATAGATTTGGAGGTGGTTTAGGGCTATGAGATGACACTCATCAAGATATTTGAGTTGAGCCAAACATTATCGGTGAAATTCATCTTTAGTAAGTATGTATTTTAGAGAAATGTAAAGAGAAGGAATCTAAACCTCAAGGGGCAAAATAGCCTCCATCCCATATACCAAAAAAAATTAGCACCTGTAGGTGTTTGAATGCTAGTGACGTAAGCCCATAAAGCAAAGGGAATGTGTGTGTGCCAATCCTTACCCATATCGTTGACTAACTTCATCAAAATTTTGGTCAATGTTTTGTTAGAAACTTCTACCTATCCATTTGCTTATGGATAATATGGTGATGAGAAGCTTAATTTAATTCTGAATATATCACAAAGACTTTAGACAATATTATTTTTGAAAGATTTTTCATTATCTATTATAATTTTATGAGGGACACCAAAATGAAAAATGATATGATGGTTGATAAAGTCAACAATTTTTTTAGCCTTAGTGGAAATGAGAGGAATGGCCTTGACCCACTTAGTGAAGTATTCAGTGATAGTAATGATAGAATGATGATGAAGGGAGGAATGAGGGTTAATATCCTTGATTATATATAAGCCCCATTGGGAGAAGGGCCAAAAGTCTTTGGTGACTTGTAATACATGATTCATAATGTGAAGGAGGTTAGCGTGTTGTTGAGATTTGACATAACACAAAACATAATCAGCATAATCTTGATGGAGTGTGAGCCAATAATAGCCAAGTTGAAGGATATCCTTGGCAACTACATGACCATTGAAATGTCCACCATAAATCCCATCATGGACCTCCTTAATATTGAAGGGAATCTTAGTACTAGTGAGTCATCTAAGTAGACCATCAAAACCCCAATTATAGAGAAGTCCCCCTAGCATAGTATAATGAGTGGCATGTTTTATGAAGGCATGCCTCCCATTATTAGAGAGATCAAAAGGGGTAATAGAGAAGGAAAGGGAATCCATGAGTTTATTGTACCATAATTCATGTGGGTTGGATGTTACATTTCTGATAAAGAGGATGTTAGTTGATACATAAGAGGGTAATTTTAAGTGATGCATGGTGACACATATTTTTTAGGAAGAGGATGAAGAGGGTATGTGTGAGGAAAGTGAATCCATTGTGTCAGAAAACTTATTTGTAGATCAAGGAGTAGTTTGTAAGAGATAAGAGTCAAATGATTTCAAGAGCATATCTTCATGATGTTTATATCATTGTAGAATATCATTTTTGTATAGGTAGAAACCATTAAGTTGGTTAACCACTAGCTGAGAATCACCAAAAATGGTTAGAGATTTGATACCTAGGAAGAGAGCCATTTAAATTCCTAAGATTGAAGCCTCATATTTGGCCATGTTGTTAGTACATTCAAAATCTAGTTTAAATGGCAAAGGCATAGGCTCACCATCTAGAGGAATAATAATGACTCTCGCACCCTGACCATATTAACATTTAGATCCATTGAATAAAATCATCATTTGATAGGGCATTCCATCAATGGATAGCATTGCAATGGATTCATCAAGGAATTCAAGGTTTGAAGGTTGGTTATCAGGAAAAGGGGTGGAAAATAACTAGTTAGTAATTGTTTTCCCCTTAATAGACTTTTGTTGAATGAATTCTAAGTTGAATTTAGCAAGAAGCATGAGTTAATGAGCTATATTTTGGTTGTGATATGGCTTGGAATGCATGTATTTAAGGGGATTAGTATGGGTGACTACATAATTTTTGTGATTTAGGAGATAATGGTGAAGCTTGGAAGCAAAAAAGACCAACATGAGGCAAAGTTTTTTAGTATGGGTATATCGAGTCTCATAATCAATAAGTGTGTGGCTTATGTAGTAAACCACCTATTCTCGATGTTGGTCATCTTGATGTGAAATCATAGCACCTAGAGAATGGTCTATTTTAGAGATGTATAGGTAAAAAGGCTGATTTTCCTTATTTGGAATAAGAACTGATGAGGAAAAGAGATATTGTTTGAGTGCATCAAAAGCTTCCTAGAAATATATATTCCAATAGAAAGAAACATCCTTTTTGAGGAGATGGTGAAAGGGTTGGTAATGATCTAACAACTAGGAGATAAAGTGGTAAATTGACTAAAGTTTACTTTACAAGCTATGGAGTTGTTTGATATTAGTAGGTAGAGGCATCTCTAGGATTTATCTAACCTTAGCAGGGTCAACCTCAATACCATAGAGAGAAATAATAAAACCTAAGAGACTATCAGAAAGAACATCAAAGACACATTTTTTTAGGTTTAATCGAACATTATATTGGAAGAGACAAGAAAATATGGTTGTGAGAATCATCAAGTGATCTTGGTAGAGTTTAGAATTTCCAAGTAAGTCCTCCACATAATCTTCCATAATTTTGTGTAGGAGATCATGAAGATGTAATTCATAGTGCATTAATAAGTGGCACCAACATTCTTCAGACCAAAAGACTTGACCCAATAATAGAAATTTACCCATGGGGTAATGAATTTTGTCTTGTGTTGATCCTTAGGAGCAACCAAGGTTTGATTATATCTAGAGAACCCATCCATAAGGGATAACATCTCATTGTTGATTATTAAATCAACAATTTGGTTGATACTTGGCAATGGGAAGTTATCTTTTAGACAAGTAAGGTTTAAGTCATGATAGATGGTGAAAATGTGGATTCCCCCAGTCTCTTTTATGATAGGGACAATATTGGAAATCCATTATGGGTAGTTTATGGGTTGGATAAAGTTAACAAAAAGGAGGTGTTGGAGATCTTCTTTGATAAGGAGATCAATACAAGGATGTATCTTGTGAAGCTTTTGCTTAATAGGTTTAGCATCTTGATTAGTGAAAATTTTATGGGTGATGATAAAGGGGTCAATAATAGGCATGTCATTATAAGACTAAGTGAAGGCTTTGCTAATGTTATTAATAAATGTGGCATAATTAACTTGCTCAGAGGAATCTAAAGATTGGCCAATATTGAGGATGTGAGGGTTATCGAGAGAGGGTAGATTGATGTCAATGGTTGATTAATTTCACATAGCTTATGTTTTGGATGGGAGAGATCATTAGATATAAGAATCATTTTCACCCATTAGACATTGGATAGTGTTAATAGTGGGAGAATCTTCATCAATTATTTTAGGATGAACAAGAGGAAGTGATCTTGTTTCCTTACCCTGGTGATAGGTGAGAGGCCCCAAATGGATGGCATTTATTTTTAAAAAATTTGGAGGTATAGATACCTCTAATTTGATAGGTGATGGTGGAGAAGAAGGTAGAGAAGGAAAGACTAGTTATTCAATAATTGGTTCATAAGAAGTTTTAGTGAGTTTATTTGGTTTGTCATATCCAAATCTATGCCTCTTTTTGGCATTTTTCAATGGTTTGGCTAGTAGGATGTTCAATAGGCATATGGACACCCTGCTAGTAATAACCTAAACCAAATCCTTTTTAGGCACACTGATATAGATAGGTGTGTGTGAAACTAGGCCTGCTTAGGAAAGAGAAGTCACAAGTAAATGGATGTGGTGAAGAGGATGGATTGCTGACAATGGGAGCCTGATCAATTCCCCCATATGTGAAATTAGTTTAAAGGTTAGGGGGGGCATAAGGGATGACCATCCTAATGTGGGGATCATAATTTGGGTGCATGTTAAGCTTTACATACTCTTCTAAACTATAGAACATTCCAAGCATCAATAAATGATATTCACTGAGTGACAAACATTGAAAATTTTCCTCCATGGGATCCTTGTCAAGAATTTGTGTTGTTGGTATCTGTGTAACTAGGGGAGTGGAGCTTGTGGAATCTTCAAAAGTATCATGTGGAAAATATGATGTCTTTAAGGGAATGACAACATCATTGGGACTATAAGTCATGTTTAATGTTTTAAATAGAGGTGGGTCAGTAGGTACAACATGTACTTATCTATCATGACCAAACTTGACACAGTGGTGCAAAGTTGATGCTACACATGTCATAGCACATATCCAAGGTTTCCCAAGTAGCATGTTATATTGGAACTCTCCTATAACATAGATGAGCTCAAGAATTGTGTAGGGACCTACATGGATATGTAAGATAATAGTGCCCACTGTAGTAGCTATGGTATCATTAAAGGAGTGGAGTACCACATTAGTTTGAGACATGAAATTCTTGGGAAGAGATAGATATTTGTAGGCATAGATGGAAATAATATTAATACTATCCACCCATTGATTATGACTCTCTTGACACAAGTTTGATCAATATATGTAGTAATAAAAAGGGCAAAATCTTGATCTTTAGATTGTTGAAGTGGAATTTTTGAATTACTAAAGGAAACTAGGGAGATGAAATTAAGGGAGCTAACCAAAGCTATAATATTTTGTGGATCATTAGGTTGTACTTAAATTTATTTCAAGGCACTAATCAAATCTTGATGATGTTGGGATGAGTTTTGGATTACCTCATACAAAGACATTTTCATAGGAGTTTGGTGAAGTTGTTTCCCCATCAAGCTTTGAATGACATCTAAATATGTTAGTTTTAGGACCCCTAAGATGTAAATCTTAGGATTGGTAGGATGAGTGTCTTTTGTGAAGGGATGAGGCTAAGTAATAGTGACCTTTTCCTTACCTTTATCCTTTTGGTTTTGTGACTATGTGGCCACATTAACTGTGTTGATATGAAATGTAGGTGAAGGAGGTGGTAAATGGGGTATGACCACATATTTGGGTTTCAATTTAGATGAAACAATAGGAGGAATTTTTTATTTTAGATGTGTAATAATAGGAAGGTTAATAGATGTATCAAAAAAAAGAGTGTCAACATGAAAGTGTTGTTAAATGACTACTATGAGGGCTTTATAACTCTCAGTATCATGTCCAGGGGAATGATTATATAAACACACTTGTGTATCATTAAACCAAGATGGACTTATTCCAAGAGGACTATAAGGCTTAATGGGAGGAAGAGTTATGGAAGATTGCAATAACTGATGTAGGAAAAAGCTTTGAGAGCTTGTAAGTGGGCTCACACTTGTTGTACTAATAGAAGTGGACACCTTTTTTTTAGTTATCGAAAGGGTAATTTTAAATGGTGCCTTGTTTATTGGTGGTGGATTTAGGTGTTTTACTAACACTTTCTTGGTTTTAGATATCTTGGTGTTAGATTTGAAAGGCTTACTATGTGTCAAAGGTAGTAGTGGAGGTAACTTAACCTTTTGTTTTTCTTGGGTTAGTAATAATCCAACTAAATTAGAGGGGTGTGGTCCTAAAATTGATGGTAAAGTTGAGGGTCAAAGAGGGTATCGATGAGATCTAAGAAGATTAACATTTTTCTATAGTTTAGGCTACAAAAATATAACTTATGGTTGAGGAGTTAGATCTAATTTCACCTATGGATGAATTAAGTTAGAGATGGGGCATACGCCTAAGGGATTGATCTATTTTAATGTGGTAGATGTCTGTGAGGGTAGGGGATCTGACATGGATGGATCAACTTTAGGTTCTTTGGGTGAAAAAGATCTAACTTTTTCAAAGACCTTGGGGCAAAGGTTAATGAGAGGATTGGTGGTAAAAGTCGACACTCATTATGTTGGATAAGGAGTTTTAAGTCAGTCCCAAAATGTTGCATGATCTAGATTCATGGGGTCAAGAAATTCTAGACTTTTCACCAATCATGAGAAGGGTTTAGATGAAATTAATGTAGGCCTTACAGTTGTGTCTTTAGAAGGTTGAGGTGTTTAGGAGAGAAATAAATTGTTGGTCTCTACTACTTCAGGCCAAAGATGAGAAAAAACTATAATGGGGTCTTCTTCAACAAAAAAAAGAGAAGAGACATGGTTTGCCATGGGTGGAGGAGAGGTAGGTGAAGAGGGTTCCTCAAGGGGGTAAAGCATAGGTATTATTTCTCCCTCAACATGTGGGTGAGGAATAGGTAAAGTATGATCCTTCATAGGTCAAATAAAGGGTAACAGTGGTACAATAAGAGTAGGCACAATAGGTCTCTCATCTAATGTAGGAGTGGATAAAACTAACTCTTCAAGGTGAAAAGGTGGAGTGGATGGGGTAATACTCTTTATCGATGGAGGAGAGGTAGGAAAAAAAGGTTCTTCAAGAGGGTATAACACAAGAATGTTGTTCCCTTCAACAAGTTTTTGAGGAATGGGCAAGACATGGTTTTCAAGTGGTAAGAGGATAGGTAATATTAGTGCAAAGGGAATTCGTAATACTGTCTCCTCTTGTGGCAAAAGAAGTGTTAATGGAGGCTCTTCCTCATGTTGTAGTGGAATGTATGAAATAGGATCTTTTACTTGGGGAGGAAGAATGGACAAAAAAGCCATTGACTATGGGGGAGGAGTCGATAAATAGGTGCTTCTTATTGAGGGGGAGGTTAAACTAGAGGTAAAGGAAATACCATATTAACCATATGGATATTATGATCACCTAAGGTAGTCATGGTTTGAACAATATTTTGATTGGGTGAATGGTTGGGAAAAGGGTGTTTGAACACATCCATACTTTGATTAGGGGGCACATTAGGATTATCTAAGATGAGATCACCTATATCAAGCATGTCTTGAATAATGTTCTTGAATGTCTTATAGTTATTAGAATCATAGCCTTTAGCTCCATGGTAGCCATAAAACTCATCTTCCTTGTACCAAGTTAGAATAAGATGAGAGGGGTCAAATTGTATAGGAGGTTTGATTTGAGGAAGGTTTATGACACCTTCTTGTAATAGTTTCTCAAAAATGGATGTATATGACTCCCCAATGGGAGTGTATTTTCTTTATTCATACCATTATTGTAATTGCTTAGTCATATTTTAGGAAATCAAGGAATTAGGTTAGTTTTTGGTTGCTGAAGAAGCTAACTTAATGAATACCACATTGGTGGAGCCTTTATATTTTTTGTTAGAAGGAGAAGTTTGAGAAGAGGAGTCATTTAATTTGGAATTGGGGTTCTTACTGTGCAACTTGACTCTTCCTTCATCTATAGCATGAATCTTGAGTTTTTGTGCCATTGTAAAGGCCTCATCAGATGTGGAAAAATTTTGTACCTAGAGTTTGGATGAGATGTGCTTAGCACATGCCTTTGAAATGATATCAATAATCTCAAGTTGGGGTAAGGAGAAGGAGAGTTGATTGATCAAGCCTCTCTAATGAGTGACAAAATATGCAATAGACTCATCATTAAATTGTCTAATAGAATAAAAGTCTATAATATAAAACTTTTTAGAAATGTTAGTAAAGAAATGGTCTAGGAATATTTTTTCAAGTTGGGTAAATGAGAAAAGGGAGTGCTGAGGTATAGAGCTATACCAATCCAAGGCAGCCCCAAAAGAGACATAGGGAAAGTGTGAAGTAGTAACACATCATCATGCCCTATTAAATAGCAAACATGTCTAAATTCTCATAAATTCTTGTGTGGGTCCTCTTTACTATAGAAATGAGTAAATTTGGGGAGTTCCCATTGGATTGGATAAGGGAAAATAGGCACCAAAGGATGGATGGGTTCATTATATATCTAATCATAAGATAATACATTCATTGAACCAAAAATGGATGTCTCTAGGTTAGACATCTTGTCCATCAGCATCTTATGAGGTCTAGAGGGAGATTAGTAAGGGGATACCTCCTAAGTTATAGGGAACCTGATAGGAATCATAGGGAGCATATGACATAGCTTGATTAAAATTTTGTTGGTGTAACATAAGGATAATGAGTCATAAGTTGCGGGCAAAAAGAAAATAGGCTTGTTCCATTAGGTTGGAGACTATGCTTTGGTTGGATGTTGTTTTTATAGGTTGAGTTACTGGAATGGTTAAAATAGATGAATGGTGAGTCATAACTTGGGTAATTATAGGCACGAGAGTAAATGGAATAGGCACTACTAAATTTTGAAATGGGGTGTGACTCGACTGAACTACTTGTGGTTGTGAAAGTAGGGAAGTCACACTAGGGTTTAGGTGGGATTGGATAGTTGGTGATGATAAATTTTGGACATTGTTTATGGTTGGGTTACTTTTCAAGGTGGTGGTTTGAGTAAACATGGCGAAAATAGTGGAGGTGGCTAAAACTGAAGTTGTCTCCATTAAAGAGGTTGGCATATCATAGATTTGGTCACCCAAAGAATTATAGGTTTAGCTCATAGTAAGGTAATGTTGAAAGGATACCACATTATGATCAAGAAATTTAGAAAAATCTTGATCTCATTTAAGTACAAGGGAAATTTGGTTTGGGCTGGGATTATGCTCTATATTTGAAGTATGTTCCATGACAGACACAACAACAAGAGAGGAAGGTAGAAGTGGTTATTGGCTTATGTAGTCGACAAGAATTTTGGCTTAAGATCACGTCAATACCATGCAAGAGGAAGTATAAATAGTCTTACTACTCTGTATTAGTGATAGAATAAGGAAAAACTAGGTTTAGGTGTAAGTAAGTGGGTTGTTTCAGGTTGCTATTTTGATCAACTCAAAATTACACAGTCACTAATATCAGTCACCTGATCAATGTTGATAGTAAAAGTTTACTGATGAGTGTGATTAATTGATGTCAGTAGTTAAAGTATATTGACATCAATGTAGTTAACCAATGTTAGTCACTTTGATATCCTAGGAGATGGAAAATCCAAAGTTTTAGAAACCCCAAAGTTGAAACTAGGCAAAATAATGGATGCAAGAGGTCTGTGTAAGAAGGAATAACACTCATAAAAATTGAGATAACATGTTATATAAATTGAGTATTATAAATAATGTTGATTTTTTGAATCAATAATAAAATGTCCTTACCAATTCCAAAATATAGAAGGCAATAGAAAAGCAAAAAAATAACATATAGCCACCAACTATTAACTCCTAGAGATTTATTTTAGCCTTGTGTCAGTTTTTGCCTTAATCAGATAATGATAAAAAAATTTGGTTGTCAAAGGTACTAGAAAGAAATCTAGAGCTAGTTTTAGGTTAGTTTTAGTGCTCAAGAGGAAATTTGTGTTAGACTAGGTGTGATCTAGGAATTTGACTCAAGAGAGGATGGTTAGTATGGTGTTAGTTCCAAAATGAAAATAAAATGAAACAAACACACTAATAACATAACATCTCTTGGCCTAGATACTAGGGAGAGCTTAGTTAACAAAGACAAATGACAAAAACAACTAAAAAAATAAGGTATGAAAACACAATAATTCCTTCACCTTATTTGGATGCTCCAAATGTCTTTATAGTGGTGGCTTGCTCAGCTTGTGCTTCAAGAGGTCTTCTTCAATGGAGTGTGGCTACCTTCATCTCCTCTTGCCACCTTTGGCTTGTGGCTTGTCTTGGCTTGGAATCAATTCAACATGGTAACATTGGTTGATTGAATCTTTTGGAACTGATCTTGCATTATAACTTTGCACAAATTAAGCTTAGAAATGATTTTGTGAGGCCTCTTATTTATAGATTTTTGGATTTGATTAGAATTAACCTCAACCATCCATCTCAATATTGATATGTGTGGTTGAGGATTAATTTAATTTTTATAATTTTGTTTGTAATTATCCTCATCATGACATTGGAAGAAGGGGTAATTAAGAGGCATGGAGGGCATGAATCCTGATATTTGTGGAATTTATGACCTAGGGATGTCTTCCCAAGAAATGAGGTCACTTGATGATGTACATATTCCATATTCATTTCCAAAACAAATTATTTAAAAAGTCTCCATGGAATTCTTGATTAGGCCTTGATTTAGATTAATTAGCTCTTAGGCATGATTAAGCACATTGTGCACAAATTACCCAAATTGATCAAAATGCCTTATTATTGGTCTTAAATTTGACTGGATTAGAATTGGAAGTCACTATCAGATGCATTGGATATGTATTCCCATTAGGATGCTACTAACAACAAATAACAAAGGTATGAGTCTTGTGTAAAATATTTGATAAGAAAGAACAATCTAGAGCACATAGGTGTAAATTTGGCATTTTGACTCAAAATGAATTGATCAAAGTTAGATGGCCCATAAATTGCATTGCCCCATTTAGGGATACCTTGGACAAAATCAGAATTTTGATGTCATTTTCACTTCATTTATCATGTTTTAGTGTTTTTAGGCCAAATTGTGCATTTTGGGTAGAAACTAGCCAAAAGCTTGATTGGATGTTATTAATGGCCAATTTTAGGTGTTTACAATTTGCCCCTTTTTGGGAAGGTGTTGTAAGCTATAAGCACAATAACATATTCTCAAAGAATTAAAAGGTCATGTATGCCTATAACTATAATGATGATAAACTAACAATATGATGCCCCCTTGAGGGAGTGGTCATCACATTTGTTGATGGATGATCCCTCAAAAAGAAACAAGAAAAAAGGTGGAATTAATCTGTGGGTGAGATTAATCTAAATGAGAAAATACTTGAAGGCGTTGATGTAAAAGGGATTATAATTTTTCCAAAGACAGTTATAATTAAGAATAAAAGTCAAAATAATGATTTTCCCATATGCGGTTAATATCATTAAGAAACCCAGATTGGCTAAAGATGATTGTGCCCTAGTTGGGGCTGATTAGCAAGCATAACTCAAGGATATAACTTGGAATATAGATTAAAGATAAATAGGTGAAAAGTGATGAAATAAATGAATAGAAGAATGATATTGATTAGTGTGAATGATTTAGTTGTACTTACCAATCAGGAAATGCTCATCTTGATTAACAATGATACAACTAGAATGGTCAAATGAGTTATATTGGTCAAGGGTGGGATGGAAGGATTTACCAAGGTGCCAAGAAGAAACTTCTATAGCTCCATTGATTATAGACCTTGTTGAAGCTAATTTATTCTATAGCGTGTGATGGTAGGCTTCATGATAGAAAACCATGAAAACTTGGACAAAATATGCATAAGGAATGACTCCCAATCTAATAAACACTCAAAAAATAATGCATCAATGATAGAAACCATGATTATAATGTTGACGAATGAATATGGATAAACTCAAGAATAATGTGTGTAAGGAATCACCCAATGAACACATATATACTAAGTCAAGGCAATAGTGTTGAAAGTAAAAAAAACAAATAAACAAATAGAAAAATAAACAAACAAATAGAGAGATTGAAAATAAAATCAAAAGAAAGCATCCTAACAATGACAATGCCCCAGTAAGGTGGATCAAGGATAATTGACTAGGCTTAGATAAAGCAAATATTTTTGGATTTTTGAAATGTTATGAATGTTTTTGGCATTTTGAGGTATCTTAACTTGTTATAGAATGATAAGATACCTTCTTGTAAAATGATGAGAGCTTTTTTCTTTGGTTACTCACAAAATTATGAGAGCGTATTAAAAGGGGGACTAAGGTGACCTCAACATGAATTGAGAATGAACCATATAGTCTCAAAATGACCTCAAGTCATATTAATTCCATCCACATAAAAGGTGGGGAAAAACCAACTAAGTCCCAACAAGTTCTCAAATATGGAAAATGGCCAGTCAAATGAAAATAGTAATGGCAAGGTGATGTAGCAATGCATGATTCCCTTAGTTTTCCCATAGGTAGTTATAACTAAAATACAATGACATAGGTCAATGATACTAATTTTCCCATAGGTATTTATAGTTAGTATCAAGACTGATGAAACATTGATTTGCCCATAGGTGGTTATAATCAAGCTCACATAAACAAACATGCATATAGGATGAAAGATATATTGCTAGATCAACTGTCACATTACTTTCATAGAATATCATTATAAACATATATTGGATTGATTGTTAAAACTTGATTATAATCCCCCCACAAAAGGTGTGAGAAGAACCAAAGTAACCAAGATCAAAATAAGATTAGATAAGATGACTAAAAATAGGCTTTGGTCTAAATAGGAATGGAATGGCATTGTTAAGGATAATGATGGTCTAGATATATTGGATAAAATGGTAGTATAGTTGCCCCTAAGTGGTGGGGTTAAATGGTTAGGATCTACAATAATGGTAAATAGGCATATGTAACAATGGAAATGGTAGTGTGAAATGGTATGGTACATGTTTTTGGATTGGGTGTGGTTTTTGCTTATGTTATTCCTACTGATGTGGAGATGTACATCCTAATCAAAAAATGATACAAAAAAAATACTTGATCATGTTAATTTATATCCCACACTTCATCAAAATAATTACTTTATCAAAAATGGCCTATGTATTTGGTTACGAAGAATGATTTTTTGATCTTCATTGGTCATTGATTTTGATTCCTTCAAACATCAAGACAAGGTATTTTTATATCCTCTACAAAGGAAAGTGCAACCATGAATGGTAAATAAGGACAAATAATAGATGATAGGTTTGATTGTGAAATATAATGGTATATGATAATGGAATGTGGAATATTATAAAGACAAATTAATATTAGGATGTTCATTCACATGTAATGTTATTGATGCCAGATTTGACATAATTTTGGTTATGATAGGGCTAAAGACTTTTTCTCTCAAGAGGACCACCAAATTTTTTTGTTTTTTGATCTTGAGAGTAGAGACCATCTAATTAGGCTATATATTATAATCTATTTTGATTTTATCTTTTATTTTGTCTTCATCAAGTAGTGAATAACTTTTATGCTCAGGTATTGGTGCCTCAATGAGGTTTTCACCAATGAAGTTTTCTTGATTGTCCCATAACACCTTGAAGAAGGTTTCACTAAGGAATGTTAATTTTTGACTTTGATTGTCTTCTATCACTTCTAAAAAATTATCTCTAGAAGAATGTTATTCTATTACATGAATGTTTTCTTGGCCTCCTTTCTCTTTTTCAACTTCTATGTCACTATGGATGTAGTTCAACAAGTGTGATTCTGTTGATCCCAATCGACACTTGTGGGAGATGGAATGTCAATAATATGGTTCTCTTCATTGATTGTAATGTCTTATGGAATGGTAATGGAATGGGGAGAGGTTTCACAATCCTCATAAAAGATACTAGGAGAACTTGTGTCAAAGCTAAAGTAGTCATCCTCAAAAGCTATAGAAGGATCACAAATGTATTCAAATTGATCTATGAGGCATGTGTAACCAATGTTGTAATAATAATGAACATATTCTTATTTTGAATCTAATTTTGACTCAAAAGACTCTAAATCTAATGTTGAGACTAAATTTGATTCTAATTTTGATGCTAAATCTGATGTCGGCTCAAGAATAGAACTGGACTCTAATTATGATTCTTTATCAAATGGGTACTTTGTTGCAATGATGTCTTGTTGAATGTTTAGTTTTGGATAAGTGATGACCTATAATGGTATGATGGGCTCCAAAAAAATTGGTTTGTCAAAGTGAGACTCCTCTAGTATGGTAAATAGCTCAAGAGACAACTCCTCATAGATTGGCTTGTCAATATGAGGCTCTTGAAAAATAGGCACATGGTTGAGGTAATGATTTACCCAAAAGCAGTTATAATCATTAAGAAGTGACTCAACAAAGACTAGTTCATTAGAGTGAGACTCCTCAACAACTATTATGAGATAAATAGGTGATTCATCATAGGTTGACTTATCACAAGTGGTTGATTCAACAAAAACATCTTGGATTTGTTGGTTATCTTGGCCTTGGTTTTCAATGAGTTGGAAGATACCAGTTTTGAACATAGCTTGGTCTTCAAATGATTGGATGGGTTGAGGTTTGGTTTGGATTGGTACTGGATGATGAATGACTTATGGTTGGATAATGGTAGTGAAATAGGGAGCATGATTTCTCACATTATCCAAAGGATAAAGTCTTGAGATGGTAATGATAGGGCATTGTGGGGCTTGATTTCTCACACAAGCCAAAGGACTATGTCTTGGAATGATGAAGGGGTGTTGTGGAGCTTGATTGCTCACACAAACCAAAGGATGAGGTCTTGGTATGATAATGATATTCCTTGGATATTGTAGATCTTGATAGCTCATATAATCCAAAGGAGGGTTAGGGGTAGTAAATGATTAGATAAAAAAGAATGCCATGAAACCTAATTGCTTACACAAGCAAAAGCATCCAAGTCTTATTCATAAACCATATCATCTCAGTTGTGATTTGGATCATAAGTTGGTTCTTTATTGTGTTCCATGTACTAATTTTTGTAATGAGGGTATGGATCTGTATCCCAAACAACATTATCTATAGTTGGGTCTTTAAAGTCCTCTTCACAAGCCTCTTCATACTAGTCAAGGTCTTGAGTTGGATCATAAGTTGTTTCATGACTTTGTTCCCATGAATGATTAATATGAGGTGGATATAAATGTATCTCACAAACCATATTATCATCATTGGGGTCTTGACAAAAGCCATAAAGTTCATTTTGTGTGGCCATTCTATCATAAGTTAGTTTGTAAGTGAATCCACCATAAGTGTAGTTAGACATATCCATGTAAATGATGAAAGCTCTAAAATAAAAAGGCTTAGAGTTCTAAAAATTCTAAAAAACTATGTCTAAAGGATAAATGGTTTGAGCTTGGTCCAACTTGGTCGAATGGGTGGAGTTGTATCTCCAATATGGTCTGAAAGTGGAGTTGTATCTCCAAAATGGTTTGTGATTAGACTTGGCATAAAATAGCCTTACATCAAATGTCTAATGTCAAATTTCATATGCACAAAAGGTCAAGTGTCTAAATGAAAATTGGCATGTCAAAGGTTTAGGTCAAAGTGATCCAAGCAAGGTCTAAACTAGGAAAGGGAAAAGTTGAGTTGCTAGGTCTTTTGTCCAAATGTGGAGTCAAAAGATAGGCTCAAACAAATAGGAATGATAGGACTTTTGGCCAAATGGCATCAAAATATAGACTTAAAATAAAGGTTAATGATATTTTATTTAATCTAAAAAATTTTGGAAACAACTTTGACATAGACCTGACACATGAAATCAAACATAAACATGATCAATTGGCATAAGGCATAAGATAAAAGTCTCTTTGAGAAAGGTTGTGTTCTCCCAAATATAATCAAAAATAATGATGAGTATAGGCATTAAATAGACAAACCATCAATAGTATTCACATTTAGGTAATCGATTAACTGAAGTTATGCAATCTAAAAGAGAAACATCGGTGTATTAGCCCCATGAATTGAGACCTAAATAGAAATCAATCAATGTTTGGATCCAAAATTGACAAGGATAATTGAAAAATCAATGTTGAAACTATGATTTGACTAAACAATCTAGAAAATATTGGACAACATGATGACACAAGACAAAGGCTAAATGGTAAACATGACATGGTTTGAAACAAGGGTTTTTGGTGCAGGGTAAACTAGCCTTGAAACAAATTAATTAGCCTAGCGATGCAAGTATGATCAAATGATATGGTCAATACTTTGTTTTAAAGACTCAAATTCAAAATGGTTTGACATGATTTGGGTAGCATAACACTACCCTTTATAACTCAAATGACACACACACAAACAAGTTTATCAAAAATTTCAAGTCATAAGTGTGGTGTAAAATGGCCAGCATAACACCTCTTTAGACAAAAGAGTGACATATAGACAAATTGGTTTTGACATGTCTTATACATAAATAAACAATTTTTAGTCTCAAAACATACCAAGAGAAGATAAATTATCAAAATACACTAAGTACAATCATCCAAATCTTAATAAGGGTATGGCTTGTGGAGTTGACTAAACCATCAAGTTTTGAATGTCACTAGGGGAATCAATTGTAATGAATTTCACACCAAAAAATGTAAAATAAAATCATGGATTTTGGGTCTATATCACTTGGCTTGTTGAAAAAATGTCTATTCCTTTTTACAACTACTACATCCTATTGTTTGCTCAGTTTAGTGTGATGTATAAAATGCCACTACATCCCATGTGCAACTCTAAAAGATTCAAATAAAGTCAATGCTAGGAGATAAAACCCTAGGCCAAAGCTTCCCTAAAGAACTTGTGGGAGGTGATGAAGTCCCCCTCATAAGCCAAGATGCATAAAAACAAAGAAAACATGAAAATAGAAAGACTTTAGGGTCATTTTCAAGATCACCCAAACTTTTGACAAGTTTTTGGGGTGGCTTTAGATGACTTTCTTTCTAAGCCTTGGACTAGGATATTTGCAATAGTAATGTCACTTTTGATTCCAAGGGTTCCTTATAGGGGACAAATGGAAGAGCATACATGCAAAATACCTTTTTTGCCAAACAAAAATTAGATCAAAAAACTATTGAAGACAAAAAGCTTGGAAAGATGAGTTTAATTTTAAACCCAAATGAAATGTTTAGTGGTATTCATTTGACCCCTTGGTCTTAGTTTTAAATTTTGAAAAAAATTCATAAAAAATACCTAAATTCTTTTTTAAACACCAAAACAAAGTTCCTAATCAAAATTTAAACATACAAAAGTGATTTAAACATGTTTTGAGAAAATATCCCACTTGGTCCTACAACAAAATTATTAGCATGTCCTTTAGCTTTGAAACCCTTTTGAGTTTGAAACAAGAAACTTTGGAAAAGTAGGTCTCAAGTCTATGTTTTTGGAAAAACATAATGACTGACATTGATCAATACCATTGATGTCAGTTATCACCAACTGAGTGTTAGGGTGTGGAGCTAAAAACTTCACCAAGGAGCATTCATTATCAGGTTTGGGTCTACACAGACACCGGCGTCAGTCAGGAGCGACCGACATCAGTCACAGGTGGTTGCAGAGATGCCGACGTCAGTAGAAAGTTGGCCAACGGCAATCACAGACAAGCAGCAGGAACCGATGTCAGTTACCTGCGTGTCCAAAAAGCTATTTCCGTGGACAGAAGCGAGTGTTTGTATGATAAGTTTGAGTTGAAGTCTCGAGCTTGCATCTCTATTATTGGCATTACTATTTTTAGAGCCCTTGTTCAAGTGGCTTAACTACTTGTTGGGTGTACATGCTCAAGTCTGTTAATTCTATATGAAGAATTAGATCTTCCTAGCTTATTGTATTGTAGAAGAATTGGTGTGTGAAGAATAGTACAGAATTGAATCAATCCAGGCTTGTTGGAGTTGATTGTTTTTGAGAGAGAGAGCTCTTGAGGAATAGAGATCTATTGAGAGATCTATACATCTAGGAGAGGTGTGGAAGAAAGAAGCTTTCTTCAATTGTATTCCTTTTGTAAAGAGTTTGTTAATACAAGTTTTTAGGGTGTTTTCTTGTATCTCTTGTTCTTGTTATTATCATTCTAATTACTTGTCAATCTGATTTAATTCCGCATTTATTGCTGTCACAATTGTAATCTATTGTTGGATTGATCCCCCAACAAGTGGTATCAGAGCCTTGGTTACAGGTTCAGAGCTTGATAATTGGTATCAAAGTTCAGGTTCACTAACAGGTGGTTCAGATCTATGTAGTGTGTATTGATTACAAGTTCTCACAGGAGTTTCTGCAGGGATTTCTGTTTGAGTGGGAGAAGCAATGGCAGGTGAAAGTAAATTGAGAATAGAAAAGTTCAATGGCAAAAATTACCAACACTGGAGAATGCAGATAGAGGACTATCTGTATCAGAAAGATCTCTACTTACCGTTAAGAGGTATTGCAAAGAAGCCCAAAGACATGGAGGATGAAGAATGGGAAGTTCTTGACAGAAAGGCTCTGGGTTCTATAAGACTGAGTCTAGCATCCACTATGATATCCAATTTATTACAGGCAAAGTCTACGGTAGAGTTGATGACTACGTTAGCAAATTTGTATGAAAAACCCTCAGCTTCCAATAAGGTATATCTTATGAAGCAGTTATTTAATTTGCATATGAATGAAGGTGGATCTGTTTCTACTCATCTGAATGATTTCAATGGTATTGTGAATCAATTAAGTTCAGTGAATATAGTGTTTGATGATGAAATAAAAGCTCTTTTGATATTATGTTCTTTGCCTGAAAGCTGGCATGGCTTAGTAATGGCAGTAAGTAATACTGCGTCTGCATCAAATATTTTGAAAGTAGAGGATGTTGTTAGTGTTATCTTGAATGAGAAAATATGTAGGAAAAGCATAGAAGAGACATCTAGGAACGCTTTAAGTTTTGAGAGCAGGGGAAGGTAGAAAGAGAAGAGCAAGAAAGGCAGATCAAGATCCAAGTCAAAGGGGAAAGGCAGATCTAAATCTAGGAATGGCAGGAGGCCACAATGCTAGAATTGTGGAAAGATGGGGCACATAAGCAAAGATTGTTGGTCAAAGCCTAAGGAGGACAACCAGCATGAAGGAAAGGAAGAAGCCAAGATTTCAGGTATTGCACAGGATGCTTTAATTTTCTCTCTGCATAATAATATAGAATCTTGGGTATTAGATTCTGGTGCATCTTTTCATGCTACTCCTAACAGGGAATATTTCAGTGACTATATCCATGGAGATTTTGGAATAGTGTATCTAGGGGATGATGAGCCCTGTAAAATAATTGGCAAAGGTAAAGTGTAGCTGAAGATGCAGAATAGCAACACATGGGTGTTGAAAGATGTGATGCATGTTCCTAGCTTGAAGAGAAATTTGATTTCTGCAGGAAAGTTAGGGGATGAGGGTTGTACAGTAACTCTCACAGCAGAATCTTGGAAGGTGACCAAGGGTGCACTTGTTATGGCCAGAGGTAAGAGAGAAGGTACTCTCTATTTGTGTAATTGTGTTACTAACAAATCTCCTTTTGTATTATCTACTTCAGATGTGGATGCTAAATTGTGGCACTCAAGGCTTGGCCACATGAGTGAGAAGGGGATGTCAATTCTTAAGTCTAAAGATATGCTTTCAGATTTAAAAGGCATAGATCTAGAGTTTTGTGAGCACTGTGTATTTGGAAATTAGAAAAGGGTTAGTTTTCTCAAAATTGGGTCTACTAAGAAGAGGCACAAGTTGGAGCTTGTTCACACAGACGTGTGGGGACCGGCTCAGGTTGCTTCCATTGGAGGATCACAGTACTATGTATCTTTCATAGATGATGCCACAAGGAAGGTATGGATCTATTGTATTAGAAAGAAATCTGATGTATTTGATACCTTTAAAGTTTGGAAAGCTATGGTTGAGAATGAAATAGGTAAAAGATTAAAGTGCCTGAGATCAGACAATAGCGGTGAGTTCTGCAGTCATAAGTTCAGAGATTATTGTTACATGCATGGAATCCGTAGGCAAAGGATGGTTCCAAGGACACCTCAGCAGAATGGAATTGCTGAAAGGATGAACAGGACAATAATGGAGCGTGCAAGATGTATGAGATTGCATGCCGTTTTGCCCTTACAGTTTTGGGCACAAGCTGTTGACACTGCAGTGTACCTAATTAACAGAGGACCCTCTACAGCTCTGGATGGTGGTATTCCAGAAGAGGCATGGACAGGTAAAAAGGTTGATCTCTCATATCTCAAAGTTTTTGGTTGTGAAGCCTTTGTGCATATAGATAAGGAAAATATAAAGAAGCTTGATGCTAAGTCTATGCGATGTACGTTTATTGGCTATGGCTCAGATGATTTTGGTTACAGATTGTGAAATTTAGAAACTAACAAGGTAATCAGGAGCCATGATGTTGTTTTCAACAAAAGAGTGATGTATTGTGATTAGCTAAGGAAGTTGAATCAATCTGAGCAGAGCAATGGTGAATTGGATGAGGTAAAAGTCCAAGATGAGCTCGCAGGAAGAAGAAATAATCACTTACAGGAAAACACAGAGACCGACGTCGGCAGGGTAAAAACCGGCATCGACAGGACAGAAACCGGCGTCTACCATACAAAGATCGATGTCAGCCATACAGGTACTGAGGTTGGTCAGGTAGAATCGATGTCGGCCAGTAACAGGTCTGGAGGTGACCGAGGTCGGTCACTGTAAGAGAATTTGGGTGGACAGCGTGTTGTGGACGAGTCTCAGACACCCATCAGGAGGTCAAAAAGAGTGAGTAAGCCTCCAATTAGATATTCTCCTTCTTTATTTTATTTATTGCTAACTGATGGTGGAAAACCAGAGAGTTTTGAAGAAGCAATACAGGTGGAGTCCAAGAGTCAGTGGGAGCATGGCATGGTTGAGGAGTTGGAGTCCTTAAGAGAAAACCAAACATGGGATTTGGTTGAATTGCCAGCTGGTAAGAGAACACTTAAGAACAGATGGACCTATAGGTTGAAAGAAGGCAAGAATGGACAGATGAGATACAAGGCCATATTAGTGGTAAAAGGATTTGCACAAAAGCCAGGTATTGACTTTGGTGAGATTTTTTCTCTTGTTGTTAAAATGACTTCAATAAGGGTTGTATTGTCTTTGGTTGCTTTTGAGGATTTGCATCTTGAGTAGCTAGATGTTAAGACAGCATTTATTCATGGAGATTTGGATGAGGAAATATATATGGAACAGCCAGAAGGATTTGAGGTCAAGGGTAAGGAGAAGTTTGTGTGCAGGTTGAAGAAAAGCTTGTATGGCCTCAAGTAAGCTCCTAGGCAATGGTACTTAAAATTTGACAGGTTTATGACTGAGCATGGCTATAGTAGGTGTCAATCAGACCATTGTGTGTATTTCAAGAGATTTGATAATGGTAGATATATTATTCTATTATTGTATGTAGATGATATGTTGGTTGCAGGATCTCACATGCAGGATATCTCAGAGCTTAAGGTGAAATTAGCTCAAACGTTTGCTATGAAGGATTTGGGAGCAGCAAAGAAAATCCTTGGCATGAGCATTAAGAGAGACAGGAAAAATCACAGGTTGATATTGTCTCAAGAAGATTATGTGGACAAGGTGTTGAAACGATTCAATATGCAGGATGCTAAACCGGTAAGCACACCTTTGGCTGGACATTTTAAGTTGAGTAAAGAACAATGTCCTAATTCATATGATGAGGTAGAGTACATGAGTAAGGTTCCATATTCTTCCACAGTAGGGAGTTTGATGTATGCAATGGTGTGTACTAGACCGGATATTGCCCAAGCAATGGGAGTGGTAAGTATATGGCCAATCCAGGTAAGGAACATTGGAAAGCAGTTCAGTGGATCCTTAGATATCTGAGAGGAACCAGCAGTAGGCACTTGTGCTATGGAGGTTTAGATACTTCTCTACATGGCTATGTAGATTTAGATATGGCAGGTGATTTGGATGGCAGGAGGAGCACTACAGGTTATGTTTTTACTGTAGGTGGAACGGCGGTTAGCTAGATATCTAAGTTGCAGAAGGTTGTTGCCTTGTCAACTATAGAAGCAGAGTATATTGCAGCCACAGAAGCTAGCAAGGAGATGATATGGATGACACGGTTCATGGATGAGCTTGGTAGGGAGCATGAGAGTTGCAGATTGTATAGTGACAGTCAGAGTGCAATCCATTTGGCTAAGAACTCAGCCTTTCATTCAAGAACAAAGCACATACAGCTAAGTTATCACTTCATACGACAGGTATTGGAAGATGGTGAGTTGAAGCTGGAAAAGATCCATACAGATAGGAATCCTGCTGATATGTTAACCAAGCCAGTTACAAAGGAGAAGTTGAATCTTCATTCAACTTCTGTTGGTCTTCATGATTGAGTTGAAGATGGAGGAGCTAGAAGATGTTGCTGTACAGGTACTGGTGCAGCTGTTTATCTCCAAGTGGGAGATTGTTAGGGTGTGGAGCTAAAAACTTCACCAAGGAGCATTCATTATCAGGTTCGAGTCTACACAGATACCAGCATCGGTCAAGAGCGACCAACGTCGGTTACAGGCAGTTGTAGAGACACCGACGTTGGCAAAAGGTCGGCCGATGGCGGTCACAGACAAAGCAACAGGAACCGACGTCGGTTACCTGCGTGTCCAAAAAGCTATTTCCGTGGACAAAAGCGAGTGTTTGCATGATAAGTTTGAGTTGAAGTCTCGAGCTTGCGTCTCTATTATTGTCATTACTATTTTTAGAGCCCTTGTTCAAGTGGCTTAACTGCTTGTTGGGTGTACATGCTCAAGTCTGCTAATTCTATATGAAGAATTAGATCTTCCTAGCTTATTGTATTGTAGAAGAATTGGTGTGTGAAGAACAGTACAGAATTGAATCAATCCAGACTTGTTGGAGTTGATTGTTCTTGAGAGAGAGAGCTCTTGAGGAATAGAGATCTATTTAGAGATCTATACATCTAGGAGAGGTGTGGAAGAAAGAAGCTTTCTTCAATTGTATTCCTTTTGTAAAGAGTTTGTTAATACAAGTTTTTAGGGTGTTTTCTTGTATCTCTTGTTCTTGCTATTATCATTCTAATTACTTGTCAATCTGATTTAATTTCACGTTTATTGCTGTCACAATTGTAATCTATTGTTGGATTGATCCCCCAACACTAAGATCTGACTGATGTTAGTTCTACTAACCAACATTAGTTAAACTAAGTAATCGATGTCAATATTTTTACTGACATCGATTACTGTGTAAAAAACATGGAAACCAAAAATGATAAAATAAAGTTAGAAAACCAATTTTCAAGTGTTTTAAAATCTCAAATAAGCTTTTTAAGGCTGCAAAAGTATCTCCTTCATGTGTAGGATGTGTCTAGTCCCACCAAACATGCCATTATGTGATCTAGGAATTTGACTTAAGATAGGATGGTTAGTATGGTGTTAGTTCCAAATTTTAAAAAATGAAATAAACACACTAAAATAATAACATATCTAGGCTAAACAATAGGGAGAGCTTAGTTAACAAAGATAAATGACAAACATAACAAAAAATAAAGTAATGAAAACACAAGAACTCCTTCACCTTCCTTGGATGCTCCAAATATCTATGTAGTAGTCGTTTGATCAGCTTGTGCTTCAATAGGTCTTCTTCAATGGAGTGTGGATACCTTCATCTCCTCTTGGCACCTTTGGCTTATGGCCTATATTGGATTGGAATCAATTTTTCATGGTAACACTAGTTGTTTGAATCTTTTGGAACCGATCCTACATTATAACTTTGCACAAATTAAGCTTAGAAATGATGTTGTGAGGGCTCCTATTTATAGATTTTTGGGTTTGATTAGAATCAACCTCAATCGTCCATCTTAAGATTGAGATATGTGGTTGAGGATTAATTATTTTTTTATAATTTTATTTTTAATTATCCTCATCATGACATTGGAAGAAGGGGTAATTAAGAGGCATGGAGGGCATCATGGAAGGCATTGATGAGGCATGGAGGGCATGAATCCTAATATTTGTGGCATTTATGGCCTAGGGATGTCTTCCCAATAAATGAGGTCACTTGATGATGCATATATTCCATATTCATTTTCAAAAAAAATTATTAAATAAGTCTCCATGGAATTCTTGATTAGGCTTTGATTTGGATTATTTAGCTCTTAGGCATGATTACGCACATTGTTCACAAATTACCCAAATTGATCAGAATGCCTTGTTATTGGTCCTAAATTTGATTGGATTGGAATTGGAAGTCACTATTAGATGTGTTGGATGTGTATTACCATTTAGGATGTTTTAAAAAACAAATAAAAAAGGTATGAGTCTTGTGAAAAAGATTTAATAGAAAAGAGCAGTCCAAAGCACAAGTGCAAATTTGGCATTTTGACTCAAAATGAACTAATAAAATTTAGTTGGCCCATCAATTGCATTGCCCCATTTATGGATACCTTAGCAAGAATTAGCATTTTGAATATATCATTTTCACATCATTTAACATGTTTTAGTGTTTTTAGGCCAAATTGTGCATTTCAGGTAGAAACTAGCCAAAAGCCTAATTAGAGATTATCGATGGCCAGTTTTAGGTGTCTACCCCAGGTACATGGCTTAGTATAGGAGATTTCTCTTCACACTTCATAGAACTAGAGCCAATCTAGGCTACTTATCCAAAATATACCTTCTGCCTAGAGTTTATACTCCACCAAATAACATAGTGGGTTCTCCCCTTGGTGGTGAAATCCAAGTAGGATAGCCGGTAGAGTAGGGTGATCCACCAAGTGATGAAATTCTGATGGGCCTTTTCTCAATTGAGTTTAGATGTTTGTTTTTTTTAGTGTGATATGGTTATGTAACATAGGTGCACTACAATTCATTCATAATGCTTGTAATTAACTAGGTGAGCTAACATGTAGCAAGTAGATAATGAAATGTAGTAAGTTTTAAACCCAAATTTGAAATGTTTAGATTAAAATGAAAAAAAAGATGAAATAGGAATAGAGAATGAAATTCACTATCTTAAAGTGCATGCAAGAGGAAGTAAAGAAGATATTCTTTCAATTTGTAATAAAAATGATGAATTACTTTTAAAGGTAAAGAGAAAAGAAGAAAATTTTAGTTTATTATTTAAATAAAAAATAAAATATTGAATTTTTGGTTTTAAGAGAGAAGAGGAGGAAATTGCAAGAAATGAAGTTTCCACTATAATTCACCTATATGAATTCTTAAACCAAGCAATGAACTCAAGGAAAACTCTAGGGTCCCACTGAGCATGCCAGAAATGTTTTCCTAAAATTTGTGTATTTCAAGTCTAAAGAAAAATAGAGAAGAATGATAGGGATAAGTGATTAGAATGAACTCAAATTGGTTTGCATGTTATATCCAAACATTGTGAACACTCCTCTTTGGCTAGGGAGGAATACCTACAAGTAAGAAATAACTACTAAAAAATGTTTGTTAGTAGATAAATGAGTGGACTCTCAAGCTACGTGCTTATTCTAGGAAGTGTGAAACTTCCTTAGAGATGAAATTCCACTTTTGAGAGACAAAAGAGTAATAAATAACTAAAAGAGAGGTAAACAGAGTGAAAAAGAGATAATGTTACTATTATTTGTAACTTGAGTACAATAAAGAGTAACAAAGTGCAGGTGGTATATTTTACTTGTATTTTAGAAGGTGTTTGGGTAGGTTTTGGAAAGGTTAGGAAATCCATAGTTGCCAATGTTGGTAAAGAAGTTATCGATATTGGTTATGCTACTGAGGTCAGTGGGTGAAGGTGATCGATGTTGGTTAGGTTATTGAGGTCAGTAGGGGTAATAATTGCCTAAGAGCTTACAGAGGGCTTTTCCAAGTTTGAGAAATGGTTTTGGTTAACTCTAGGAGATTATGGAGAGTTGTGTGTGAGAGAGAGAGACTATGGTTTAGAAGGATCTAGTTAGAGGTTTGGTGTGTTGGGTCAAGGAAAAACAAGTATGTAAGCTTTATAACTCCCTCACATGGGTCAGTCAAGAATGTGTAAAGAAAGGAATAGTACATGTAAGGTGATAGCAAAGTAAATACTTAAAATACCTATAGAATAAGTGATATATTTAGTGGTAGTGGTGACTGAACAATAAGTGCTAGATAGATGGCTCTTATTAGGTAGTTTGAATTGATGCCATAAATAGAGAAAATAAGTGGGTACTATTGGTCCTTAAGAGCTTGGTTCCTGATCTGGATTGACTTATGTAAGATAACAGTAAGCTAAGATGTCAAAATTGAATGTCGAGAGCTTGCATGTAAATAAGAATGAGTTTTCTTGATTTCTATTGACCAAGACATAAGGTTGAAATTTAGCTTATATAACTAACATCGATGATCCCACCAACATTAGCCATGGGCTGAATGATGTCAGTGGTCTTAGAATAGGTAAAACTACTATTTTTGGCTAGTTTTTTGTTACTCCTCATGCCAAGTGTGGCATTCATTACAAAATGGTAAAAATAAGAGGCTAAGATAGATGTAGTTAATTAGGAATTCAGTTTGAGGTGAGAATAAGTCTTGGGTGGTTAGGATAAGAGGACTAAGTCTAGAGGTGACTCATCAGGTGAGAATCAATCATAGGATGAGGTGGCCAGATAAGGTGGTAAAAGGGGTTTTTTATTAATTTAATTAAGTATTTTAAATTAATTAAATAAGTGAGGGTTAAAAGCATGGGTTAGGGAGGCTAATTTTTATTATTAAAAAATGACCTAAAGGGGGGGTTCAACATAGGGAGTTATGCATGTGTGTGTGATGTAATTTTAGTGTCTATAGTAAGAAATAAAAACCTCTCATGGATTCATCTCTAATCATCTTCTAGAATCATTACATGTAATTTGGCTTATAGACCTATTAAATGGGGCAAGTTCACAAATGAAATTAAATCAAATATAGAAAATGCTAAAAATCCTAATAAAAATTAATTAAAATGTTAAACCTAATTAAATGCATAGTTAAAGTATGCATGTGCAATTAATGAAATTTTAAAAAAATAAATTCAAAAATCAAGAATATCCTAGCTTTTCATGATTACCTTTTGTGAGTTGTCAAGTCTTTTAAAATATCTCACCCATGCCTATTCATTCAAAATCATGAGATTTTGACACATTTTAACTCTACTGGGGTTAATTAACTCACTTAGGTTATGTTTGAACCCATTTTATGCTTAAACTAGACTTTAACTCACCTTGAGTTGGGGTTAGTTTCTAAGCCTATAAATATAACCATTTGCCTCTTCATTTGGAGAGCATGGATATTGTAGATTTATAATGCAATTGTTTGCATAAGACTCATGAAAACAATGCTATAATTCTAAAATACTGAGCTAATTCATCAAGCAAGCATAAGTTACAACCCAACCATTGTGCTAAGGAGAGAATGAGATAGCCAAACTCCATTGCCAAAGACTATTTGAATAGGAGACGAGTAAGCCAAGAATAAATCACTTGGATATCTCAAGGAAGGTAAGGTATTTGTCATTCTTTACATTTTAGTTGTCCCTTCATATGTATTTTATTCACCATGGTCCCCCTAAGATGTAGGCTTAAAGATGTTAGCATGTTAGTGTTGATTTCATTTTTTTTGGTGAAACTAACACTCATTCTAACCTCATCTCTATTTTAAAATTACTATGATCACAATATCCAAGATACATTAATTTAAATCACCTATTTGAAGGTCAATCTCTCTTCTTTGGTATATTATAACTCCTTGGCTTATGATTGTATTCTTGAGAGCTGACTGTAGGTCTCTTTATTCATTTCTTAACTATTCAAGAACATAGACATGTATTCTTTTTGAGCTCCCTCATTTAGGATATAAAATTCATACTAGTCAAGCATTTGGTTAATCTAACTAGGCACCAAGAAGATAAAAAATTCTTAATACTACCAAGTCATATGCCTGTTATAGGTTATGACCCTAGAATAGGCCTATAGGTGTCTCTAAGACACCTAATTGCAAGCATATGAATTCTTCCCAAGGGTTTATGACATTAATGGAGTCATATTTGTATTAATAACCATTCATTGATTGCCCATATTTATCATAGACTCATGTCATGACCAAACCTTCACAAATATTATGGCCTTTCTCAACTATTGGTGATTGTATGAGGTTATCTTGTACAAATAAAGACTATGTTTAACCTTGGGGAGGTCACCAATCATTGGTATGATCCTTGTCCTTGAATTTATTGAAACTTTATGAGATAATATGAGAATATACCTTCAAAAATACATCTTCTATCCTATCTTTCACTACATTTTCATGAGAAAACCTTGTTTGTTGGTGTATTGATTATAGGTAGTAATTTTACCTCACTTTAACATGGTTATCATGGTCTTATACAAGATTAGTATGACTAAGATGATTCATGGTGATCTTGACTCCTTACGATAATGAAACCATGGAGTGGAGATGGATAGAAGGTGGGAAACCATGAATGGAGGATGGGAAGCTATCAATGGAGTGTGGAAATAAGCTTATGCAATGAGAAAGGTAGTGAAATATAGTGATATGTGGATGAACCAAAATGGAGGTGGAAAAGGACATGAAGAGCATGTAAAAATCAAATTTAATATCCCTATGCAAGCATGAACATACCCTTCACCACACATACAAATTTTGATGTCATTGAAGGAGCATAAGAGGGTGAAATTGTAACCTAAGAGTTTGCTAGGAACCTTAAAAAATGCTAGAAAACTTTAAAATTTACTAAACTAAGACTCCTTGAGGAATATTGAGAGTAAATTTATGATATTATTGGAAATTAAGCTTCATGAAACTTTAATAATATTTCATTATGAACATATGAACATTAAGGAGAGCTTTTCAAATAAGAATTCAATAAAAATTGAAACTCTTTCTCTCTCTTAGATTATACAATTCTTTTTCCTTTGCTTGTAGATTGTAGAATTTCACTCCTTTATCTTCTTGAGATATATTTTGTACTAAAACATGTGTAAAATTACTGATGTATTCCATGTAAGGGTTAGTCATGTCTTTGAGAAGCTCCATAAACTTGAATTTTCTTGCCATGATGCCCTAATGAAGAGAAATTGTAGAAAATTGACTACCTTCCTAGATGCAAGACTGTTGATGCTTACCTTGAACTAAAAGGGATTATTAATTAAGGATAAAAGACCAATTTTATATCCACTTTCTCCAAAAGGAACATCTCTAAGTCTAATTTCTTTGGTCAAAATCTTAGACCTTTATTTTCTCTCTCATGGTCGTACTACTTGTAAACTTGAAGGGCTCTCCCTATGTGTAAACAAGCAAGATAATTAGAAGGGACCAATTTTGGGTCTATTTTTCATCCTTTTTGCATGAAATTATTTTTAAACCCTTTATATTCTTATTTATTCTTACTCATGGCCTCAGTTGTATGAAAAAACTATACGATTCCATACTTTTCATGAAATATGCATGAAATAACCCCTTTCTTTGCCTTTTATTCACACTTAAATATCATCACCCCAAATTTAATGAATTTGATTAGAATAATTAGTAATTTATCATGTTAACACATTTAATAATCCATTTTACATAATTTTGGGCCAAACATTTGGCTCGTGTGAGCTAAAAATGGGCTTTTTGGCTTAAAACTTGCATGAAATACATTATCAAAACATGAAACTTTAGGAATAAGGTCAAGTATGTGTATGACTATATTTGAAGGTAATTTAGGAATTTTAATAGAATTTTGACTCATATTTTAACATTTAAATACCAAAACTTGTCTTTTTGACCAAAATACACATACTTGGGCACCATGTAAAGGCTATTATTAGGGTCCTAAAATTTTTTTACTTATATGGGTTGGTATTTAGCCTTGATATGCCAAATGACCAACACATGGTTATCCAAATTATACGTGTATAAACATTCCAAACTAAATTATCCATAATCATGAGCTAGTCTGAGCATAAGTCAAATTACAGGTGTTCATTAGGTAGAAGTTAAAAGTTTCCTATAGGTGATGATCTATGTTTGAACATTGTATTTCATGTCTTTAGTTTCTCCTTGCATTAATAAGACCTCTAAAACCTATTTAAACTCATTGATATTTTGAGAACCATGATATCTACCCTATATCATTAATTTAATATATGTCATTATTACATTGCAATGTTTTAGGTTCTTTTAGCTCAAAAGAACTATATCTCTCTGAGTATTTTCAATAAAGATTTGTCTGAGTTGAAAACCACTCAACCATCATCTCTCTTTGACCAAAAAACCTCCTTATTGAATTATCATGTTATTATTATTCCTAGGATATAATAATGAATCCACTAGGCTTACATACATCTCATAAACTTCCACCAATAGATGTTATTGTGTATGATCAGAATCCCTTTTAGAGAAGTTAAGGTAAAACTTCCCACTTTGTAAATTTTCTAACTCTACACCTATGTAATAATAAATGAAGGGTTTGAGTGAAGTTTTGACTATGTTCAAGCCTTATATACCTTCAATCCAATCTCAAAATTGTCAAATATCTATCATAAAGTCCAATTATCTCATCAACCCACTATCTAAACACTCCTACATAGTCCTATAAGTGACTATTTTAGGATTACTTGACTATATCAAGTGTCATAGACTTACCTTCCATCAATGATCCTCTTGAGTAAAAAATTTAAATGGAGAAAATAATCACCATGATCTAAGGGTTTGAACATAGGTGTGTTATCCTTAACCTAAATCCATTCACAAGAGGATGAAACTCTACAATTGTAAAATATTGCTCTTAGTTCTCAATGGTGCTCACTCTTAGCATAAGGATGATTATACCTATCCTTTCATATCCACACATTCCAACCAATTTAAAATATACATTAAATTATTAGACATTCTTTTCTATACCATATGTACTTCTTGTTTCACACAAATAAATGCAATCAGATAAGAAAGTTGAGGTGTTACGGTTATGTAAGTAGTTTGAAGGTGCTAACAATCTTAGTTATTATTAATATATTATGGACCACTAGTATTATAACTATGATAATGAAATGGATGTATAAATGGACCCCTAAAATCCACCAAGTGTATTCACTTCAACTCTCCTTACCCTATTCTTACCAATAGAAACCATTTGACCTTCTTGACCTACCCAAGAGAGCGATAAGAGAGAGAAACTAGTTTTTGATATTTTTGGACCTATTAAAGCTCTTTGAGACTATAAAATACCTATGGGAATGCCATAACATATTATTGAATCCTCACACATGTCAAGTAAGTCACCTTAGTCTGTACAACTACCTAACACTACCTTTTTATAATGATCTTCTTGTTCTTACATTGTACCTACAACATTTTCATTTCAAAATAGTCTTTTAAAATTCCTTGAAAGGAAGTATGTTAGGTTCATCCTTGAAATTCTTTTAATTTTGGTTAAAATTACATACAACTCTTTAACATGACCAAAAGGTGGCAAAAGGCACATGATACAAACTAGATAAATATGACCAAGTTAGAACATATTAAGTGACTCTAAAACTATGACTTAACATTATTTAGGACCATGCAACCACTTTTAGACCTATAAGGACATTATAAAAAGTTTTAATATGTAGGGGGTTGACCAAATTTGACCTAGGGTGAAATTTGGTCAACATTTTTATGATTTCCTAGGGGTAGCATACCTACTATGCTAAAGACTCATTGTCTTCTCCTATTATTGTGAAATGAAGTCACCCATATGCTTCAAATGACATTTAAATGCATCTAAAAGGACACCAAACTCACACTAAACACAACAAGGAAATAAACACACAAATAAATACACAAAAACACACACTTGTTCTCACAAGCACTTAGGGAACACAATAAAATAATAAGCAAACTAGAATATATACAAATTAACCTGAAGCAAAATTTCTCTTACTAGATCAAAGGGGAAGTTTTCATCATATCTTGCTCCATGAGATGAAGGGGTATTTGAATCATTTTTCATTTTGATCTTTGGTTTTGATTTTATCAAATCCTTCATGCTTTCCACTCTCCTTGGCATGATCTTTAATGCAACCACAACAACTACAAATATATCACCTATGAAGGTGAACTCTTCTTGGACTTCAACAATCTCAATCTTCTCACGAGACCCCTCATCTGGAACTTCTAATTATGTTTTATTCAAGCATGATTTCTTGACCTCCATGATAATTTAAATGAGATAAAATTTATTACCAGCTACAAGCTCATCAATCTCTTCAAGGAACTTTATATAGTGAATCCATTCTTCATCATTATCCTCCATTAGTATGTCTTGTTCTATCTCCTTGTGCTCTTGAATCTCAACCTTAAAAAGGTATTAAAGTTCTTAGATAAGTTTAATATGTTGTTTCCAATCATCTTTGACTTATTTCTCCTTAAGAACCATAACCTCTTCAAACTCATCTTCTTGACCATGCTCAGGAATGTCATAGTCATCATAGATTGATCCATCATGTATTTAAAATTGGTGATGTTCTCCAAGACATGATTTTTCAATAATAAACTTACATTCCTCCTTAACAATCTCATTTTCCTCTCCTATAAGTAATAGATTTTCATGACCATCATATTCCTTGAACATGTACAAACAAGTCTGCCACATGTCTCCACCATATATTTGAACCTGCTCATGAGAATAAATAAACTCAGTTGATGTGATGTTCTTATCAATCACCTCCTCTCTCATGTCTTAATCAAGATATTTGTGAACAACTACAACATGGTCTAGATCTTCTCTTTCTTCACTCAATAAGGTTGACTTGTGCTTGTATTCACAAAGGTGAGTCCCTATAGTGAACTATTCATCATAGACACTTGAGTCCTCTTATTGATCAGTTGTAAATTTAGCTTGGTCTTCTTTACATGCCTCTCATAGGATGGGTTCTCTTTCAAGAAGGGATGAGGTTGGAGTGTGGTGAACAAGTTTATGGATTTCAAAGGGAGTATGACATGTGATAGATGTCTCATGAATGGGAATGGGGATGGAATGAGTATACTTGAAATTGGGAGACTCTTGAAAGAATTATTGGAGATAAAAAAGGTTAAACTGGGCTATATTAATTTCATTTTATTCATCAACCACCTCTTCCTTATCATTGTCTTCTTAAATTTCATTGTTAGTTGTAACTTGATCATCCAACTTCTCAAGCGAGGTCTCTTTTTTATGTTCAAAATCTTCTCGAATAGACTTCCAAGATGTATAAGTTATAGGTTATTGGGGAGATAGAAATGAGGCTTGAAAAAACACAAGGTCTTCTTTCTTGACATTAACTTCTTGGTCCTCACTCTTTGAATCTTTCTTTCCCTAAGACTTCACTACTTGGTTCCAACTTGGAACTTTGAGGCTATTAAGCTCTTTAGGAAGATCCTCTTAAGTATGGTGAATGATTTCATGAGGAAAGGATTATGATAAAATTGATGTGGAATGTAAGAAGACTCTTGGGGATGGGAGGGAGAGACTTATTCTTAAACAATATTTTCACCTTTTTCATATCCTTTTTGAGGCCCTTTAACAGCTATAAGTTGATCCTCAACTTCTTGGTTTTCCAACCTTTCTAATATATCTACCCACCATTGGATATAACATCTCATTTCATGAAATTATTCATTTATGAAATATTTAGTTCCTCCTCATCTAACCTGCACTTATTCATAAATAATTAAATTGACTTTCTCAACCTTTATATGAGACAAATAGGGATCACATAAGGTTCCATATTCCTTTTTTTCATTACCCTTTCTAATTTTATAATATTTGGCATGAGTGCCAAAAATGATTTAGCTTGAGGTGTAATTTAATTATGAGGAGGATATGAGTAGGGGTTTTTGTGAGATCATAATTATTGAGTTTATTTCCTTTGGTATTGACCTTGAAAAGGTTGTCTATGAACTTGAGGAAGACTGTCTCCAAGAAGCTACCTCTTAATAACTTAGACTTATTATTCAATATTATTAAGAATATCTTCTTGATATCCTTCTTAATAATTCTTATCAATAACTTCATGATCATATGGAGGAGTGCACTGATCATAGGGTCACTATGGCTCATAGGGTTGATAACAACCTTGATACGATTGTTGAAGAACATAGTGTGGGTCATGATAAGGTTGATAGGGAGGTGTATAGTAAGAAATATCAACATATATATCCATATCAAATTCATTAGTCAAATGAAACATAAGACTTGATCAAAATATTTTACAATAATTACTAGGGCTATTGGTAACTAGCTGATTACATTTAGAGTCACCAGTATTGCTTGCTTGAATGCTTCCAAAAGCTGATATGTAGAAAAAAAAACCAAAAACATTCCACTCTTTTGTATCTTGGTCCCACCAAGCATGTTAAAACTATTATAACCAAATTTTCCACCCTTGGAGGAGGTGATTTAGACCTCTCCAAATTTGGATAACATGGGATTACCCCTAGACCTGTGGGTTATCTATAAAAGGGGTAAACTTCTAGATTATGGGCTAGCTCCCTTGATCTATCTATTTAGGCTCATATACTACACTAGGTTAATCAATTTTGGTGGTGAAAAGGGAATAAGGAAACATAAAATTAACCTAAATTAATGGAGGTGATACACCAAATATATATCCACAAACATACTTGCATTTTCACTAAGAAGGCAGGCTACTAAAATTAACTTTAACTCAATGTTGTTATAGCATAAGTGTTTATCATGAAGGTAAATTTTTATGCATATCTAGAGGTGGATGAAAAGGATTTCTGATCCTAGACAATGTTAATCTCTCTTTCAATTTAAATACACCTTAATAAATAGTTACACTTCATGAGACTTGTTAGAAGACATGCTACTACTCACATAATGCATACAAGAGCATAATGGAAACAAGGAGAAGACATTCATCACTTGTCATCCAAATGGACTACTTAAAATACTTAAGCAAGAGATACAGAGACAAAATCAACCTTAGGGCAAAACAAGATGTCAAACTAGTAGGTCTTTGCCATACCAATTGTGGATTATTTATAAAGCCAAAATAGCTTGAATATATAGAGCATAGGAGAGGAAAGAGAAGTGAAGCTGAATAGTCATAATGCCAAGTGTCAAGGATTTAAGGCTAGTTACAATGCAAGGAAATGAGTTGGAAAATATTTCATGAAGTCCTATTGAACATCTATCAATCTGAAACATAGCATCTTTTTGAGGTTGGTATAGAGATATTCATTGTCTTACTTGAAATTGCCTTCTTAATGAGGAGTTCATTAATTGTCCAAAACTATTGTAGTAGTCAATGACACTTATACTCTAACTTGGGAAGTTTTAAATAATATTTTTAAAGCCCTTATATGATCCATAACTGATAACTTCTTCTTTGACACTTATTGTTTACTTCTTTGTAGTTGCTCACTAACCCTATAAGCCTCAATGCTCACACTTTTCACTAAGATGACTTGTATATGTTCATGGATATTAATTTTAGGGATGGTTAACACATTTTTAGGCCTAAATTTTCTTTTTTTCTATCATGTATATCTCAAATTAACTTAGCATCACACTTCTCACTTCTAATTTTGACAGTCACCCTCTTTTTCATTATCTTATTAAAGACTACTTAGAATGACCAACTTAATAGAGGTGTTTCTAGGCATGATCAAGTTTAAAATTTAGTTTTATGAGTTATAGTACATCTCTACACACCTCTCACCATGACTTTCACCTATATTTTCCCTTCTACACCTTAAATTCAACCCAAATCTTGTAGAAAACATAGAATTAAGCCTATTTGTACAAGTGATAGTATAGAGTAACTAGATTTCAATGAGCCTAAGAGAGTTACAAGTGGATACAAAATAATTTCAAGGCCAATTGACCCATCCTTAATTCATTTACATTTATTTTTCCTTCATCAATCTCTTGTGAGGGTTTTAGGTCATTTAGGCTATTAGTGATGATTCATAAAGGTTAAATGCTTAACCTTCAATACAATTCCATTAAGTTTGAGTATAGGACCCTCCTAAACTACCCCTAAGTTCTTGAGGTCCCATGCACATTGTCTGTCTAGATATGAGTGAGAGAAGTTGGCTCTCAAGCTCCTACTATGCATTCTAGACACCCTTGATAGAAAGGAAAGCCAACATGCTCAATTATTAGTTGTTATTTATAAGATTATGGATCTAATAAAACCTACATTATCCCATAAAATTCATCACATGGCTTGGAAAGGTCATACATTCATATGAATGAAGTTAGGCACCTTGAGGTTTCATGCCTAGTTCTAGGCCTAAAGGCCTAGACTATGTATATGAGTATATGACCACCTATGAGTGATTACAATGGATTTATATATTTATAAACACTAATTTATGCCCAATTTGACTCTACACATCATCATAAAATCCTTTAAGAGTCTCCCTTTCATCCATTTCTCATTCATACATCATATTTGTAGGTTATGTTGATTGTAGAGTGCCTCTTGTCTAAGACAAAATAGAGGACACTTCCCCTATTAATTTAAACTAAGTGAGACCACGAAAGCCTATTTTAGTTCATATTGAAATTTTTTACCAAGTTTAAAACCAATATCATCCCTCTAAAGCCTTCAACATCTCTAATTCATAAAACTAGCTCATAAGTTTTGTGACTAACAAGATTTTGGTTTACTAAGTATGGAGTTTGAAACCTAGCTTGGATCAAATTATGTTCTATTTTCCTTGCCTCTAAGTATCTCATAAAATTTGGTATCATCACTCTAAAAATGGATTAAACATGGTTATCCACCTTATACCTTTGCCAACCTTCTAAATTGCATTCTCCATAAGCATGAACTATTATAAGAATAAGTCAAATTGTAGGTGTCCATTAGGTAGAAGTTTAAAGTTTCTTATAGGTTATGATCCATTTTTGAACACAATATTTCACATTTTTTGTTCTTCATTAGGTCACTAGGACCTCTCACACCTATTTAAACTCACTCCTATTTTTAAAACCATGATATCCTCCATATATCATCAATGTACTATATGTCACTATTACATTGCAATGTTCCAAGTTCTTTTGGCTTAAAATAATTGTATCTCTCTCTACATTTTTAATCAAGATTTGTCTGAGTTGAAAACCACTCAACCATCATCTCTATTTGACCAAACAACCTCCTTCTTGAGTTTACATGTTACTAATAGTCCTAGGCTACAATAATGAATCCACTAGACTTACACACATCTCATAAACTTCCACCAATAGATGCTACTATGCATGAGTAGAATCCCTTTCAAAGAAGTTAAGGTAAAATTTCCCACTTTGAAAATTTTCTAACTTTACACCTCTATAAGTGTCAATGAAGGGTATAAGTGTAGTTTTTACTATTTTTAAGGCTTATATACCTTTAATCCAATTTCAAACTTATCAAATCTCTATCATGAAATCCAAATCTCTCATCAACCCACTGTCTAAACACTCATATATAGTCATGTAGGTGACTATTTCAAGATTATTTGATTGTATCAAGTGTCATGGATTTACCTTCCATCAATGATCTTCTTGAACACAAAATTTCAATGGAGAAACTAATTTCCATGCTCTAAAGGGTTGAACATTAGTGTGTTAGCTTTGAACTAAATCCATCCACAGGAGGATGAAACTCTACAATTGCCAAACATTACTCTTAGCTCTCAATGGTCCTCACTCTTAGCACAAGGATGATTCTACCCATATTTTCATATGCACATGTGTCAATCAATTTAAAATTAACATGAAATGAGTATACATTATTTACAATACCATATACACTTCTTGGTTCACATAGACAAATGCAATCATATAATAAAATTGGGGTGTTGGGGTTATGTAGGTAGTGAGAAGGTGCTAATAATATTAGTGATTGTTAATAAAATATGGAACACCATTATTATAACTATGACCATGAAATGGAATTACATAGGGACTTGTAAAATCCACCAAGTGCATTCACTTCAACTCTCTTTACCCTATTTATACCAATAAAAAACGGTTTAACCTTCTTGACCTACCCAAAAGAGCAATAAGAGAGAGAAATTGATGTTTTCCATTTTTAAACCTATTGTATATTCTTAAGCCTATAAAATACCTATGGTAATGACATAACATATTTCTGAAGCCTCATACATTATAGGTGAGTCACCTTATCTCTTACAACTACCTGAAACTACCTTTTTTATAGTGATCTTCTTATTCTTATGTTGGACCTATAACATTTTAATTTAAAAATAGTTTGATGGAATTCCCTAAAAATAAGTACATTAGGTTGAGCCTTGAAATTCTTGTCCTTGGGGTGAAAATTATGTACAACTCTTTAACATGACCAAAATATGATAAAAGGGACATGAGATAAACTAAACAAATGTGACCAAGTTAGAACATATTAAGTGACCCTCAAACTATGGCTTAACATTATCTAGGACCATGTGACCACTTTAAAACCTATAATGACCTTATTAAAAGTTTGAGTATATAGGGGGTTTGACCAAATTTGACCTAGGTGAAATTTGGTCAACAAGTCACTTTCTCATTTCCATTATGATCCCCATATAGCATTTTCAAGGCATCTTACCACCTCTATCTTCACTATCTCCCTACATAGTCATAGAGGTGCATTAGGATTTTTTATATTATCTTTAACTTTATTTGACTTTAGTTTCTTTGGAAATCTTTATTTATCTATTACCTTTTTCATATTGAAACCATTATAATGATTTCATGCCTAGACATTCAACTTTGAACATTGACACCATTAGATTTCTCTTGAAGCTAGAGACCTACAGGTCTACAGACCTATAGATTTATAACCCTATGTTTTGGGATTTAAAAAGTGTAAATATTATGATTAATTCTAAAATATAATTTCTTCTTTGTATAAACAAATTTACTAGGAAGTCATAAATTCTCAAGCTATTTGGAAACAGATATATAGACCCACTCAATTTTTTATTTTATGTAGACACACTAGAACATGATCTAAAAAGTGAATGAAAGTGTGACCCTTTTGAAAATAGTACATAATTTTTAGTTATTTAAAATTCCATGAATTTATTTTGAGGATGGTGGAATATAATTAAGAATCACTTAAATGTATTAGACCATCTAGAGAACTCTAAACAATAACAATATTGATAGTCCCTTACAAATTATGCACATGTGTGGCTCTCTTTTCCAAAATACCATCCAAAAATTTCAAAATGGTTAATTAATGTGTATTATACATTTAAATACCTCTACTAACTCATTAAAACTGGTTTCATATAGCCAAATAGTTCACACTTGCACTGGAGTTTCACGAAACTCAACTTGTGGGGATTTAAGTCTTTAAAAAAAGTATAACTCATTAGTGATTATTCATAAATATTAGGAGCTTAATATAAATACCAATTCCAAAAATTATAATCTCATAGGTTTCCCAAAATTTTAATAAAATATTATCCCCCAACTCTACTTGTATGACCTATACCATGCAGTTGAAAATGGCCTTCATGAGCTTGTGAATGGAGTGATGGAGGAAAGAGAGAGAGATTTCTGCAACTGTTGAACTTGAAACTTATTCCCATGATTTCTTATTACCTATATAATATAAAATGACACTTATAAAATATTTTTACATGAAAATGACTTCAAAAAGTATGTACAAGTCTGTTAACTCATCTCTTTGGCATTGAAACTCAAGATTTTGACCTTTGTCTGACTTGATGATAAGTGTGGTTGTTGTGTAATTAATACAAGGTACTTTAAATGTTTATTTTATGAATTTATATCTTGGGTTACTTTTACATACATTAATGTTAGCCAAAAATCATTTTCCCCCTCATTTTCACCACCTTCAAGTTTACAAATGAACCTTAAAGTCTCCAAACATGCATTAAATGTTATTATAATATTATTAACACATTAAATGACTTTTATAAACTCATATTAACCTATGACAACACTTTAACAATCCTTATCTCTCCATGACATCTCTAAACCACTATATGACCAAAATAAGACATTATCTTAACTTCTCCAAACTTATCTTAAATAATGCTAATAAGGATTTGTGAATACTTTTAGGGACCATATAAGGTATGATAAGACCAAGTAAAAGTTTTTTAAAACCTTGTGAATTTTTAACCTATAGGGGGTGACCAATTTTGACTTGATGTCAAAATTTGGTCAATAGGTATTTCAGATCTACCTCATATAGCTGGTACAATGGGATCACCTCTAGGTGTGGGTAGCCTATTGAGTGAGATGAACCTCTAGTCTTGGGGATATCTCCCCTGATGCATCATCTAGGCTCAATTCCTAAACCTACTTTATTATCAATAAAAATGGGTAAAAATATACATGAAACAAGCTTAAGCTATGGGAGGTGGTGCACCAATATGTTGTGTCCTCTCTACTTGACCCTTAAATAACACTTATGAATAAGATAAGGACTAATGACTAAAACATTCTATCCAAAAGACTCCTAAGCATTAGTGCTTCACATGGAGGCTATGATAGATGGTTATAACTTGAGGGTGATGAATGGGAGGTTTGATTTAAGACATTGCCAATCAAATTCCACTCCAATCATAATCACTAACACTTCCACACACCATATGACTTGTTTAAAATAATCTCCTAGCAACTAGGTGAGAAACAAGGACCTACAAAGGGAGATAAAACTCAGCCATTTGTGAAAATCAACAAGTATAAAATACACTAAACTAGCATGGAGAAGTTAAACCAATCCTTTTATTAATTAAAAGGTTGTAAGATATAATTTGGGTAGAGTTTCTTCATACCTAGCTAAGGCATACATACAATAGCCTTTTAACCTCAATTTATAGAACATAAGAGGGAAAGAGAATGAGAATATGGCATATAAGTATGGAAGAGATGCCATGATGATCCTCATTCACTTAAAAATTAGTTATAAACATAAGTAGGGGGTAGTAATAGCTCTATAAATCCTTTCATGTGCTGCCTTAGCTACCTAGTGGCCTTCAATGAGCCCTTTTGGGTGTATAAGTGGAGTGGATGGATTATATTTGTTCATATATAATCCCATGAATACACCATGCACTTTATAATTGATCCATGGCTCTTTGACATGCAAACAAAGGTCATGCATCCATTATGAAAGGAAGTTACTTATTTGAACATGTCCATTACTCACCTAGCTACCATCCTTCATGTCATTCTTAGCCCATTCAATGCATTATTATCCTAGAGGAAGAGAGACCTAATATTTATAGGATTTTAATTGAGTGATGATTTTGATAATTACTTAAAGACTTTAGCACAATTGTGTTCCTATTTTTGAGAGTCTCATCACTATGTGGATAGGCTTGCAAGACTCCTTCCTTGATGTAAATGAAGGTAATCCTTCAATTAAGTTAAAATATGATCATTATAATTGTCTACACTACTATGGGAGTTTAATATTGGTTATTTGGGAATAATTCCACTATTGTACAAGCCCAAGAGGCCCTTCTATTCACTCAAGACCCGCAACATGCTTAGAATTATGATAATATACCCAAAACTAGACCTCATAATCCCTTTCCCTACACATTTTTTCCTAACACATGCCAATTTTTTAGTGTACAAAGAAAAAATGTGACCTATAGGTATCATTTTGATGTTTTTATGGTGTATTATGGTCATTATAATCATCAAGAAGAGTTTCTTGCCCATCGGGTTTTTTTTAGGGTTTTGGAGGGTTTAGAGAGGCCTACCATCTTAATGATGGTTCATAGAGTACAAGACTTATATTTCAAAATTAATGCCATTAATTTTTATCACATATACCACCTCAAATATCCCTAATAGCTTTTAGTTACATGCATCTTGTATGGTGAGTTTTGAACAAAGGTTGGCAGTCCTTAGGTTTTCACTAGGCATTTTTGGTATGATACAGTGCTAAGTATTGTTCATAGAGATTCCCTCTTGAAATATACTCTCTACCATATATGTTAAGTGTATATGGGTCCCCAAATTTGCCTAAGTTCACTAGGTCCTAGGCATCTTGTCATGTAACTTATGAGCACTTGAACTAGTAACTCAAACTGATAGATTAGGTAATGGATCTTGAAGAGGGCTATTAGGCCGAATTACCACTTCCCTTATCTTTTTTAACTGAAAACACCTCCCTCAAGACCTTTACTATCAACATATATATTTTTATGGACTTAGGTATATTTGAGGATCTTGAATATGTCACAAGAATGAAGTTGGGGCTCTAAGGGATTAAGGAGGGTTTTAGGCTTTATATGCCTAAACTAAGCCTCAAGATCTTAGACAACTTGTAGGTTTATTAGTGACTTTAGGGTCTTCTCAACACCCTTTTATATCTAATATCAACATTTTGTACAATCTCACAACTACTAATACCCCTATCTCTATCATTCCTCGGTTATAGGTCTACCATGACTATATTTGGCCTTTACTCAGTGCTCAGACTTCTAGATGCTAAAGACCTAAGTGGCCTTGTCTCCTTCTTTCTTTACTATTACAATATTTGTAACCTCCCATGGAATTTACTTTCAATATTTTTCAACACTACTTTAGGCTTGATTCCCCTTCTTGTAACAACATGCTCTCATAGTCTCATACACATAGGCCTATGTATTATGAAATCTCAATCAGGTCTAGGAAAAGCTCTTAACCGTACTCCATATTTAAGGATTTTGAAGGATGTACAAATGACATAACACTACTATGTGATTATATTTTGAGTTATTCATAAAATGACTATATTTATTAATAAAAACCCAAAAACATAAGCAACATTAAATATGGGATAAATAAGCAGTCATAAAATAAAAATAGAATTCTTACCATCCTTTTGTCTCTTAGAAGTCCTCTTCAAGATCTCCAAGATGATTTGATTGCAAAAGTGGTTGAATGTGGATTTATTGACTTGAGATTCCAAGTGATTCTAATGGCTTCCTTGGGTTGTTGAATGGATTGACAAAAGTGTGAGGATGCTTGATAATGAGAGTATAATGGAGCCTTATTGCTTTTTTAAGTTAGCTTGGCCATAGCCCAATCATGGTTTATATAGGATGGTGGAGTATAATTTAGGTGATTTTAAATTATTTTAGAAGCCTCTAGTTTAGAGACCTCTATAACTTTTGAGGATATTCCCTAGTTCTATATGTTTCTTGATTAGCTTACATATAATAGAGGTTTATGTGGGAGTTAATGAGGTTTAAGACTCATAGGGGTGTAGGAAAGGCTAGGGTGGTAGGATAGCTAGGGGATAAGTGAATAAAAAGGAATTTTAAATTGTCAAGTGGGCTAGTGGGTAGATTAGTAGCTGAGTATGCTAGTTAGTAAATTAATGGATTGATTAATTGGTTAGAAGGGTATGGTAAGCTTCATGGGATGTAGGGAATTTTTTATAGGATTTAGGATTTTAGTTAACTGACCAGGGCTATGGTTATGGGTTAAATTAGTGCGTTTAATAGGATTATTAGTGTGAGTAGATTTTAGTGCATATATTTTTCCCCTCTTTGAAAGGGTATTGTGAGTAAAATGAATTTGAATGAGTAATCACTTTTTAAATAAAACCTTTTCATATATGAGGATGTTATTAGTAGGTATGATGTCCCCTTGAGGGAGTATGCATGGAGGAATGAGTCATATGGTCACTTAAATTGAAATACCTAGGGTGGGATAGGATTGAGATGATGATAAAGGGTTGTGATGCCCTAAATTTTGAAGTAGCTACAATTAAGAAACCCAAATCATAAGTGTTATGGGATAAAGTGGCTTAGCCTCAAGTGATGAGTTCTAGACAAATGACTAATGAATATACGGGAGATAGGTTAATTAAGATGATAAGACTTGAATTTTCAAGACATGAACATTATTTGGTAAATAAAGAGATGAGATAGGCCATAAGATGATGATAATTATATAGTAAAGACACATGCTAGGGATGGTGAGAAGCCTATAGAGAATATTGTATGAGTGATGAGTGATAATAAGCCACTTTAGGTTGGATGTGTTTATTAAAATTATTTTAATAATATTGAGTGACGCATCTAGGATGGGATTATATTGGAGGTTAATAGTGTTTGAACTAACCTTAGGCACATAACTATGACTAGGTGTTGCCTACATAGTCCTAAGAGACCTCAAGCTAATGTAATTCTGACTAGGGATTAGGGATTGATAATGAAGATATGGAAGGCCACGTATTATGATACTTAAGGATTGTAAATGATAATCAAATAGGATAATAGATTATGAAATGGGAATTGGGAATGAAAATTAATAAATGGGGTAGGATAATGGGTTAAAGGGGTTATGACAGGGGGGAGTAAAAGAGGGGTAAAATAGAGAAAATGGGGTGAAAAAGGCTGATTTTGACTTTCACCCAAGTTTACTTAGATATTTTGGATCTCCATCCATGGATCATATCCCATGCTTATCACATCATGGAGAGAGGGTCAAAGAGCACTAGAGTCCTGCTAATATGGGACCATCGATAAGTAATCAACCCTTAACCTATTAAATTTTGATTTTTTTGCATTTATTAGGTTATTTATGACATGTACATCCCACAAGTATAATAATGTGAGTGAGGGAAATAACCTCAATGGTGATATTATGCCAATGAGTTATGATATCGAAGTCACAAATGGATATATTACAATACCATGACAAGTGACTCACGGTATTACAATATTGTGATAAGTGATATGTGATATGGCATTAATGCAATAGTGAAATCATAGTTTTGCAAAACCATGAGGTTATAATCATGGTTATGAAAAACTATATAAGATTATTAGTTATATTATCAACATCATTTATATAGGCTTGCTCATTATTAGTGGTATTATGGTGGGTAGGGTAAAGGTTTAGGGGGTTAGGGACTTAGGTGAATGGGATGTATAGTTAGAAGGTGGATAAAAGGAGGTGAGATAGGGTAGGCTAGGGAATTTGGGTTAGTGGGTGTTAGATTAAAGTAAAAAGGGAGCATAGGGTTAGGTTAAGGTAATTAGAGTGGTAATATGGGATAGAGTTAGGTTAGGGGAAATATATGCTTAGGGAAATGGATAGAAGAATGGGTTTTAGGGGTAGGTATAGATAAGATTAGGATACATAAGTTATGGAATCAAAATGATTAGATAATGGATGGGAGTAGGTTAGTTTGGGGGAGATAGGAAGGAGTGAGTTAGAGTTAGGGTAAATTAGGGAATATTAGGATGGAGGTTAGTGTGACAAGGGTTTTAGGTGCATCATGAGAACTAGAGTGGTAAGAAATTTAGGTAGGGTTAAATATGGATAGGATTACATGAAATAGGTTAGGAAATTGAGGGTGAATGGGTTGACGAGCTTAGGGTAGATGAGTGAATGGGTTTTAGGTTGGATTACATTATGGTAAGATAGGTTTTATCACTCCAACCTAAACCCTAGAATGAGGTTGTTTAGGCCTACCTTCAAGGTTGGCCTAACATGGGAATATCCCAAGGATGTGGATGACCTATGACTGGGCTAGACCTTTAGATTATGGGGCTATCTCCCTTGGTACATATACTTAGTCTTATTTAACTAAGACATACTACTTTGGTATGAAAAGGGATAGATATTGCATAAAATAAACCTATTCTAATGGTGGTAATGCACTAATATGACATTCATCCACTCAAATTAAAATCTTATCAACACTAGTGAACCAGACATGAACTAAAGAACTACCTCTAAAGCTTTTATACAATTGTGTTTTCTATGAAGGTCATGGTGAGTGGATATAACTTATAGGTGAAGGGTGATAGACATATCTTGAGACACTTCCAACTAGGTTACACCCCAAATATGCTCATCATCATTTAACACATCATCTAACTTGTATAAGATAACTTATAAGCATGTAAATGTAGCAAGGACATGCCAAGGGAGAATTTATACTTCTTATGCACATCAAAACAAGCATATACACACTATATAGCAATCATGGAGAAGCTACAATAATTAATTAATAGTATAATAGGTTCATCAATTACAAAAATAGGTAGAGTTTCCTCATACCCAGGTGAGGGATATAAATCAAGGCCTTAAGGTTTAAGTATATATCTGAATGATAAGAAAAAGATAGGGATAATGGTGTGAAGGTGTAGATGATGGGTCATAAATGACCATAGTTAACTCTATTGAGATATTAATTGATGTCTAGGGTTGTCATTGATGTCAAAGATATCATGTGGTACTAGTGCATGAATGACAAATAAGTTGTATTTGATAGCTTGGAGAGATATGGCACATGTGTAGGTCTATAAGGATAAATAAGTTGTGAGGCATCCATAGATGTCTTGGTGAAATTTTGGTGTGTCATTTAATCATTTAGAAAGATAAACATGCATATTAAAGCTTTAGAAAAGATATACCATCAATATACATCATGTGACTATGAGTGATCCAAAACTTTGTGAATTTTGTGCAAGGAATCAAAAAGTCAACATTGGTCAAAGATTTTCATAAAGATGTTGTCTATAGTGCCAAGAAGGTACTCTACATATTTAGATTCTTGAAGTGTTTTATATTTCAAGATATAAACCTTAAAATTTTTATAGTAGACTATTATAGCTAGAGAACATCAAGTTTAACTAGTTTGAATTCTAGGGTCAAATAGTTAAGATAGATCCAATGATGAGTGTTTAATCATGCAATGAATATCTATGAAGAGCATGAAACCTATGAGATAGAGATCAATAGTGAATGCATGATAATTAAAATTGTGATCTAATGGATCATATTGAGTTAATAAGTCAATAGAGTGATCAAAAAGCATGTGGAGCTACCAAGTGGTGGAAGTCCATTAAAGATTGATTATAGGCTGCATAGAAGGCATGTGAGGGCACCAAGTGTCTTAATCATGGAAGTGAAGATCAATGAGTAATGGTGAGAAATGTAATTTATTTTTAGGAGACTTATAAGGAGATAGATAGATCATAATTCATATATATTTTAGGGTGCACGTGATGATGAAAAGTGTCAGATGTTTTGTTTTTGAACAGTGATTGTTGACATCTAAATTAGCAAAGAGAAAAACTAGTTTGTAGTATTTTGATAATATCTTTTTATCTAAGAATAATTTTCCAATGGAGTAAAAAGTAAAGTTGAATAAAAATTCAATGTGCATCCATAAAAGTTTATTATAAGTTATGAATGTTTGTAAAATTATATATATTGAACTTGAAATTTGACTATTTGTTCATTCATGGTGTTACTATGTACAAGACTACTATTTTAGTAAATTATGCTTTAGCATAAGAGTGTTTTGGTAGATGTATTCATTTGAAGATGTCTTAGAGGTCACATGGAGTAGACCCATGTATTGTAAAGTGATCTTATGTTATTAATTTTATTGATGAATTAATAAATATGTAATAGGTCTCCATGAGACCTATAAGGGATACTAAGGCCTAATTGAAAGGAGTGGCTTCATAAGTGTGACCCATGGATGCTATAGCTGACCTGTGAGGATGGTATTGAGTTATGTGTTAACATGATATAATTCTTAAGGGTTAATACAATTATTATGTTTCACCTAGAAGTTGATATTCATGAAGACTCTACAAATAGTGAAGGCTAAGGTAATGATTTCTATATTTCGGATATGAATGTGTTAAGAGGGTAGAAGATAGATACAAAGAAAAGAGATCAGAGGAAGTGTGCTCAATGGATGGATTGAAGTATAGAAGTAGATTAAATATGAGTAAAGAATCCTAGAGTGATCCAAAATGGGTGTTTATATGCATTTATTGAATAAGCAAGTTTGAGTATGTGTGATGAGTTGAAAGAGAGGTGTTATACATTATTTTTCCAATCAAATTGAAATGTAATCAAAGTTCTGGACTTTTTAATTTCATAATAATTATGTGGGTGATCAACATTTAGAACAAGTGGGTGCTTGTTCATACTTAGGATTGGGTGCTCCTTATGAAGTGGGTGCTTCACTAAAAGGTTTCATGTTTTTGATCATATTATATGACAAGTCCATGTGTTTTCAAGATTGAGAGTGGGTTTTATTTTAAAAGAGGGTGTCCCATGTATATCTTGTGTTATATGTGTGATCTTTCATCATCTTTCTTATTAATTATTATGAACATCTTGTGTGATTTATAAATATTTATGATCATTGATTAAGAGTTTGAAATTATTAAAATTGAAGTTGGAAATATCTTGCATCATTGATTCACCCCCTCTCTCAATGATTATACCTTTAATAATTGGTATCAAATTTGGACTTTCATTACAAGTTTAACCACTTGAAGGTGATCTAAGGTATAATATGACAAGTCAAAAGAATCAACATTTTTCTAAAAAGAAAGCACCATTGTTCAATGGGTCTAATTATGCTTTTTGGAGTGCAAAGATGAGGACATACATCATGTCTCTAGGTTTTGATACTTGGCAATCTATCATAGATGGTTATACTACACTAGATACTCCTCCAACTAGTGTTGTTGATAAGAAGTTGAGTGTGAATAATTTTAAAGATATGAATGTTATCATTTTTGGTCTATTCGAGGTTGATTTCACCAAAGTGATTTATTGTAAGTCTACCAAGGAAATTTGGTACAAATTACAAACTATCTATGAAAGAGACTCAAAGGTAAAACTAGTTAAATTACAGACCTACCAAAGGCAATTTAAAGGTCTTGTTGACCAAATTTGACCCAAGTCAAATTTGGGTCAACTTATACTATTTTAAACCTTTTAATAAGGTTTCATATATCCTATGGTGTCTCTTATTGTCCTATATGTCCACTTACCCTTCCCCTAGTCCCTGCTTAAGTCCATCCTCCTTGTACTGACCTAGTCAGCTAAAGTCAACATAGGTCAACCATGGTCAAACTTATTAAAAATGTCAATTTGTCTTAAAAATGTCTTAAAATGGGTTTTGATATGTTTCAAGGTGTCTTTAAGTCATAAATTAACCATTTTCTAGGTCTCATGTGCAAAAAGGGTCATTTGGCCACATTTCTAGCTCATTAATTGACTTAAATGGATGATGGGAGTTAAAAAATATGTCATCAAGGTGGATAAGGTCATATAATGTCATAATCAGTCAGGGGATAGTTAGAAATTAGTTATAATCAAGAAATGGTAGTTCTCCCTAAAAAATAAGATCTTTTGGGTACTTGTACGGACTTCTCAAGTCCACCATTAGTTATAAACATGGTGGAGTGAATCTTCACCTCCCCAAAATCTATTCCCACATTTTCTTTGAAAAACAAATGTCAAAAGGTTCATTTCTAACTTATTTTCCTTCATTTTCCATTGGCAAGCCAAGGGTAGATTCAATCACTTACTATGAGTCATACAAGTGGATTTAGAAAAAATGATTTTATAAGTGGATAGTATTATTAGTGAAATTTAAATCCATAACTAGATGTCTCAATTTTTTTCATCTTCCTTTATGATCATTTAGTTTGACTCCAAGTACCCTTTTATGAAATTACATTCAAGAAGGGTATGGTTGTGCATCTATTTTTTATTTTTAGGAATATATGGATCTATGATAATATAATGGAGTGTTTTTATATTTTAATATGCCCCCTCCATGTTATTATAACCATCCAAAACTTCCTCTCTTAATGTTGTTGAAATGGATTTCCCAATTGTGTTTGTTTCTCAAATTGGCAGTCATAGGTGCATAACATGTGTTTTGTCAACATGGAAGGATCTTTAATATGTTTGATATGATATTATATTAATTTTTTAAAGGTTTATTAATTAAATTTACATTATTATATATCATATTATCACCCTTTCAAGACATATTATTCAATTCCCCTATTCACTACCTAGTCAACTCATAATTGTCTTACACAAAAGCTTTAGGAGGTTGTATGAAGGTGTAAAAGGTGGAAAATAATCATGAAATTCATGTTTTATATCCTATAATACCCAAGAGTATTATATTTCATTTAATTAAGGTAATAATTCTATTCCATATGGAGTTTTCCTTCAAAAAGGATGATCAGACTATTTTAGTCTCTCAATTCCTAAATGGGCCAAACAGAGATCCTTGAGCTCTTTTGGGATATCATAAAACATGAAAAAGGGGGTTTATAATGATCCTAATTTATTTTTATATTATCCTTATCCTCATATAAGTAATGTGAAAATTTTTAGGATCAGAAGAGGAGTGGAGATAGATTTTTTCAAGGTCTAAATGTGCTTGCAAACATACTGAAAAAGGGCAATGATCACCTACAAGACATTATGGAAAAGTTCACTTTTCACTAAAATATGATAATAATATCTATTCCATAAATTTTAAATCATATAAAATGATTAAAAATTCAGTCATAATCCAAAATTAAGAGACAAGGTGGAGTTTCATGTTTTGACCCCCTAAGCTAACCCCCATGTCCGTACACAGGCCTAAGAGGTGTTATTTGCAGTCAAGTTAGTAGACAATGAGTTGAAGGAAAAATGTTTGACCTCAATTTTAAAAAATAAAGGATGAATATGGTGATTTTGTGATAAAATATCTTCATGGGAGGATATAACACTATCCAATAATCCTTAAACATCACTATGTTGACCTACAGGCCTATGAATTAGCAACATACAACTAAGTGCAAATAGTGAAGTTGGAAGTGAAGGTTTAGATATAATTTTGATTATCAAAGGAGAATGGAATGTTTTTTAATTAAAATTTATTTAAGTTAATTTATATCATCATTCAAAAAAATATAAACCAAGACAAATCAACCTATAGAAAGATTGGAAAGGATCATCCACAATCATGAAGAGTATGTGGACAATGAATGAGAAGTAAGATCTCCTTTGCCTCATATGATACTATATTTATATTATTTGGTTTATATATGTGTAAATTACCTTTTTAAACTCATAAAAACCTAAATAAAAAGTTAACAAGGGTTAAAAGGTCCAAAACCACCTATAGATAGGGGTTTGGGCATGTTTTGGTCCTTATGAGCAATGACCTAATATTGAGAAAAAGAGGTGCATTGGAACAAATAATAGGAATTAAACATGATAAAATTTATGAATTTACACATATATTAATTTTAAAACACTCAAATAATTTTTTATTATGTCCATAAATCATGAATTAAACACAAAAATCACCTACAACGAGTATCTTAAATAATGATCATCAATAAATAGTCAAAGACCTAGTCTAGGTTTCCAAAAGGCATGGAAGGTGTTTGAGGGGAAAAAATAATAGAGGATGGTTTGGATACATAATAATATGAATTTATGATATAACCATGTCCTAATAAATCTCAATGCAATCCTTAAAGCATCCAAGCACAAGTCCTACCCTGCCCACCTTCACAGATTGTTTGGTTCATAAAGTCTACCATGGAAATATGTGAAGATGGAGGTATAAATGGATGAGTTAGGTTCCAAGACTTTGTAAAAATTACCCTTTATGTTTAATTAATATTATCCAACTAAAATTTTCCAAATATATCAAATAAAACCCTCTCTATTTTAACTCAAAGTAGGGGCTATTTTACCCATGCATGAAGGGAAAATTTGAAGGAAAAGGGGTGAAATTGGAGACAAAAAGGAAATAAAAGATAAATTTAAGGTTTTTTAAGATTTTAAAAACCTAAAAAACCCTAAAAAAATCTTTATATAATGTCTGAGGGAAAATAGGGTACCCTACACAAGAAGAGTTACAGTCATATGTGAAGGAAACCCTTTAACCTAGAAGCCAAACTAAGGGTCATGTACATTTTAAACCTAATATATGATTTATAATTGGTAAATTAATGTTTAAAAAAGTATTTTTGGTATGTTTAATACATAATATTTAAAATATAACCATTATATGGTCAAATGGAGCTCAAAGATGTAGGTAAACCTATTGGCAAGGTCTAGTCCTAATGTCAAACAAAGGTTAATTTCCATTTCAATAATTTGGCAATACATTATAATGATTTAATGAATTTTTTAGAATGTATAAATAGGTTTTAAACCATTTTTTTCAAAGAAAGTCTCCAAGAAACCATTTTTGGATTAGGAAGCACTTAAACCCTATAAGGAAGCAAAAAATGGAGCTTGAGTGTCAACTTCAAGTGCTTAGAACTTCCACCAAGTTTTGAATGTGACCTTGATCCATTCAAGGAAGTTGAAGGAGGTCCTTGAGGAGAAAAAAGTGTAATTTTATCATATTTACAACGTTTATCCTTATTGAATAAACTCTAATAGGGCTAGTGACTCCAAAACCCTTGAAAACCTTGTTTTAGGACCTGATGGTGGAAATCAAGCCAAAAGTGCATCTTAATAGATGAATTTGACCATGACTGATGAAGAGAAGTTGTTTTTAACTCCATAAGGATAAAATAGATGGAATAATATTGTATAACATTTGTGCAGGTGATTTAGGGAATAGGTTTTCTTGAAATTTTATTATTTTTTATAGGTTTTGAAGATGATCATGAGATCCAATCACTTGGTAGGGATGATTGGGACTTTAACCAAATCCCTATGCCATTTTCAAAGATTTTAAATTTTCACAAGTGCCCCTATTATGATTTTCACCTTGATTAGTCTCCAAAATGACATAGTGAAAAGAATGAAAACTTAAGTTTAAAGGATTTTTAAGATATTTCTGATGAAGCCAAACATATGAGGTGTCCTATCATGTGTCACAAGATCCCTAGTATGGATTAGTTAATAAGGATGTAAATATTATTATGCAAGTGTCAAGAGTGCCTATTAGAGCATGATCTTGATGATATGTGATGATTGAGTTTTGTAAGAGAATGTCATGATCAAGAAAACTCCCAATTCATTTGAAGGATTCTTTGTAACTCCCTCTCCTCATCACACATGAGAAACTTGTCCTAACTTTATTTGAAATACTCAAAAATAAGTCCATCATGAAGGTAGTTTCATAAGAAATAATGATTAAGAAGATTGGTATGCCACATTTGGATAAGAGGCTTATTTGGGAATAAAATGATGTGTAAATCAATTTCACAACTCCTTTTATATCTCATCCACATGAATTTTAACTAATTTTCACTTTTGTAAACTTGTCCTTGTGCCTCTTCAACTTCTCTTCTCTCTGTCTTCTTCCAAATGCTATAAGTATGAGCCATTTTGGCTATTATAAAAGGAGACCACAACTATTATGGAAGATCCCTACTGGTATGACATTAAATTGTGTTCTTTAAACATTGAATACAAGTATACTTTTGGTTTGTGAACATATTTGTCTAAGTGTGCAAGTGATGAATAGTGTAGCTAAGTGTTGGTATCATCCTTATTCCTCTTTATCCTTCATACTTGAGTAAGAGTTATAATTTTAGAAAGTCATGTGTAGTGTATTGGTTATATTAGGATCTTATCCAAGAAATAAATTGACTCTATGGTGGGAAATTTTCCCCTTGATCAATTATCTTGTTGATTGTCCTATGTAGGATGCCTTCACATTGAAACTATTATGCTAGAGTCCTTCAATGCCTAGAGTTGATCTTGGAAAGCTTTGTTATTTATTAAGGAATGTGATAGTCATGTGGAAATGTGTCTTGGTGTATCACCTCTTAGTGTAGTTTCCATTTATGAAAAAATTCTAACTCTTTCCCGTATACAAGCTTTAGATTAGGTGTGGTGCACTTCAAGAAGAATATAGGGAGCTAGCCCTTACAATCTATAGATTCATCTCTCTTATAAGTTCCCCCACAACCTAAGATATGATTCAATGTTGCATCAAATTGTAGTAGATTTATATACTATCCTAGGGTGCATAATTTGATGACAATAGGTCTAAAAATGAAGGAAGAAGATATTGTGGCATCCTATCTTCTAAGGGTTGATGAGGAAGTAAACATTATCAAAGGTCTTAGAGAGGTGATCGATGAAGCTCTTGTAGTACAGAAGGTATTGAGGACTCTTCCAGTCAAGTTTGATTCAAAAAATTTTGTTATAGAATAAATTCATGATCTCACTCAATTGAAGATGGATGAATTGCATGGCATCCTTACTACCTATAAGATGAGAGTTGATGAAGATATACCTCCTAAGAAGGAAGCAACCTTCAATGTGATCAAGGAGAAAAATATAAGAAGAATAAGTTAAATATTTAATATTTTGATATTAATGAAGATTAACTTGAATCCATGTTTACAAGAAGATTGAATGTAGGATCAAGTAAGTATGAAGGAAAACTTCCTTTTAATTTTTTTTCATGTGGTAAAGTTGGTCATTTTAAAGATAAATATCTATACAAGTTTGAATTCAAAGAAGATTATAAGGAATCTCATGAGGATGGGCATAATAAATATGAGGGTCCTAACAAGTAAAAAAAGTTATTTAGTAAGAAAAATGGAAAGAAGGAATCATACAAAGGCAGTAAGAGCCTTTACCATGAATAATATATTAACTCATCTGTAGAAGTAAACACATCTAAGATTGATGATTCTTTTCATAATGAGGACAAGGATACATTGTTTATGGATTTTAGTGATGATGAAAGTAAATGTTATTTAAGAAAATATTTCTTTAGTAGAGATAGCTCAGAGGAAGAAGATGAGAAAGGCACTCTTGATGATAAATATCTAGAAACTATGGAAGAAATGAAGATACTACAAAGAAAGAATAGAAAACAAGATTTCTTGATCAAATCATATGATGAAAAATTTGGATTTTTTGAAGGAAGAATGAGTAATGAAGTCAAGGATCATGATAAGATCACATAAGAGGTTGAAACTTAGGTTTTTACTCTTCATGAAGAAGTAAAGAGTAAGGATGAAGAGTGTATCAATCAGAGATAGTCTTTGTAGATGAAACTAAATCAAGCTATGAGAAAATATGTAGGTGATGATTTAGATAATAAGGATGAATTGATTAATTATCTTGAAGATCTAAATATTAAGAAGAAAAATAATAATAATATGATGTCACAAATAAAGGGATATGAAGATCAATTCAGTGTGTTTGAAGCAAGAATGAATGATGACACCAAGGAACATGAAGATACTATCAAGCATCTCAATAGTCAGTTATAAACTATGTCTACAAGCCTACAATCTAAATATGATGAGTGATTAAGTTATGTGATTGATATTGAGTCATTAAAGGCTGAATTAGATAAGATATATTATAAGGTAAAAATATTTGAGAAGTATGAAAAGGGCTCAAATGATTTTGATAATATTTTGAGTAGTCAAAAGCATGTTAGTGATAGAACTGGTATTGGATACAAAGAAGAACAAAATCATGTAACTCAAGATAAGATAAAATATTTGAAGATAAATCATCAGTAAAATAATGAAGGTATTGATATAATGAAGACAAATCAAATCAGACAACCAAATGTTATGAGTTATGCAAATTTTAATGGTTATTGCTACTCTTGTAATCAGTTTGGTCATAGGTTAAAAGATTGTAATAGATCCTCAAGGAATGAATTTTAATGGAATTATGAGAAATAAAATTGAAATCATGAATAACATCATCACTCAAGTTAGTCAATAGGTTCACAAGGAAATAATGACATCTTTTGCTACAAGTGTCAAAGATTTGGTCATATTTTAAAGTTTTGCAATATCTTCATCAGGGGACCAAATGATCAGGTACATAATCATGAAACTTCAAAGAATATTATTATATCTCAACCACAAGTATGTAAAATTTTATAAATTTAATTTTTTTCAAATGTCATGAGAGAATTCACATAGTAAGGTTCTGTAATAATGATCAGTATTCTACTTTAATAATTATCAATCCTATCATGAAGAGGAATCATAGTGAAGGGAGACCTAAGAAGGTAAATGAAAAATGGCTCAAAATGGATTATTTTCAAAAACAAAATAGGGAACAAGTTAAATTATCAAGGAAAAAGCCTTATCTACCAAAATGGAAAAGGAAATCAAGTAAAATCCTGAGATAAAAGAAAAGAATAAGGTTAAGAACTCATTCAAAGTCAATCTGAAGATGAGGAAGGAATAAAAATCAAGTAAGAGCATGGAGATATAGGAGTCTCCTAATTTTTGGGATAATTATTCCCTCTATGACAAGTGGGTGTTTGTACCTATGCTTCTTATAAGACATCTTTCATGTGTGTAAGCAAGTATGTATGTTCTAGGTAATGATCAAAATGTCAATTAGTATAAAGGTATGTTCTCTTCTATTCAATAATATGCAAGGTATGCATTGACTAAGGGGGAAAATGTGTGAGATGTTTCAATTTCAAAAATATTTTATATTATGGTTTCAAAAAAACTGACATGAGATGGAACATGATGTTAGGGGGAGATTTCTAAGCTTTGTGAGTAGTTTGTTAGGTCCAAGGATTAGAGAAGTCCAAGTTCAAATTGGTGCATATTAAAGGGGGAGAAATTGATTCATATGATTGAAAGTATGTAAGTATCCTAAGTATCTTAAATATTATTTTAATGCATACATAATGTTGAGGAATCATTTTTGGAGGGTTGAGGAAAAGACCCTTTGTCATTAATGTTAAAGGAAGAGAAAGATCAAAATGAAGAAGTTCAAATGAGTAAGAATTCATTATGAGGGTATTTTTCCATCAATGAAAAAGGGGGAGATTGTTTATCATGGTCATTGATGTCTTAGGTTGTCATTGATGTCAAAGAGAGCATATGGTACTAGTGCATGTATGACAAAGAAGTTATGTTTGATAGCTTGGATAGATATGACACATGTGCAGGTCTATAAGGACAAAGAATAAGTTGTGAGGCATCCATAGATATCTTGGTGAAGTTTTAGTGTGTTATTTGGAAAGATAAAAATGAATATTCTATCTTAACAAAATATAGACCGTCACTACATGTCATGTAGATATGAGTGATCTAGCAAGTTTGTGTATTTTGTGTAGGTAATCAAAACGTCAATATTAGTCAAATATTTTCATGGAGATGTTGTCTATAGTGCTAGGAAGGTAATCTAAAGGTTTAGAGTCTTGAAGTGTTTTCTAGTTCAAGATATAAACCTTCAAATTTGATCTAGTAGATTATGATAGACTAGAGACTATCAAGTTTAACTATGTTAATGTCTGGGGTCAAATAGTCAAAATAAATCTAATAGTGAGTGTTTAATTGGGTGATAAATATCTACGATGAGCATGAAACCTATTAGATAGAGATCAATGGTGAGTGCATGATCATGTATATTATGATCTAATAGAGCATATTGATTTAATAAGTCAATAGAGTTATTAAAAGTCACATGGAGCTTCCAAGTGGTAGAAGTTCATTGAAGAATACTTGTAGGGTGTGAAGAAGCCATATGAGGGTGCCAAGTGTCTTAATCATGTAAGTGTGGATAAATGATCGATAATGAGTGATGTAAGTTAAATTTAGGATAATTTTAATGAGATCGATAGAGCACAATTGATCTAGCTTTCAGGGTACATGAGATGATAAGTGTCAGATTTTTTTTTTAATAAGGACAATTGACATTTGAATTAGCAAAGGGAAAAACTAGTTTGTAATATTTTTCTAATATATTTTGATCTAAGAGGAATTTGCTAATGGATTAAAATTTAAATTTAAAGAGGAATTCAAGATACATCTATAAAAGTTTATCAAAATGTCTGAAGGTTTACAAAGTTGTATATATTGAGTTTAAAATCTAACTATTTGTGCATTCATGGTGTTACTATGTACAAGACTATTGTTTGAGTAAATTATGCTTTAACAAAAGAGTGTTTTGGTAGATGTATTTATTTGAAGATGTATTATAGGTCATATGGAATAGACCCAGGTAATTTAAAGTGATATTATGTTCTTAATTTGCTTAATGAAGTAATAAAGGGTAATAGGTCTCCATGAGACCTATAAGGGCTACTAAGGCCTAATAAAAAGGTGTAGCTACTTAAGTGTGACCCATGGATTCTATGGCCAACCTATGAGGATGGTATTGAGATATGTTTTAACATTATATAAGTCTTAAGCGTTAAGATAAAAATTATGCTGACATAAAATTTGATATTCATGAAGACTCTATAAAGAGTGAAGGCTAAAGTAATGGTTTCTAGATTTTGGATGTGAATGTGTTAAGAGAGCATAAGATAGAGATGAAAGAAAGAGATCAAAGGGAGTGTGCTCAGTAGATGTAATGAAGTATAAAAGTATATTGAGGATGACTGAAGAAACCTAGAGTGATCTAAAAAGGGAGTTTGGATGCATTGCTTGTATAAACAAGTTTGAATGTGTGTGATGAGTTGAAAGAGAGATGTTATACATTATTTATCCAATTAGATTAAAATGAAATCATATTTATAGAGGCTTTTATTTTATGAGGTGTTTTTTTTGGTGCTCAACATCTAGAACAAGTGGGTACTTATTCATACTTAGGGGTAGGTACTCCTTACGAAGTGGATACTTCACTTAAAGGTCTCATGTTTGTGATAATCTTATAAGACAAGTAGTCTAGGTGTTTGTAGGCTTGAGAGTGGGTTTTATTCCCCAATATGGTTTACTACATATATCTTGTATTATGTGTGTGATCATGCATCATATTTCTTTTTCATTGTTATGAACATCTTGAATGCTTAATGAATGTTTATGATCATTGATTAAGAGTTTGAAAGGATTATAATTAAATTTATAAATATATTGCATCACTAATTAACCACTATCAATTATTATACCTCTAAAAAACTCCAAAATTAGTTACAATAGTCATAACATCCCTTCATATGCCTCCTTCCATGCATTACTCTCTTGATTGGTGATCTTTAATGGGCCCTTAGGCATTGAGGTGGAGTGATGGAGGCTAAAAATGACCTATTTGACTCTCTTCATATCATTAAAATGACAAAATATGGTTAGTTACTCTTATCTTATAAGTTACAAGGTGCAATGAGGTGTAATTAGGCCTCCAAGAGGTGTTGAGTAGTCCACTCTTCCTTATGCATGTTGACTAGTCTTGAAACTACCTCTTATTCTCCCATAAAGCCTATGAGAAGTTTTATCTCACCCTCTTGTATTAGTTAAAAGGTTAATTACCCTAAATTAACTCCTCAAATTTCCTCTCTATGCCAAATGTCAACCCTCTTTGTTGACCAAGTAGGTCTACTAGGCTTATTAGGCCTAATTACTTGATTGTTTATGTTTGGTGGCCATGAAAGCCTATATGAAACCTTAAGAACATGTGAAAAATAATTTTACAAGCCTAAAAAAGTGTTCCACACCATGATTTAACACTTAAAATCACTACACACATACAACCTTGATTTACTTAGGTAACTAGACCATATTCTACTTGCATCTATAGACTAGTTATTTGGTGTGGACTTGTACAGGCATTTCCAGGCAGATTTTTGGACATATTATGAATTGAGAAGGTGAAATGCCTTAAAACATACCCTCCAATGACTAAAAACTTTCCATATATATATACACCCTAAAAACATAATAAAACCTTAAAATTTTACCCTTTTCTGATAATTACGTATTGTGACTATATAACTTAGTACCATGATCAGGGTCTCATCTAAGTGGACTAGATGTTTCAAGTGTTGATCAGGTCAATTAGGAGTGTTTGGTTTACATATTCTTAAGTCTTCCCATGTCAATTTTATCTTAGGGTTTAAGTAGGTTTTTAGAGGTCTATCATCTTAATTATGATTTATAATATTAGACTCCAATCCAAAACTTATGGCCATGGATGTTTATCCCATATACCCCCCTAAGTATCATGAAAATATTTGGGTCCCATGAAAATAGTACAAAGAGATATCAATGTAATTTGGTTAACCTCAAACTCTCTGTAGGCCTTTTGGACATGGTGTCAATCTTGGCATTCATTCATAAAGTTGGGCCCCTAAATCCAACTCACTCATTCATGTATATTGGTTACATATGGGTGCCTAAATTCCCCTAGAATCATTTGACTTTAGTCCCTTTGTAATTAAATATATGAGCACTTGAAGGTATAACTTGAGTTGGCAGGCTAGTATGTTATAGCTTAAACTAATAGTTGACACCAAAATAACCTTTAATTTATATTATCCTATATAAAAAAATCTTTAAAGATCTATACCATCTTCCAAAACCTCCTCATGATCTTGGATTAACTTGGGGTTTTTGGTTATGTTATTGAGGTGAGCATTAAGTTTGAGGCCTAGAACATGGCTTTAGGCCTAATGGCTTAGACTTAGACTTAGAGCTTTGAGTCCTCTAAGGGTGGTCATTGACGTTTTAAATTCATTATATGGTACTCTTTCCCAAATTTTTCCATTTATTTTAACTATATTTAGCTTTTCAAGCACTACTTTACCTCAATTTTCTCATATGTATGCTTGCAAGTCAATATTCACTATCAAAACTAAGTGTTTTGACAGTAGCATGGGGGTATGAGTATGCCTATTTCTCCTTAATTCATTGATTATGGAGTTTTTTAACTCTTATAACATGCATTAAAGTTTAAAAACACCCTCTTATCTAACCCCTTCTTCTAACTCTATTGCATGCATACCTTCATTTCCTTATCTATGGTTTTTTGGCAGGTTAAGCCTATGTAACCCTAATGGCTAAGTTGAGTATCTCTTTAATCATCTAATACTATAAATCCTTTTATAAATATTTTTATGGTCCTCTTACTTTTTTACATGGTAATTTTACCTTCAATTAGGAACTAAAACACATAGGTCACTTCAATTCAAGCATAGGCTTATCCATACCAGTTTTAAGCCTAATGGACTAACAAGACATTAGGATATTTTTCCACTCTAAAATTCTCATCACTTGGAACATTTATTATACCTTGAAAAATATCTAATTATATATTTCTCAGATTTAACCAATGTTTAAACAAGCAAAATTCCTTAGTTCAGGCATAGGCCTGTTAGGTTTGTCTAGGCCTAATAGGTATGTGTAGGCCTATTAGACTCTCTTACTTCAGGAGCTAGAACATGTCAATGAGGACACTCTAAGGTTAAAATTATGGGATAAGTGATTGACTCCCATTCTTACCTTATGTTTCATGTCTTTGTAAGGCCCTATATTTTCACTTTTCCAAGCTAGTAACTCTACCTTTAGGTAGTAATCAAGCCTACTTGGGCTGTGTGAGAAGGTGAGCACTTTGTTAGCATCTGAGGTATATTCCTCAACTACAAATGAGTAAAAATTAAATTTTAATATAATTATTTTATAAACAAATTAATACACATGTATACACCTTTACATTTCACTCTCCTACATAGGATTACTTATATTCTTTTATTTAAACGTGACCCTACCTATGTGTGATGATTGGGTCTACTTGAGATATTGATACAGAAAATCCATTTCTCAATTCCTTAAATCATTAATTTGGTGTAAATATAACTTAATATAGTTATTACACTAGCATAGACACATTGAAACCCCTTATTACATCCTATTTCTTAGTCAATCATCTTGTTTTCCCATGACTGCCTGTATATAGGCCTAGTGTATGACTCTTTTCATGCTAAGATCCTATGAAAAATACTAACCCTTATTCATAATTTTATTTTCATTTGATTTATTATAATATTATCAATTCATATTCATATTTTCATGATTCTTAATAATTTTCTCAACATTCCACCAAATGGCACCTTACTCATATGCCCTCAAACTGACTGTATTCACTATTTAGGTCAATTATTTGGATGTCAACACTTGAGGTGTGGAATTTGATGACTCCTTGAATTCTATTAGTGTGATAATTACCTTTTATGTTCATTATAATCTCCTTAAAAATTATTTAATCTTATTGTTATGCATCTAGGTTACACCCTTACTAAGGAAAGGACTATTCACATCCACCTCAAACCTTGGCTAACATAGGAGTGACCTATAGTTTATGGGTTACCTATTGTTAAGGATAAAACTCTATATTCTTATGGGGATGTATCCCTATATCAATAATTTGGATCTCTTTCCCTAATACCTAACTCTATGAAAAGGGTAAAGAAGTTTACACTAAAGGTTGGTGATGTGCCTAATATAAACTTTCATCCACTCTATCAGATTGAAATCTTAACACACTAGTGGAAAATGCATAAAGTTAACATAATACCTTAAAAGGATTCAAAACAACAATATTTCACCTAGATGTCAGATTTAATGACTAAAATAATAGGGTAATGAGTATAAGGCCTATTTCAAGGCATTGAATATCAGACATCCACTTCAAGTTTGAGCCATAAGCATCATGACACACTAGATAACCTACAAGGAAATATTATTAGTACTTAGGTAAATATTGGAATTAAAAAGGTAATATTATGCCACTATTAATATTAAAACAATCATGAATACACTAAGCACTGATCCTGGATTTGTAGTTCCATTCATCAATCTAAATAGGTGTGCAAGTATAAACACTAGTAAAGTTTCCTCATATGAGCCTGAGGGATACAATATGAGGCATAAATCCCTCAAAATATAGAATAAATGAAGAGAGAGAGAGAAGGTTAAATTTGGTGTGTAAAAGTGGATAAAGGATCATGAATGACCAAGGTCCACTCCATGTAGTAGTCACATCAGTTACATAGTCTTTCTTTAACCTTCTCCATGCATTGCTCCTCCTTTATGGCTCCTTTTGGCATTTAAAATGAGATGATGGGGGATGATTCGTACTCAATTATGATTGTAAAAGGTTTTAACGTGCTCAAAATATTCCTTCACTTCTCCAAATGGTATTTACATGGCATACATGGGTGTGGTTAGTCCTCTCAAGGGGCATTGAGCAACTGCCCTTTCAATGTACATGTTGACTTGATGATGAAACTATATTAACTCTTGAATAATGGCCTTGAAAGTGAATTTTATCATCCAAATAATTATTTACATGGCATTATACTCTGAATTAAGTTTCTTCATTATCCCCTCAATGCCAACTTGATCTCTCTTAGTTGACAAGATAGGTCAAACAGGCTAATTAGGCCTAATAGCCTAACTATTGATGTTAATTAGCAATAAGAGACTTGTAAGGGATATTTATAATCTTTTAACACATGAAATTAATACCTTAACAACACCTTATACCATAATGTATGCCTTTTTGATCAAGGAACACTTACAATGTTGTCATAGTAGCTGACTAGACCTTCTTGTTCTTGATTTTTGTAGATTAGTAGTTTTGAGTGAGCTTGTAGATACATTTATAGGAAAATATTTGGGTATATTGTGATTGAGGGGATGGGAAAAGTCCCAAACCATCCCCTCTAATGATTTTCAACTCTTCATTATGCATAGAACCCTACATTCTTCCCAAATCCTTATAAAAGTATGGATTTTGACACTTGCATACAGTGTCTATACAATCAGGTACCATGGGTGGAGTCCTCTATGAGTTTAATTAACATTATAGTATCTCATTAGGTAATTCCAAGGTGTTAGTATGATAAAACATCATGATTTCTATAACTATTTCTACCTACAATTTTAGAGAGGTTTTAGGTGTCTAGTTCTCTTAGGAATGATTCATACAGTATGGACCCCTAAACCAAATAATATTTCCACATATTTTATTTATATTGACCCCTATAACTTTAAGAACAATCTTTAATTCACATTCAAAGAGTGGGATAAGATATGGATGTAAAGAAGAGAGCTTGTTTTCTTCTATGGGTAGTCTGAGCAAGTGAACCTTTTTAACCTTTGTTCATAAAGGTGTTTTTATTCATTTCCACTCAATCTTCCATGAAATTAAAGTGTAGAGGGGTAAATAAAATATCTTAATATAATTTTCTCAAAAACCTTTTGAGGTGAAAGATACAAGCATCCAAAGTGATGGCTCAAACTTGTGTAAGAATATGAGCTTGAATTAGTCTCCAAGGACCAAAATTATCATTACCCTATTTCTCTCTTGTTTTGAAAAACCTATTTAGACCTGAATAATCATTATACAACTCTTCATGTTTTTGGACTTTCTATTAGGAGGTTTAAATGTTCCCAAAGGAGATATGAGCCTGCTAGGCCTAGAATAGGCCTTTAGAACTGTTTGGCCTCAATTGAGTATTACAAGTCTGAGAGACCTATGGTATATTATAGAATCTAAAATCCATTATAAATATTATTTATTTTATATTTTTATTCCTATATAACTATCCTTTGATTCCCAACTTCAATAATGTTTTTTCTTTCCATAGCTGCATGTAGGTTCTCTTGCTAATCTATATGTTGGGTGAATGCAAAGCTATGAAATATCTCTCTCTAGTGTAAATATGATAGAGGATTATAATTCCCATTCATTCTCCTATGATTTATCACATTCTCATTTCCAAGTCACAAATCAATCCAATCTCTATATACTACACACACAATTACCTTAGGGTTTAGGCATAGTCAAGAGCATGAAACCATGAGGTTTAGTTCTTACTAATTCCTGCATCACTTGGGGTTATTAACACATCTCTCCTACCATTTTTTATGTGTTATAATTATAAGGTGACCTAAAATTTTATATGTGAACCCTTGACTTACTTACACATACCTGTTTAGGTCTATGAATGCATCATCTTTTTAATAGGACTATAGGTGATTTATCCTGACTGTGCATTTGGCACTTAGGTCTATAGCTACTCGGTGGTTCTTGAATTAATATATCTCCCTAGGTTGAGTTGGTATTCAATATATATACCTTGCATAATAGTCTTCTCTTGGTCATCTCACACCTCTACAAATTCTCATCCAACCATTCTAAACATAGATTCTAGTGTTTCTCAAAGTTATACCTGTAAGATGGTAGTTAGGTCTTGGCTAAGTGTAAGAAGATGATATCCTCCTCATGAAAACCCCCTCATGGCCTATCCATGTTGTCTTGAGAGAACATTTTTATCTTCTTATTTCATCATGCATACTCAATCATCACAATTCTAAGATATAGATGTAAGTGTGTGTGTTTGGAGTCCACCTTGGGATGGTATGCAAGATATTGGATTCCAACTAAGTCATTGGTACCTGAGGGTATCTTAATAATCATATTTTTTTTCAAATATCTACTAGAATCATTCTTAACAATCACTCTCCATCCTTTCTCTAACTCCAAGCTATCTCACTGCATAATGCCTTGTCTACCTCTACTGCCTGAATAATGTTGTAAGTGACTTGACCTAGATTATGTGAGGAATGATCTCTTTATAGGTATGCTAAAACACACATATATATAACTATTTTATTTAGTCCTACATAATTATATTTTTATAATATTAAACACCTTCTTTTTTTAACCTTCCTCACACAATATCTAGGCCAATTAAGGTGGCTATAGGTAAGCACTTAGTGTCAACTTGGTTGTGTATGAGTTTGTGACTTGGTGGAGGTGGGAGTAAGTTAGTATATGATCCATCCTAAAAATCCTATCATTTAATTAATAAATTTTTAAATTCATCTCCTCCCTAAGATTAATCTTGATCTCCCTCCTCAAGCTAATTATCAAAAGTCTTATAACTTTCATTGTATAGACTGAGATAGTCCAAGTGTGTCATTTGAGGTGGATGCTTGAAGGTAATGTTGACCAAATTTGATATTTGGTAAAATTTGAGTCAACACCATAATTTTTTTAAAAAATTAAGGTTCATCCATGTCCTATAAGGGTGTCATTTTAATCTAGATGTTCACTTGTCTCTACTTTAACCTTAGTTCAAAGGCTAAGTCCTTATATTAGTCAAGTTAAATGATAGTCAACCTTGGTAAAATAGGGTAAAACCTAGTTAAAGGCATGATTTATTTTATTTTGGTCCTAATATTTTTTTAATATGATTTAATTCATCTTTAATCTATTTAATTTCCTTTATCATATTCAAAATGCAAAAAATTACCTTATGGCCCACTTAGAGCTAAAAAGGACTTGTACGGATGGATGAAGTGAAAACTTGTCATCAAGATCAGTTTCAATGTGGGAGGGGTTAGATTCAGATCATAATCAGTTAGATATCATCTAGAGGTTAGTTACAATCAAGAAATGTCAGTTTCTCCTTGCTTCTAAGGACTTTTGGGCACTTATATGACCCCCATGATCAGATATTTAGCTAAAAACATGGGTGGGGTGTATATTAACTTCCCCAAATCCATTTCCAAGCTTGAAATTAAAGGATAATGAAAAAAGATTCATCTACAACTCAATTTTCTTCATCTTCCTCTTGGCATGCAAAGAAGGGTCAACTTCAAATGCTCACCATGGGCCATACAATTTGAGTTGGAATAAATGATCTTGGGGATGGATATTGATATGAGTATAATTCAATTTCATAATATTATTTTGTGTTTTTGTGCCTCCTAATTTATTAATGATTATTAAAACTCTAGGTAGCTTTTTATGCCTATTCAACCAAGAAGGGGTCTCTTTTTTAATCTATTTCAACTTCTCTTACTTTGGATTGAAGTGTTTGATTGTTACAAGTGATTATACATGATCATCAAGTATATTTTCATGTTTCTACTCGTTCTGAATATTCCATTTGTTGATAGAGCCTTTCTAGGCTTGTTTCTTGGCCTAAAGATCAAAGTTACAAACTTGCTTGTAGAGCTTCACCTCCAGTGAATTCATACAAGTTTCCCACATAGGAATAAGGGAATATAAAATGTTTTTAATATTTGTGATAATATACCATTCTTTGGTAGTTTGGATACCTTCTCACCTTGCATAATTTCATTCTTCACTACCTCTGCCCATACATGTGATTCAATACTATCACCTACAGGTTCTAATCCTTCTCCATGGAGGTGTTCATGTGTGATATTCACTATTTACAAGATAAGAAAGGTTTATATGAAGAATTTGTAGTTATTTTTATTTTTTAGACCTAGTGGTGAGCCTAGGAAGAATGATGGATAACTCTAAGAATACTAATTTGATTTTAGGGACTGAATCCCTAAACACCCAAAATAGAGTTCCTAGGGGTCTTTTGGGTTTTCCTAAGTTGAAAATATGTTTGATTTTGAGGAATAATTATAGGCCAATATTTTATTTCTATCCATGGATAAACTTCATTCCACGTTTTAGCTTTAATGGGCAAGGATCATGTGTGCTTTGAGACCTTCCAAAATGGCAAAAAGGCACTAAAAATAAGAAAAAATATCTACAAGATTTTAAAGAGAACGCTGGTGTTGACACAACAAAAAGAGGTTATAATCATGTAAAAGTAGTTGAAATGAATTCAAACATCTCAAAAAGTAATTTAAATGACCTAGATCATGAATGAGGATGTGGTTGCATTAGATGACCATTTTAGGCCATCCACTGTCCATACATAGGGCTATAGAGGACACCTACAGGCAAATAATCACAAGTTTGTGAAATTAGCATGGTTTGGAATAGGTTTTGGAGGTTTAAATTATTTTTATATATCCAAGGTCCCTATACCATCATCAAATTACCATTTATATGATCCAAATAACCAAATATAACCTATAGTCATGGAAAATGAACACCTACAGCCTAGGTTTGGAAGTTGTCTTAGTCAGGGGTAAAGAAGGTTTTCAAGATCAAGAAGAGCATGAAAATGGATTAAATTAAAATATAAAAATTATAGGAAGATTAAAAAATGTTTTCATATACCTTTTAAGATAGAAACTTACCTTAGCAACCTACAATCCAAGTAGAGAATGATTGTCTCAGTCAAGAAGAACAGTAAGGAATTGGCAAGCCTAAGTAGATTAAGACACTAGTTTTGAGATGGTGAACTTAAATTGGAATATATAATGGTTATATAATCTATAATAAACATTTTAAACTTTATATTATTCAAAGGATAATCATCTTGAAGGAAAAACCTATGTTTGATGTCTCAATCTTGATAGGGTACTAGGTTTAAGAAGGCAAAATGTCAAACAGTGAATTCTTAGAGAGGTATGAAGGGATACATGAATTTTGGATTGGGTTTTTATAATAAATAAAGTGTAATTAAACTAAAAAATAATTCATAATCCATCTAAAATCCTTTTCCCATAGGCCAAATGACTCAATCTGTATAGGTAGGGTAAGGGAGAGCCTTGTTTCAAGAGGTAAATGTGAGATTATAGTTGAGAAAAAGGTTTTGATTGGGTATTTAAGCCAAAAAATCATGTAATAAGGATTATTAATATGTATAAAAATCTTATATGCATCAATGAGGGTTGGAAAGAGGAGTAACAAGGAGGATTGTGTGAAAACATGCAAAAATAGGGCTTTTGACCCCTTTATTGATAGAGTTGGGTTGGTTTGACAACTTAGACTTGGAATATGATGAAAAAATTTGGTAAAAATTACCATCATTACTTTTTTAATCACAAAAAACTTTCATATTTCTCATCCAATTGGGTAAATATGCCTCTATTTCATCTCAGAGGTAGGTCACTCTTTACATGTAGGAAAATGGCAGTTTTGGGGAAAAGTGAAGAATGGAGGGATTTTGATTAATCTGATTAGTCAAGGAAATTTGTATAGCTGGGGTACATATATAGGGAAATAAAAAACCAATATATAAGTTTTGGATACCAAGGATATGGTCTACATAAGGAGGTTTATAGGTAGACCTAATGAGAAAATGTTTAAACATAACCCCAAATATGGTGTCACTTCAAGTTCTAGCCTTCCCCAGATATTATAGTGTTTTGTATGATGTTTTAAAGGGTAAATTTGATGTGTTAATGTTATTTTAAGGCATTTATGGTGATTATTTTCACCTTTTGGACTACAAAGTGCTAACTGGCTTATTGACATGGCATTGTCCTTGTTCCAAAATAGGGGTAATTTACATTTTGGGGTATTGTTAAACTATCTAAAGGATTGGAACATGTTTATATGTTATTATTAGATGTGAATAATATTTTTAATATATTTTAAACTCCATAGGGGGGCACACCTAACTCCAAACACACTGAAACACTTGTAGGAAGCATGGAAGCCACTCAAAGGTCAAGTTCAACCACTCATATCTCTCAAAAATATTTTCATGGAACCCTAAGACAATTATAAATGTTATATAGGGTCCTTAAGGAGATATTAGTGGAATTTTTCAAAGGTTCAAATGTCTAACCTTTATGAAAAAAGGTTAAGAGTCTAGGTCACTCAAAACCCTTGTAAAACCCTCACAAGGACCTGATTGGAGAGATAGAGCATTATGAGCATCTAAATGCAAGGGGATGGAAATTTTACCACTTTTGAGTTGCATATAATTCTTATAATATCTCACATATGTAATTTTTTTGAATAGAATTATATAGAATAGGGGGAAACCAAGATTATTTTAGCTATTTTAAATGGTGTGCAAATTACAATAAGAGTTAGAGGATGAAAAAAAATTGGAAAGAATATATAAACTTGAGATAACTCCTAAAATTAATCTCATCCCATTAATTATACTCTAAGTTTCCCAACTAGACTCTCACTTTTAGCCATTCTAGTGACAAAACTAGTGAACACTTGGGAAAAATGGTGAAAATCAATTAGGGAAACCTTTTAAAGGTTTTTTTATTGAAAATTATGATATTATAGCTATTTAAAAGTGTCATTCCCTCTTTTTTATGGATTTTTATAAAAAACTAGGAGTTTTGGAATGCCAAGTGGAGAAGGTGCATGTTAAAGAGCCCTTTTTGAAACTATTAGTGATGATTTTGCATGCCCACAAGAATAGGGATGGTCAGGGTTCAATCCAATTCATGTGGAGACTTTTTTGTAACCTCATTTACTCAGACCAAACATTATACCTAGCCATATGTAGGGATATTGATAGTTTTGGAAGGCATCTCAAGTGGACAATTTATTATGCAAAATTGGTAATTCTATGACACTTTTCACTATCCTTCTGACTTGTTTGGACAATTATACACCTATGAAATGTAATATCTCTCCCAACCTCTCTTCCACATGTAATTATTCTATTATATAGACACATGTCCAAGTGACCCTTGAACTTCCCTTTACTTGTTCTCACTCTCAAAGCTATAAATGTGCACCCTCTTGGATCATTTGAGAAACCTTTATTGGTTGATGGATAAAATATAGATAAATTTTTACTTGAATAAATATAATTTTTTTTTCCACTCATATGTTGTAACATTGAGTAATGACATAAATCTTGTTGGTCTAGTCTAGTGAAAGATTGTCTTTTCTAGCTTATACTCTTGATGGTCTACCAAGTTATAGAAAGGAGATTATTGTAGGTATTTTATAGTATTATTATCTATGTGTGGATATATCCTATAATTGGTCCATGACTTTATCCCCTTTGTAATCATTCATTCCCTTCCTAATAATCATATACCTTCTTTGAAACTAGCGTATGAAACATTGGTGTAGCAATGAATCATAAGTTGTGAGTCTTGTGTATGAAACATCTTTTTTTTCATTTAATTATTGGTTTAAATCAATTCAAAGGACATTATGTATTTTTTAATCACCATAGTAGTGTGTTATTTATTTTTATTAATCCCTTTTCATTGTCAAGTTGTTAAACTAGAGAGAGAGCTTCAAAGAGTGCATCAAGGGGAGATAGCCCCTAATCTAGAGATTCATTTCTCAAAATTACTACCCATAGCAAGATAAATTTCTCCATAGTGCCAATTTGATGAGGAGACTTAGGCATATCCTCAGGGGTACAAATCCAAGTGTCAATAGTTTTTGGCATGCCCAGTTATAGATTATTCAAGATTGGTGTTGGTCTTAGCATAGTTAGAGATAGAAGAAACATCTACATTCAGTACCTGGTATCTCCATTTAAGATATCAAGTATTTTATTGATTATTATTCCCAAAATTAAATTCCAAAGGTGAATACTAGATTTTCTACTAAATGGATACCTTTTGAGTTTGTGCAACTACCTCCATATTCTATCAAAAGGTTTAGGTTCGTAACTACTCATCCCTATAAAAGATATTTGGTGTTTAAACCTTATAGGTTTTTGTTTCATTCATTTGGTGTTTAAAAATTCTATAAGGAAACCTTTTATGCCTTTCATCAGGTCATCTCCCTTACTTCTTTCCCAATATGATCAAATTCTAGGATCATCCCTCAAAAGTGTCCCATACTTTAGTGGTGATGGTCCTATTACTAGCGTTGATCACATTAGGAATATATAAAAAAAAATTAATACTCATAACATCACCCAAGAAAATGTAACTATTAGGTTTTTGGCCTTGTCTTTCAAAGGAAAAGTTTTGGATTGGTATGGAACCTTATCGGTGAATTTTATTGGCTCATGGGATGAACTAGGAGACCTTTTGACTAATAAGTCTGGGGAGAAGAGTGATTACTTGTCTCTAGATTATAAATTAACCACCATTAAAATGGAACCTCATGAATTCATGTAGGGTTTTAATACTATATTCCAAAAAACATGGGATAGAATCCAAACCCTTGTGAGACCTACCCCAAACTATGCATTTTCATACTACTTGAAAGCATTGAATAGTGGCATTGCCATTATGATTCAATCCAAGGGTGGAAAAAAATTTATTTATACCTATTAAATAACCATAAATTCTAATAATTGTATTTTATAAGAGGGAAAGATAGCTCATCGACCTCTAATGCCACTATTCCTTGATTTGCATTCTCCTAGTCAAGGTGCATTGCCCATTTTAGCCCCTTTGCCTAATCAAGAAAGGTCTGCCATTACCCCTTAAAAAGAAATACATGAAGTGAAAATTTTGATTCAAATTGTTAAAAATGAGTTATGTTCCCTCAAAATACAATAATCTCAAGGTTATAGGCCACATCAAACACATAATCAGTTTTGGCAAACAAGGAGACCTCCTTTCCAAAATGATGCACAAGGACAAGGTCAAATCACCCATGTTAAGCCTTATCAAAGATACAATACTAATTCTCCCTCATATTCCAAAGATATTATCCCTAATAAAAATAAATTGGTCCAAGAACAACACAATTATCCATCTTTTGAACATGGTCAAGAGCAAGTGACTTATGTAAATGAAATACACAGTCAAAGCATGGCAATGCAAGGTAGTCAACCTTTTAAAGCTTCAAATTTTGAAGGATATATGAAATTTTGGATGGAAATTTTATAACCTAAAACTTATTATAACCTCATAAATCATTGATAGGGTCATTTTTTTTCTATTAATTATGTGGGAAATGCAAGTAATTAGAATACTAGTGTTGCTTCCAACACTAGGTCCAAAAGGAGGGCTATTGAGGAGACTCAAGGGACTAAATAATGACCTATTTTGAATAATTCATCAAATAAGATGGGAATTTATCCTAATTTATCTTCTAAAACTAAATAAAATCATAGATTCTAAAGCATGAAGACAACTCTTATGCCTCCATCTTCACAAGCTACATCACAAGGTGTTAGTGCTCCTAAAGAGCTTCCTAAGATGAGTAATCATTCCATTAATATTATGGACCAGATGAATAAGCTATATATGAACATATAATTTTTGGATTATCTAATATTATCAGGGCAAAAATATATACTACAAAAGGAATTTCATGGATTTAGGTAAACAAGTTGGCCCATATAGAAATGAAAATGTTGTTTTAGTCAATAGAACTCAATCTATAGATGGCCAAGTAAATAAATATGAGAAAACTTCCCATTTTTACTTACATCTGATTATTTTTGATTTCTTGGTTCATAAATGAATCACAGTTAGTGGAAAAATCACATCAGTTATGCCCAAATGTATAGCAGACAAACTAGGCCTCAAGTATGAGCCAATGACTAAAGGAGTTTTGAAATTATATGGATCACCATCCAAGAATTTTGGGGTATTCAAAGGTTTAAATTTTATCCTTCATGATTTTCCTAATTTTATAATTCCTTATGATGTTGTGGTGGTATATTTACCTCTCTATTTTTCTCTTTGTTTGTCAAGAGACTTCACATCTAAGATTGGTGGATACTTGGTAAATAATTGATACAAGGTTTTAATTGGGTCCCTAAGCCAAAAAAACATATAATAAGGATGATTAAGATATATAAATAGATTATATTCATTAAGGAGGGTTTTAAATAGGTGTAACAAGGAGGTTTGTGTGAAAACATGTAAAAATAGGGCTTTTGATCCCTTTTTTGACAAAGTTGAGTTGGTTTGACCACTTAGACTTGGAATCTCATGACACCGTTCAGTAAAAATGACCATAATTAATTTTTTGAGCTCACAAAAATTTCATATTTCTCATAAAAATATGTAAATATTCCTCGATTTTGTCTTATAGGTAGGTCACTCTTTACATGCAGGAAAATGGTAGTTTTTGGGAAAAGTGAACAATGGAGGGCTTGTGATTAATCTAACCCGTCAAGGAAGTTTGTAAAATTGGGGGAAATATATAGGGACATAAAAAAACAATATATAATTTTGGGATACCAAGGATATGGTATACACAAGAAGGTCTACAAGTAGACCTAATGAGAAAACATGCAAACCCAACCCCAAATAAGGTGCCACTTCAATTTCTAGCCTTCACCAAGTATTATAATGTTTTGTGTGATGTTTTCATGGGTAAATTTTTTATTTTCATGATATTTTAAGTAATTTATGTTGATTATTGTCAACTTTTGTTCCACAAAGTGCTAACAGGCCTATTGACATGGCATAGTCCTTATTCTAAAACAAGGGTAATTTCCATTTTGGTGTCTTATTTAACTATCAAAAGGATTGGAACATGTTTATACGTCAGTATTATATGTTAATAATCTTTTTATTGGCTTATAAAATCCATAGGGGGAAACACCCAACTCTAAACACACTGAAACACTCAAAGGAAGCATGGAAGCCACTCAAAGGTCAAGTTCAACCACTCATTTCTCTCACAAATATTTGCATGGAACCATAAGACTATTTTAAATGTTAGGGTGGGTTATTAGGGAGATATTAGTGTAATTTTTCAAAGTTTCAAATGTCTGACCCTTATGAACAAAGGTTAATAGTCTAGGTCACTCAAAATCCTTGTAAAACCCTCACAAGGACCCGATTGGAGAGATAGAGCATTTTGAGAATCTAAATGAAATGGGATGGCCATGAAACCACATGTAAGTTTCAGATTAATATTATAATATTTCACACATGTACTTTTTTTATACAAAATTGTACATAACAAGGGAAAACCCAGCTTGTTTTGGCTATTTTGAATGGTGTGTAAGCTATACGAGGAGTTAGAGGATGTAACAAACTTTGGAAGGAATATATAAAAATTATATATCTTAAAAAATTAATATATTTCCATTAATTATACTCTAAGTGTCCCAAGTAGACTCTCACTTTTAGCCAGTCTAGTGAGCCAACTAGTGTACACTTGTGAAAAAAGGTGAAAAGTAATTAGGGAATCCTTTTAAAGATTTTTTATTAAAAATTATTATATGGGAGCCATTTAAAAGTGTCATTAACTATTTTTCATAGATAATTATTCAAATTTTGGAGTTTTGGAATGCCAAGTGAAGAAGGTACATGGAAAAGAGCCCTTTTTGAAACTGCTATTGATGATTTTACATGCCCACAAGAATAGGGATGCTCAAGGCTCAATCCAATGCATGTAGGGAATTTTTTTAACACCTCTTGCTCATAAAAACCATTATATGTTCCATATGTAGGGATAAGGATAGTTTTGGAAGGCATCTCAAGTGGGCAATTTCTTATTCCAAATTAGCAATTTTGGCACTATTCCAAATTAGCAATTTTGTGCCACTTTTCACTATCCTTATGACTTTTTTGGACAAGTATACACCTATGACATGGAATATCTCACACTAACTCTCTTTAAAATTCAATTTTAACTGATTATATTAGATGGACACATGTCCAAGTGACCCTTGAACTTCCCTTTGCTTGTTCTCACTCTTAAAGCTATAAATATGCACCCTCTTGGCTCATTTGAGCAACCTCTGTTGGTTGATGGGAAAAATATAGACAAATTTATACTTTAATAACTATTTAATAAATATACAAGTGTTTTCTTCATGCATATGCTATATCATTTATTAATGACTTGAATTTTGTTGGTCTAGTCTAGTGAAAGATTGTCTTTTCTAACTTGTACTCTTGATGGTCTACCAAGTTATAGAAAGGAGATTATTATAGGTCTTTTCTAGTGTTATTTTATAAGAGTAGAGATATATTAGAAGTGGTACATGATTTTATTCCCTTTTGAATAATTCATGCCCTTCCTAAGAATCATATATCTTATTTGAATCTAGCGTATGAAACATTGATGTAGCAATAAATCCTAAGTGGTGAGTCTTGTGTATGAAACATCCTTATTTGCCTTTAAGTAGTGGCTTTATTCAAGTGAGAGGATAGTATGTATTGGTGCATCACCATCTTATTGTCTTAGTTATCTTTTTTAATCCCTTTTCATTTTCAAGTTGTTAAACTAGAGAGAGAGCTTCAAAGAGTGCATCAAGGGGAGCTAGCCCCTAATCTAGAGATTCATTTCTCAACATTGCCACCCATAGCAAGAGAAATGTCTCCATGGTACCACTTGGATTAGGATATTTAGGCATCTCTTGAGTGGTAAAAATCTAAGTGTCAACATGCAACTCATGGTGTTCATATATAATTATGTTCTTATTTAGAACTCACCACAAGTCTTCACTTATATCACCTATAGTTGTCCTTGATGGATCTCTCTTAGACACTCATTAAAGTGATCCTTTAGTTCTTGTTATATATGGTGGTAGGACCCTATACGGATAGAGGAGATGCATGGAACTATATTCAAGATGTAAGGATGGATTTCAAACTTGTTTGAATGTCTTTGAAAATCCACACCCAACTTGAAGAGGTACTTCTCACCATTGTGAGGTAGATTGAGGGAAAGAAACCAAATTACCTTAAAATACCCAAACTTACCTTAATTCTTTCTAATAAGGTAAACTAGGATTGATATTAGGCCTCCCAACTTTCCATCCATAGTTTTACTTATTTGGGTTTCTTGGAATCTTGGCCTAGTGAATTAAACTCATATAGTACCCATGTATCTCATTTGAATGAGATTATGAAACCACCTAACCACCTAACCACCTTGCATTTTAAGATAGTAATCATGAATATTGTAGGTGGTCATTTGAACTAAGTTTCAACTTATACCATCAACTAGGCCATGAAATACCTCCTTAATCACTAAGATCTTAGTTAGAGCATGGAACTTTTATAAATGGCCATATCTCACCTAGGACAAGTGATCTTGAGACCTGATTTGGGTGTCATAACATAATGTTTCCTTTTTATACCCCTATCACATGAGATTTTTGTAAGTGAAGACCCATCTCAAAGAGGAACTCATTTCCATATTAACCATTTTGGGGTTCATTGAGGTGTCCATTGGCTTCATTATCATGGAGATGCCTCTCAAATACCTCAATATCCAAGATACCTTGAATGCCTTCCTCATCTATCTCATATTACTCCTCACCATTGAATTCATGTTTTTGTCTAAGATATTGAGAGACTCTACATACACATAATATTTCTAAACATTTATTGATTATTGACACTTTGTATCTTGTAGGAACCCATCAAGTCTTAACCTCTCTGAGTGTATGCCTTAAGGGGTGCATTGGGAAAGGGTGGGAAGATCATTGGTACTTATTCTTATTATTGTCCCTTTTCACTTGAAATATAACCACTCATCTACTAAAAACCATTTACGCTAAGATTATTATTTTTAGCCTTACCAATCTAGTCATTTGCCACACTTTATCCTCCTTATTTTTACCTTGACCCCATTTCAACCAATTGAGTGTACTAGGTCAACCCTGTACAATTTTTAGCCTCTAATTAATATATAATATCGATTAGGTTGACCGTATATTATTTATGGGTATTTTTCATTAGGATATTTATTATCCCTTCAGTTGACCTAGCTCAAAACCTAGTGAATTATCTCCCAAAAACATATGACCTTGTATAGATGACATATTTGGAAGGATTTAGGGAAAGATCCACCTATATATACAAGTTTATTTCCAACCATTTGTGAGAAGAGAAGTAATGAATAATAAGTGCAGAAAAAAATCTACTTATTGACCATTCTACTTGAGGAATAATGCTAAGGGTTCCATACTTTATTTGGAGATATGTATCTTGTCTTGTGGAGAAGTCTTTTGGATATATAGATAGGTTTTGTAGCCTATATCTAATTTATATTTGTTATCCTTACATTGCAGAATAATCTCTTGTGAAACACCTTATCCAAGGGAGATATTAAGGCTCGATGGATTCATCTTCAAAGGTAAGTATTCCTATTTTCATTTCTCCTTTGTTAGAGTATATAGATTATACTTTTGTGCTTCTCTTCCCATGAATTAGGATTATGTATACATTGCAATGAGTATATGTATTTTATGCATGTTTAGTTTAGTTTGTTTTGTTTCTAACCCCAAATTTGCTTCATAAGCTTTGGTGTGCATTATATTAGATTTAATTTCTTGTTTATTAGAATAAAGTGAACATTAAACCTAGGACTCTTTTATGGTTGTTACATGATTGCATTAGACTGTAGGCTCTAAAAACCTTCTTAGATGTTGTATTTTAACAAGTGATCCCCTAATCAAGTATATAAAATCCCCATATTAGTCATTCCCCCACTTAACAAAAGTATTTGTAATTGAAAGTGTAGGTATGCTCTATCTTCTTTGAGCCAAGATTGATTTATAGACATGATGCATTTTTGATTTCATACATTATAGTGAACCTGATGTGAACTAACCCTTACAAAAAAATTTCATCTTATTTCATTATTTCATCATTATTTTTATCATATATTTTCCATACTGGATCAACTCTATCAACCTAGTATCTAACTTTTATGCTCAAGTTTCCAAGTATAGGCTATTGGATCAATCCTATCAACCTAGTACAATTTTTTTTAGATTTCTAGATATCCAATATAGACTATTAGGTTGACCCAGTCAACCCTATGTTTTTTTAGACATCAATTTCAACATACTAGGTCAACCCAGTTGACTATGTACATTTTAAGCACTCAACAACAAGTTTCTGTAAAGCTTGATCAACCCAGTTAACCCAATTAGTAGAATTTGCAAGCATATATCAAGGTTATTGAATAATAATCTTCATTATTTACATCTCTAATCCACTAAGTTTACTTTATATCTATTTATGTGTTTATTTATTATCTTTCCTTTTATATTTTGTAGTCTTCAAAACTACCCTTACATCATCAATTGGATCGACCCTATTGACCTAGTTTTATGTTATGTGTGTTATCTAGATAACTAGGTTGACTCTACTAACCTTGTTCATTTTTAGACCTTCTTTTCACAGTACAGGTTTGACCTTGTCAACCTTATTCTATATTTTATACATGCATTGTTGACCATATCAACATTGTACCATGTTTCAAAGTTGAAATTAACCTTATATGCTAGTAATTAGTTCACACTTTCTTTTCTTATTACTTTCATGCATAGAATAGTTTGCATAGCTTATTTAGGTGGATTTTAATTAATTTTTTAATTTAAATATTTTATATTTTATGCACACATGGCCAAATCAAAAAATATAAACAAGCATTTTGACATTTGTCTACCCAAGGCCAACTTACTTGGATTTCATCACCAAGGGGGAAGTTGACTTGATACTCTGATCAAGTATAAAGCATGGTTAATGGTACATTCTAGATAAGCACCCAATACCCTTATCATTATAGTGTGTGAAGTGAGGGGGTAGGCCCCAATACCAATCCTATATCATTGCCATTATAGTCCCTTTTAGCCTAAACTACTTGAAACCATCCTTAGATTGACATTTTAGTTCCTTACATCCAACTTCCCCATCATAATTAAAAATCATATTCTAATAATCTTATAAACATTTAGGTTGACCAATCAATTAGCTCTTTACTTTATAAGTTGATTGATTTCTCTTTGCTCAATTGTATTTTTATTTTAATAACTTGTATTAACTAGTGTTGGTACAAGGTTTTGTGATGTGTACCTCAATTGGATTGGCCAATGTTAATCTAATTGAATATTTATTTCCTTTTAGCTATTTCTTCTCAAATTACCTGTAAATTTTGTCTTGTTTTAGTCCACAAATCTATCATCAATTTCTAAATTTCCCTTTCTACTATACTTGGTCAACTCAATCAACTTTGTACCTTTTTCCAGCCCTTATTCATTGTATTAGATCAACCTAGTCAACCTTGTATAGTTTACAAACCCTATTTTCTCTTTTTCTAATCCCTATTCACTATGCTAGATCAACCCAATCAAAATTGTACAATTTATAGACCCTATTTTTATGTTAGGTTGACCTAGTTAACCTTGTACTATTTTTATCATTTCTTATTTCCTCACTTTATCATCTCTCTTTCTTTCCCTTCAACATGGACTTTATTCTTCTTGATGACAACACAGAGTTAAATTTAATAGACATATTAAATTTTACCAATCCTCATAGGGTCTCCCATAGATAGAGTAGGGATCCTCTCTTGAATGATAGTAATGTTCATATTACCACTCACACAATAAACTATGGGACCCTTCCTAATACCTCTTTGTAGTGAAATCCTCTCTTCTCATTAGAAGAACAACCCAAATTAGAGTATACACCCAAAATGTTCTTCTTTATCTCTAAATTTCCTCAACATTGAGGAAAGGATCCTTCTACTATTTATAATCTTATGATTAGTGGTCAATTTAAAGATCCTTATTCACCTACTCCTACATTCTCAGCTATATTTTTGGGTACCACTTTATTTTATTCTCATCCTCTTCCTTTGATTATGATCCCTTCTCATACCATAACCTCTTATTCTCTAACTTCTTCCACCTCCATGCCTAGTATATCCACTAACATGGTAGGTTCTACATCTAGTGGGCCTCTCATAAGATCCACTATCCTTAATCCTTACACTATTGCATCATTTGCTACCTTAGATAATCATGCTACTGGTGCTTCTTCTTCTCAACCATTTTCTAGTCCATATTTTTCTACACAAGTAAATTTTGCCTCTAGTGCTTCACATTCTTAAAGTTCCTCTCAATCTCCTATCAACACTAATAGTTTTACCTAAGCTATGAATACCAAATCTAATGCTTCGAATAATGCTAATAAAAAACATAAAATATTATTACAAACACTCAATCAAATGAATACCTTTCAAGCTCATAACATAAATCAAATGATAAGAATGCAAAACCACCTTCTTCATATTCAATCTCATCCTCAACCAATGGCTTGGGGCACACATAAACAAAATGTTTCCCCTCTTCCTCTTCAATATTCTCAAGGAAATATCAATCCTCAACCTCTATTAATCAATAAAAGCATTAAGCATCTCCAAAATGAACCTCTTATTACTAAAATTGTTAACGTTGATATTGGAGGTATCACACCAACAATTTCGTATAATGGATCAACCGATCCCACCCTTCATCTTAAAATATTTAGAAATATTCATAAGGATTAGGTCAAATTGAACACCTTTTACACTACCAAAATCTTAGCCAAAAATCTCTCTGGTGATGCCTTGGATTGGTATAACCAACTTAGAACTCATTCCATTACTAGTTTGGAGGATTTAGTGGATGTTTTAGTTCAAAAATTCTAAACTGGTGATCTTCTTGAAAAAAATTTGGCCCATTTCATAAATTGTAAACAACTCAAAAATGAAAATTCTCAAGCCTTTGTTAAAAGGTGGAAAACTTTATCAAACAAATGTGAACATAACATGGCTAATGACAAACTTTTCCATCTCTTTATCAATGCCCTTTTTTTCCTAAACTTCAATATCAAGTCTGCACTCTCTCTCCATGTACATTAGAGGAGGCTATTGACCAAGATAAATGACAAGATTTCCATATGCATCAATTTGAGCCACCCTAACCTTTTGTATGTCCTTATCTCTTACTTAAGAATAAAAAAATATTTTTTTTTAAAATGATGGTATTATGAATTTTGATGACACCATTCATAATATTCAAGCTATCATTCCTACCCATTCATCAAAACTAGCTCCCCCTTCTCAAAAATATACCAATCCTCACTTATCTTCACCAAATAACATTAATATTCATAAACCTATATCCTCAACTGAATTGCTTAAGTGTCTACTCAGACCTCTTCCACAAGATCTTGACCCTACCCATCCTATGAAATCCTTGTATGATCCTAAAAAGTTTTGTACATTTCACACTAGTTGGGGTCATTCTTATGAGACCTATATATAACTTCATAATTTAGATATGGAATTTCTTCTTGGTCCTAATTTTGATCATGATTCTATCATTTGAAAGTGTCAACAAGCTTATGAAATTACTTTCAAGGATTTTAAATCACATGATGAAACTCAAGCCTTGAACCAAGCCAACACTCATTTAGCTATCTACAAATATCCTCTTCTTAATCATCAACCTATTCAACACAATCAAGACAAATACACCTCTTCCACCAATAATGTAGAAATTTTTGTTGAACCAAATTTTGAAGAGAATGTGGTTATCATGACTAATATGTGAAGGGTCGTTGATTTTATTTATTCTCAACCTATCTATACTTATCCTTCATATAAAACATATCATGTTATCCATGATTCTTCTCCAACTCATTTAAATGAGTTGGGGAAATATGAACTTATTACTTTTAATGATTCTATTTCTAATTCTCCCTTGGATAACACTTTATTTTCTATTTCTCTCATTATTCCATCATCTTATAACAATAATGATACTAAAATCTCTACTAATATCAATTATCCAAATCAACTTGAACCAAATACTTCATCATCAGAACATGATTTACAATCTTATTCTAAATATACTTCTTCTTATCAACATAAATTCCAATGCATTTCAGCTCCTCCTTCTGAGGACCTCCTTAATCATTATGCACCTATATCTAACAATATTCTTATGGGCTATGATTAGTGGGATCCCATTGTATAACTCACTAATCTCCCATCCCAAATTATATTCCTTGAGCTCATGAGGACTTCTCCCCATCATAAAAACTATCTTATGTTACTATTATTTGAGATGAATGTCCCTCATCCTTCCCTATTAGGATGGGAGGAAGCCTTATCTAGATCTGACTATAGTATATTATAATATGTGAAGAGATGTATATTAACATTGATGAAACTATAGACACTTCTCTTGCCTTCAAATTTCCTTTAGATTCTATGATTCTTTATGATATTCTACTTTATGTGGATGATCCTCCCTTATTCATTAGTGTTTAAATAAGTGATATCTAAGTTAAGCATGCATTAATTGATGAGGGATATGGAAATTGCATTACCTCTTTCAACCTCATTAATACCCTTATATATTTAGAATGCAATCTTAATTCTACATGCAACACCTACCAAGGATACAATAGAAGGCAAATACCTCCTGTAAGTTGTGTGGCTTCCCATTACCATCCCACCTATCACCATTCACATGAAAATGATGATATTTAAGTTTCCCCTTTCTTTAAACATCTTACTTGGTAGGCCATGGACTCACTATATGAGATTTGTTACTTCTTTCACCTGCCAATGCATTAAATTCCCTAATAATGGAGCCATTTATAATACTTAGGGTGACACCAACCCTTTTTATTTCAAAAAATTCAAATATTATGGTGCCTTCAAGATTCCTACTCTTTAAACTTTTCCCATCATTCCATTCCATGAGTCATAGCATCATAATTTTCCCATGAATTCAACCCAAGATTACAATGGACATCCTGAACTCATTGGAAACATTCCTCCTAACCTCTTAGATTTTTATGATGATGAGCTCGATGAGATTAACCTAAAGATAATAAATTTGATCTCTCACCTCATCTCATCTCATATATTCCTACTTCCTTGAATCTTCATTCTCACAAGCCTCGTTTCAATGTTATTCATGTAGTCTTAACCAAGACTTAAAATTATATTCACCACACTTCCTCAGATGACAAGGTTATCCCTACTTGTGTCATTGATCTTTAAACCCTAGATTACAATGATGGTTATTCCTTAGATGATCCACTTTTAGGTGGTCTTGTACAAGGTCATGATGCTATGATTATCTATTATCATTCTTCTTTACTTGAGTCTTTTCATGTATCTTCCCATCTTCCTTCATTTACAATTCCTAATTTTATTATTTTCCCCCTTTATTATAGGGTAGAGATGGTGACAACACCTTTAGTTTCTAAATAGTCTCATAGGAATATGCTCATGGATCATGATATGACTGGGCCTTACCATTTTTCTAGATTCCCTGATCACCATAGTTGGTTTACTGCTGAGATTAGTGTGACCCTCCTTAGACCTTCTGTAGATCTTACCCTTCCCTCAATCAATCCCTTATCAAAGCACATGCATGCTACTATTATAGTTGAGCCCATTCCCACTCCCTCTATAGTTAAACCCATTCTCCCTCCTATTTTTGATGAAACTACCCCTACTTCTCATCCCATTATTCCTTCCATTGAGCCTAGTTCCATTCCTCCTCCATCACTACCTTTCCTTCATGATGGTTTTCTTCCCTTGACTAAGATGGATTTGTTTCCCACCAAATTATATGATGAGTATTCTATAGCTTCTTCTACTCTTGTTACACCTCCTTCTATGAGTGATTCTCATAAGACCACTCACAAGCATATTTGTTGCTTCTATGGGATAAATAATCATTCTTCTACCCATTGTCTCAAGTTGAAATGATATATTGATACTTTGAATCCTTCCTCTCATACCTTAAACAAAGTCATACCTCCCCTACAGGTTCTACCTGAATATATACTTAATCATGGTGTGTATTATTTATGGTACCAATGTGGCAACCATCACATTGATCATTACTACATCATTAAACAACACCTTAAGGATCACCTTGTATCTATTCTTGAACCTTATTTTATTCCTCCCATAGGTCATTACTACAAGAAGGATCCTTTTTCTTCTCCCATGGATCCACCTCTAGTGGCTCCATCCCCTCTTATGGTCCCTTCATCACCTTCTATGCCTCTACCTATGATTCCTTCACCTATGGATCCTTCTCCACCCATTAGTCCTTCACCCATGGATCTTTCTCCACTTGTAATTCCTACATCTCCCATAGAGCCCACTCTCATTAATTCTCCTAAGCATCCCTTTCCTAATTTTATTTATCATGATCCATTGAGCATTCCTACTTTTTTAGTTGAGGAAATTAGAATAGAATAATTTTTCCAATTTTTATCAAAGATTGATGAGATATTAGCATTAGTTCATACCTAGCTTCATAGAGACTTATTTGATGTCTTGGATAATGTGATTGGATAGATTTATTAGTACTTATGAGCACATTCATGGTGCCTTTACATTTACTTTTTGATTGGATGTGTGCTCCAATTTCATTATTATCTATCTATTATACCATTTGACATTGTGTCAAATTTTTATTATATGGTGATTCTTCACTATTTGGTATTATATCTTTCTTATATTGTCATTTATCTTTGCATATGATTGTATTTATTTATCATTGCTTTCTCTTTCTTTCTTGATTATTTATCAAAACTCTCTTTTTGTGTCTTCATGATTATTTATTTTCTTATCTCTATTTTTCATAGATAATTATCATTGTGACTTGGTTATACAAACCCTATTCCCTTTGGTCCTTATCTCCTTTTACCATGTGATCAATTAGGAAACAATGCATCTCATTATACTTTCCTTTCACTGATCCACTTTGGATCTCCTTTTTACCTTCTTCCTTTTTTTCAAACTAAGCATATACATGGTTGAGACTTGAGATCACATGTTAGTTCATTATTAAGCCTAAGTATCCTAGTCAGTCTTTGTATTTGGTTACTTAGCTTCCTTTAGCCTTAGCCTAAAGCTCATTCATGTGTATTAATACATCTCTCATGATTGGTCATTCCAAATCTATATGAAGGAGGAATCTTAAAAATCCATAAAAATTTAAAAGCCAAATTATTTTACAAAAGGCAATGATATAAAAGGAAAAAATATTCTTAAAAGTCAAATCACACTAAAATATGTGATTCAAAGTACATCTCCTTCTTCTAGTTAAATCTCAAACTCCACAGTTGGCCTCATAGTAGAGCTGAGGTCCTTTGGGGTGTGATTGACTAGTAGATTAAAAGAGAAAAAAATCTTTTAGTGTTACCTAATTTCTCACATAAGTACCCAATCTTCATAGTAGATTGATGGCTCTGCAAGGGGTCCTAAAAAATGGGGAAAACATCATGGGAAGGTAGGTCCATTTTACCTTTTCTTGTACCAATCCACCTTTATGAGTTGATCTTATTTGCATGTTTATATGCCTACAAAGCTTTGTGTCTATAAAGAATAGGTTTCCTTTATACATGAATGGTCATTAGTCACTTAGTGTCTTCTCATGTCCTTAGTATACCTCTTATCTCTTAAATTCTTCTCATAAGATGCCTAAGTATTGATTTTTACACTCTCTTTTTCATTCCTTATATCCCTCATATTTCCTCTTGATAAATATTATTTTGTATACTAATCACTCCCCTTGGGATTTCATTTGTGATTTACATTATAAGATTGTGGATAGGACTCAACATTCCTCATAAATTACCACCTTTTTCTTTCTTATTACCCACATCCTTTGTTACCTGATTGTCTCAATTTTTCCATCCAAATGGTGTTCTCTTTTTGAGTTGTAGTGTAAGACCATGGATAGGACCTGACATTCTTCACAAAATTTTCCAATAATACAAATCATAAATAAAATTACATTTATCAAATATGAAATAAGATGTGATCGATTATGAAGTTACACATCATTGACATGCTTCCCATCTTGATTTAATATGTTTTATGCTTAATTGGTTTAGTATGTTTTATGATTAATTGATTTTTTGTTTTTTTCTTATTTTCTTATTTTTTGAGTGCATGTAAGAATCCAACCATTTATTGAATTTTTCATACTTCCCAACTTGAATTAGTGTGATAAATTTAAGACCAATATTTTTCCAGTTTTGTTTTTCTCTTCTACTTCTCAACATGATTTAGTATAATTTATTGACTTAATTAATTTGTTTTAATACAGTTTGTGCCCTTTTGCATACCTTCCATTTTATTACATTATTTTCATACTTTCCAATGTGATTTAGTATGATTTTACTTGTTTTAATTTGGTGCAAAAATATTTCACTTTGGTTTAAGAACAAATTCATTGTTACCATCTTGTTTTACCATACCTTGGTTCTTTATACTTAGTCATTTTATTGTTATTACACATTTCCCAACATAAAATAGTGTGTAGTAAATTTTTGATTAATTATATTTTACCGAGTCCTTTTTGCCTATTTCTTTTTAACCATGCATGTGTTTTTCATAATGCTAGAAAATAAACCACATCTCATATATTTCCTATAGCATATACAAAAAAAATCTAAATACATGTGCTAGAAAGAAATATATCCAAATCATCCACAACCACAACCATAATGATGACAACATACAAAATCAATGTCAATATGCTAACATGATACAACATATATACATCTCATAAGTTTTGATACAACAAATACAACTATAAACAATGTTCTAGCTCTATGGCTAGGTCCCATTTTGTCTATCTCATGGCCTAGCCATGTTGCCTACTGAGGCCTTAGTCTGACTCATCTAAATAGTGCATTGTAAGGAGGTTATCTTAGATCTAAATCCCTCTACCTATCCTTGTAGATGCACTATTTTCACTTGTGCCCACACCAACTCAATTTAGGTTACTATATGAGCCTATATCAACTAGCTCTAAATCATAGTATGTGCCTATGTCATCTATATCATTGTATCTAGATGTGTGACTCTCTTCTCTATTAGGGCTTGCCATGCTCATATCTCACCTACACCCATATCTACTAGTGTTTTTATCCTTTCCCTCTGTGCTTGTATCTATCTTGTTACCTCCCTTACTAATCTAAACTAGCTTGCTTGAGTTGGGTCAGATGGTACACTGGGGCCCTCTAATGCAATAGGTTTATATGTCTATAGAGTCTCATCTAGGATGTCATGAAGTGATCCCCTCATAAGGAACCCCCATATCTCCTTATCCTTAAAAATTCCTACAAAATCACACCCATATAGATATTAGATCACTATTATATCTCAGAATATCTATCTACCTCTAGTCTCTATTTTAAAATACAAACTTAAACAATAATTTAATCATCTTTATTACATGTATGTGTTTCAGCCACTATGGTCTCACCATCTATGTGATCTCCTAGTATAGTTTCTATATCCATGTGGAATTTTAGAACCTCCTTTATAGGTCACCTCCTCAACTCAAATATAGTTATCATGGTTCATGTCTACCTCAACCTATGCCTGAGTGGCCTCTTTATCATCTATCTCTTCTCTAGCTCACTTGCTAGGTCTTTAGGGATGGTAATAATCTCCACTCTCTCTTGATCCTCCCACCCCTTTTAACACCATGTCCTCAGTGGTTATAGCTCATCTTGATATAGATATGTGATGGTATTTCTCATGCCACTTCCTTTTCATCCCTCTCCTTCTACTATGCTTCCTTTCATGCTCATCTAGTTTACAGCCACTCACAATGTGGTCTGAGTGTCAACCTCATCACTAGTGACCCTAGTCCCCTCCTCCCCCATAGATCTCTCACATTTTGAGCCCACTACTTTAGCATAAATATTGGTGTTTTTGGATGAGTTAAGCTCATTTGTCCTAGCACCTATGCTACTAGATATGGATATCTCCAATAATTATAGTGTTTAATCACCTATATCCTTATTTTAGCTAGTACAATTGTGTACTAGCTCAACCATGTAGTCATTATTCACCTATATGGCTACCCCACTATGTCTATACATATCACTATCTATAGTGATATCACATGGGGCATGATCCATACTACTTAGTCCTCTCTCCACATCCACACTCAAAGAGACCTATCATTAGCCACATGGGGCAACCCAGTCGGTTGATACATTAGAAACTCTCATAGATCCAAACCATCAATAATATGATCAATGTTATAGATTTATACCCTATAAATAATACCTCTTATATATAATGTATGAGATGGACCTATATGATAGAGCTGAGATCATATAGTACTTCCTACTCTAGGATCATCTTGCTCAAGGCTACCATGAATAGTGGTACCTTGTTATCTGACTTGTGACATATCACTCACTATGTCACAAGTCTTATCAAAACCTTTCAAATATCCAAAATATTTGATGCATACATGTCAAACATACTAACTCACCTACCTTCTAACATCATATCCAATCCTATAGCCCATATGGCTAAGGCTCTTCTCTCCTCTAGGTTGTTTGGTATGCCTATAGTCACTAATGCTCCTATCACGGATAGCCCTAAGATGGCATGTACATCCTCTAGAATGATATTTACCTCTACCACATCACCATCCACCTCTCATTTGAAGGTGTTAGTCAATCATTTCCAACATTCAAGGAACATGACTAATAGATCTGAACTTAAAGGAATCTTACACATGTTAGCTATCCCTCTTAGGCCTACAACTACTAGCCTAAATCTATCACCTATGGTCAGATGCTCCAATAGATCTGGTAGCCAAGACATGTCTACAATATCTATAACTAGGGTCATCCTTATAGTTAATAAATAATAAAATATGTATTAGATCTTCCATGTCATGTTTAATCACAATACATTCTTTTTACACTTTCAATAAAAAACAAGCCTAAATTACTTTAATACATTCATTTTTACCTATCTTTAGCCTATTCGGTACTTTTTTCCCTTGGTCATTTGAGGCCATTATAGCCTTATTTTATCCTTTTACATGCATTTCCATACCATTTTGGTTCTTTGGTCAGACTAGTTTGACTAAAATTTCCCTATCACCTCATTAGCATAAGTTTTTTTTATGTCTCCTTCTTTCCTTTTCATCCCTAATAGTGTTTATCCTAGTTTAGTATGAACCAAAAAGATAAATCAAGGGAGATATCCATTTAAATTAGAGGTTTACCTCTATTATAGGCAACCCACAAGCATAGAGGTAATCTCATGTTGGCCAAATTTGAAGAGCCATGAAAAATCTCTCCAATGGTGGAATATTTGGATACAAAAGTTTTGGCACATCTGGTGGGACTAAGGTCCAAAAGAGTGGAAGTATTGTTGGTGTGTTCTTCCTCTTATTAGATTTTGAAATCATTCAAACAAATACCAATGGTGACTTCAAATTAAAATCTATTAAACCTGGTTGACTTAAAAAACTAAGTTAACCCTCATCTTTTCCACTCCCTAGTAATGCATTGTCATTTTGGAATTTTTAGATCAATTTTAAATTGTACTAGGTCAGTAGTCTACAAAATGTACAAGGTTGACACACACCTACTAGGTTAGCAATATGGATTTTGCCTATTTTTAGCCTACTAGGTTGACCCAGTTGTTTTCGGTTGCCGACCCCTTACATTTTCCTAAAAAAGTGCCTTATTGCAATTTTCTTCCTAATTCCTCCAAAATCATTTACCTAATTGGTTTTTCATACTTATATAATATAATTTGGCTTCATTCTGACATATATAAATACTATAAATTATTTTTTTATAAAAAACACTTAATTCACTAGATTTCTCCAAAATTGGCTTAAGATTCATAGTTGCCTACTTGTAATGCACCTGTTGCCACTCTTGGAGCTCCTCCTCATCTATCTTGTCATCTCCTCACCATCATATCTCATTTATTCTCTAGGGATCTTTTCTCTCTCTTTCACAAGTCAAAATAACCAAATGACTTGTCTTTCCCCTATTTAAAAACACTTTTTAGTAATTCAAATTCTTTAATTATTTTCTTGCAGACTCCTTATTTTGATTATATCTTTGTTTTTACTCATCCATTTTCAAAAATATAAAATTCATTGTATTCATGAATATGGAGATAATATTTTCTACTAAAATATGCCTATCTTCCAAAAAAAATTATTTATGGCTTTTTTTTGCACTAACTTATATAGGTTTGCCTAGTGTTCTTCACATTGGATGCCTACACATCTCTTATAGTCTACTTATTTATATATAACACTAAGTTAAGTAAATTTATGTGTTTTTTAATTCTATAATTTCATTTATCTTATTTTCTACTTACTGCACTTTAATTAGCATCAACATTGTGTGTTATAATGTTTTATTTCTTGAAACACCATCTCATGTTGTGCTTACATGACACGTGATGAGCATCAAGTGGGGCATATGTATACACATAATATTTTAAAACTTTTATTGATTATTGACACTTTCAATCTTGTAAAAACCCATTGAGTCTCAATTTCTCTGAGTACATGTCGTAATGGGTGTACTAGGAAAGGGGTGGGTAGATCATTGGTGCTTCATAATATTATTTTCCCTATTGCCACTTGCCATATACACACTCGTCTCCTAAAAACCATTTATCCTATGATTATTTTTATTATCCTTACCCATTATAGTCATTTTCCATGCTTTATCCTCCTTGTTCTTGCCTTGATCCCCTTTCAAGCAGTTGAGTATACTAGGTCAACCCTATACAATTTTCATCTTTTGATTATTGTATAAGGTTGATTGGGTTGACCCTATATTGATTAGGGGTATTTTTCATTAGGATATTTTTTATCCCTTAGATTGAACTAACTTGATACCTAGTGAATTATCTCTCAAAAACATACAGGGTTGACTGGGTCAACCCTATATAGCTGACATATTCAAAAGGATTTAGGGTAAGATCCACCTATATATACAAACTCAATTATAATCATTTATAAGAAGAGAAGTGAAGAATAATAAGTGAAAATGAACATCTACTTATTGAACATTCTACTTCAGGAATTAAACTTATGGTTTCATACTTTCTTTGGAGATATAGATCTTATTTTATGGAGAACTCTTTTGGATGCATAGATAGGTTGTGTAACCTAGAGCTAATTTATCTTTTTATTCCTTACATACCAAAATAATCTCTTAAAAATCACCTTGGTCAAGGGAGAGATTGAGGCTTAGTGGATTCATATTCAAAGGTAAGTGTTGTTGCTTAAAATTATGCTTGATTCTAATCAACAACAATGGGAAGTTTCAAGCTGTGGGATATTGCAGCTTAAAATAACTTCCAGATTTTAGAGAAGCTGGTCTCTTATTTATATCAAGTGTTGGGGGGAAAGGGATAGGAAATTAAACAAAAATGCAAATGCAAGAAATGGAACCTAACTATGGCAATGCGCCCGAGTGTAATCCTAATTCTAACTTGAGCACAGTGAGACTATATGTAGGATTTGATTACATTTAAGAGCAGACAAGTGCATGATCAATGTAAAAGATTGAAACAATAAAAATAGAGGCTCACAATAGAGACTTCTTTTGATGAGATATAGAAAATGTCAACAAAGGCATAGGGTTCAATCTTCCTATAAGAATCTTCCAATCACATAAGAGGTGTAGAAACACGTACAGTTATGTAAAACTTCTGACTCAAGAAAATGAGACAAAAGCCAATGACATTCCTAATCACAACTCTAGAAAATATACAGTCTGGAATACTTTTGCAAATGACATAGATAATATCAACAAAGGCATAGAGTTCAATCTTCTTAATTCATTCAGCCACATAAAAGGCACAGAAACATGCACAGTTACATCAACTTTACAACTCAAGAAAATGAGACAAAAGCAAATGATACTACTTAGTCAAAAACTCTAAAAAGTTTAAAACTATAGAAAGTCCCCCTCCCTTCTTATCCTCTTCTTTTATAACCTCAGATGTCTCCTTTTGTCATCTCCTTTCCTGCATAATTATACTCCACTCTTAATTCATAGGGGACAAATAGACAGCACTTTCAATGCCTTGGATGTATCTTAGTCTTATCAAGAAGGGCCATGCTAGAGCGGGGCAGCTATTCTGACTATGGCATGTTGATTCATGTCTATTACCTCCTCCCATACATGAATTTCCTCATTTAATCACCTACTTATCCATTCAACTGTCCATTCTACCTCTGCTTATAGGGGACAAATAGATGGCCCTTTTAATTTTTACAGGCTCCACAAATCTACCTAGTGAACTATTCTAGCTACTAGAAATAACTCTCACTGAGTTCCCCTCCATCTTGCTTTGTGGCAATAGATACACAGAACACTCTATTCTATTGAAATAGAAGAGGACACTTAGTCAATTTCCTAAAATTCTCCTTATTACTTAGAAGGCACTAGAGAATGACACTTGGCACTTTCCACTCAATTTATCGAAGACACGTAGTGTTTTTCACTTCTCTTTAGCTATGCTATAGAATTATTCAGGGCACATATTAGACTCTTACAGATGGTGACACTTGGTAGCTTCTATAAACCTTTGAAATAACACTCGAGACCCACCATAATCTTTACTCAACAATGAAGCTTGAAGATGATCTCTCAAAAGTTAACACGTGGTGGCTTCTGCTATTCTCGAGAATATATGTGGTGTCTTCCACTTCTTCTACTAGGGGTATGTGGCATCTTCTGCTTCTTTTAGGAATGGAGTAGAAAGGGGCTTCGAAAGTGACACTTGGTGGCCTCCACTCATCTTCAGCACTTAAACAAAATAAAATGATGCTTTCCTACCCTCCAAAAAGGTACTTAACCCTTTGGTTTTTTGGGACACTCCCTTGAACTGCCTGATGAACCAAAATGGTTCAATGGTTTAATGATTCAACATTGCATGCCATTTACACATTAATCAGGGTATTAAACCAAAAAATGTTGAATCAAGTCATTGAACCCACTATCTCTTGGTTGTCAACACGTGGTGACTTCCACTTTCTTCTAAAAAAGTAGTTTAGGACCTCTCGCAACTGCCAGTTGGCACTTTTTGCTTGATCTTGTTGCTTAGCTTATTGCAACCCTTTCACCAAAAAATAGATAAAATGTGGGTGATGATATGAGATGTGGATGCCAACACATGGTGCATTTTACTTAGCTACTATTAGATACATGGCATGATCCATGGCTCTCTTGAAAGTTATGAAAGTGTCTCAGATGATGCTAGCTAGCCGGCTCTATGTTTTGAAAAGTGACACTTGGCAACTTCTGCTCAAATTCAATGCTTAGGCAAAAATGAAGTAAAAGAAACAAAAAGGGGAAAGAGAAATCATGCTCAGACTACGCCACTTGGTAGCTTTTGTTGCACTTTGATACATAGATGGAAAAAAAACCCGTGCTCTACTCCAAAACTTTACCGCCATGACCAAGGTATGCGGGAACCAAAATTGCAGTGCGTGACCAAAAATTTGAATACAACGTAGAGTAAAAAATTACTCTATAGTTACTAGTGACCCCCAAGACTTTTGAGCCTACTTAAAAAGAAACCCAACTCCTGCTTTGTCAAATTTCAAAATTTTACAACTTCAAAAGTGTTGTCTAGTAGATGGACCATTCCTAGTCAAATAACCCTTGCTTATTTTGTAATTCAATGAAAGCTAGATCAAGGTGAATAATATCATTATGTGAAAATTTTTACAAAATCTAGAATGTAGCTTTTAGTTTGAATTCTAGCTAGGAAATAAGAACCAAAATAGCTTTGACTTTTGATACTGAAGAATCATCCCACAGGTCCTGGAAAACTATTTGATCCTTTTGTTTGGCTAGCAGCAATGGTTCAATTTGATTGACCATTAGCATCATGTTGGTGTCTAGAAATAGAGAAGGAAGGCCTAGTTTTACTAGATCTTCAATATGTTGTCTCATCTCACTGATGCCTTCTTTCATGATTTTGAGAAGCTCTTTACAACTATTGGTCACAGCATTGCAACTAAGCACCTCATTGACTCATTTTGTAGTGACCATTCTATCAGTGATCCCCGTGGCTACCAGTGTCACATCCATTGCATCATAGAGCTTCTGTAATAAGGTTTAGGAGTTTGTGACTCTATTTGAGACTGTAGCCAAAGTGTTTTTTCACTAAATCTTCCACTTTCTCGCATAATTGTTATGTATTGAGTAGGAAGGTGAGAAATAACCTGAGCTAAATCATCTCTGAGGAGATTATTTCCACATTGATTTGTATAGCTCCTTTACTAGTTTTATCACTCTGACACCTTATGGCTTATTAGCCAGCTCTATTGTCAGTTGCACCACTTTTTACTACTCCACTTGGAACTGGGCTTGAAAAGCCATAGCCTTGTTTTGTTCATCTAGCAGCTTTTACTGTGATTGAGTAACTTGCAGCTGATGTCCTTCAAGTCTTTCCTATAATGCTACTTTCTCCCACCTAAGGGTCATCACTACATCCTTTGCATGTGTTAGCTCTGCTTTTAATGAATCATTCTAGGATTGGACTGCCTGATGAATCTGAAGGGAAATAATATCTTGCAACTATTTATTCAAACTTGCTATTTCATTATCATTCTTATTTATTTCTTCAGCCAAACTGCTATAGTTTGCCTTTTCTTTAGCCAAATTGGCCTCCATCTTCTATAGTCTTCTTGATGTTTTCAAATAATCTTTCATGACTACAAAATTGGATTTTATCAATACCTCAACTCTATCTTAGGGCCTGAATAAGGACATATCAATGGCCACTGCGTTCATTGTATAATCCTTTAGTTGCATCTACTCACTCAGCTTAACAACGTTGGGTGACAAATGGTTCATCGTCAGTTGCTACTAAATAGGGTCAAATTATGACCATAGGTGTGGGGCAGCCAATGCTTTATTCTCTTTAGTCTTCTTTTTCTCCATCTGAGCTTCTCTTTTCTTCTTAATAGCATCGATCTGCATTTGGAAGGTGGAAGGGGATGCAATGTGTCCTCCCATAAAAAGATATCCCTGTGGTAGGCCATATTGAATATCCAGTGGTTGGCTATGGGAAATCTAAGGGAAAGGTTTTTTGGGAGTAGAAGGGGAAAAATAGGGTAATGTTAAGGCCTGAGGTGGCACTGATGGGATGAAGTGTGAAATGGGGATGGCAGAGGTGATAGGAGGTGTCATTTGGCTAGGTGGAGGCATCATGCCAACAGGGAAAGGAACAGACTGAGAGGGAGGAGGAGGAGTAATACTTACCTGAGGGGGAATTACAGTGCTCTACACTTGGCATTGTGAAGGTTCTTCTTCCTCCTCTGAATCTATTTAGAACTATGCCCTCTTTCTCTTCCTAGGCATCTCTGACTCTGGCTGCATCTACTTCCCTTCCACCTCTGCTATTGCCAGTGGTGCTTGTGGAGAATTAGGGATTTCAATAACATTAAATGATGGGGAAGCCTTTAGTGGTGAAGACACCACACTCCTTTATTGTTCTACAGTGCTAAGAGGCTGGGGCCAAGTTGACGTAATGACTGTAACTGTAGCTTACTCTGAGCCCTGTGGTTGCTAGCTTGGTCCCGCTCTAGCTTCTTGACCTGTACCAAGTGTCAACAATTGGCTTGTTTCTAGGCTATATGTAGGGGAGGGATGACACTCATCCCAGAGTTCCTCCCATCTTTCATCTAAATCCACACTTCTAAAAGTGTGGGTAGTTTGAGAAATTTCTTGCCTATATTTCCAATAGGCTTCAATCTTCTCCACATCCCAATCTTTGTTCTTCAATATCCTTCTCAAACCAGAAGTCATCTTGACTTTGGGATCATAATCCCTCTACTTATCATAGAAGGTTTCCCCTGGCCTATTCTGTGGCTGGGGCAAATCTATCAATTCAACATAAAAACCAAGAATATCTTCTATAGGGTTTTTTCTGGTCTCCCAAAAAGGGTGGCCTTCATGTGTAATCCTAGCCCTAGTTCTATTGGTCCTTACCTAGGAAGCTATGAAAACACTTGGGTTGTAAACCCATTTGTCTTCGACTAGCAAGAAACCTAGGAAGGCTAGCTTTCATAGCAGCATTGTCTTAGCATCTCTGGCTTCTAGGCTTATGTTACCTACCATCCATGAGAGATTGTATATTTTTCTCTTCTTATTCTTAGAGCCATACTCATTGTCGACTACTGACGCCTACTTGGTGACTTCCAAGAATGCCAACCTAAGAGTTAAAGTCTTCGATAGCAATGTTGGTTCCCACAAAACCCATGAACCCTTATGATCGTGTGATGGGCCCCAAAATAGAAGTCACATAGGATTGGACAACTGACTAGGAGGTTTGAAAGACTTGGAAATAACCTGTTTATGATAGGTTTAGGGCTAAGGCAATAAAAAATGAGGGTAACGAATAGTTTTAAAAAATCATACAGGTTGCTAGTTCTTGATAAAATGTGTGTCTATGCAGACACAGGAATGGTCCTTTGGGGGTCAAAACTTGGGTCATATATGTTCAAATCCATATGTCAAGTGAAAAGGTCAGGTTTCTAATATAGTATGAGATGGAACAAATAAGAGGAATACCTGAACACCCCTTTTTATTTGAAGTAGGATAGTTGTTCCACTATTGAAAAGGTAATGTGCTCTGAGAAGTTAAGTCGATACTCCTATGTCTTATCAACTATCTTCAGCCTGAAAAGGATGGCCATTTGTTTTACATATATTGACATGTCATCCTTCATGCCAAAGATGAGAGCTATCATTGACAACATGTCCTAGCTAGCTAGTGTGAATTGAGTTCTTGGTGTAAGGAGCTTGGGTACCGTAGTATCACCATCGGCCATTTGTAACTCAAACCTCAAAAACCTTGTCTGAGTGTTGAATTTTGCCCATATTTTTTACATCCTTGAAATAGTGGGGAATGTAGCAATATTGCCATAATGTAGGGCTAGCATGTCCCTAATAACTTATGGGGTGATCTGCACCATGAAGGGACCTTGTTGAATGGTGCAAGATGGTGCATGGAGCAAGTCTGTGCATAATTCAATCAAATCAGAGCATGGATGCACAATTGGGATAATGAACTGAGCCAGTTGTGAGGTCCACATCTTCATTCCAAACATCTTGTATTGGTCTGCTCTGGCCCTTTGAAGACACATTTGGTGTGCCCCTTCTCTAAGACTCTTGCTACTAGTTTTTTGCAAGATTGGGTCCATGATTCCATTTGTGTAATTCTTTACTTTTGATGGGTCACTGGCTTGACCAACTCCCAAGATTCTAGTTCTCAGATAGGCTCTTGATGGTTGCGTAGGAGCTAAAGCATATGATTTACTAGCAAACAACATATCAAGAGATCCAGACGTCCCAGCTCCTTTTTTTGAAGATGATGCTCCCACCATCTCTATATCTTTTATGTAATACCTAGTATGAACCTTATGCAAGATAGAAACACTCTTGCTGAAGCAAATTTTACTAGGCACTAAAAAATTATGAGTAGGATATTTTTATAGGTGTAGGAATGCTTGAGAATTTGTAAACTTTAAATCTTATTAAGAGATATTTATGGACCTATCAAGTCTCAAATGGCATTAAATTTGGATGACCATTAGCAGATCCTACTCTAACTTCGAGGAACAGCAAGGTGGACATGCTATGCAAGTTGTGGTGTAAGGTACCTTAGAGATTTCAAAATATTTGGGAAGCATTCAATGCAACAAAAATTTAAAGAATTTAAAAAACTTTCTAAGCTGCCAACTCTGTGTTTAAAACACTTCTTTAAAAGGAAAGCAGGAAAACAACAATGGAAAATAAAAATAATGTGGGAATGGGAAAATACCTAACTACATTAATTAAGCATCTTTATCTCCCTCTGAGATCAAAAAAAAATTCTAACATCTTCTTCATGACAAGCCAGCTCATGTTGCCATATAAGTGATTGAAACGGGTATATCTTTGGTGAAATGTCCTTTGTGTAGGCCACACTGATTTGCTTGCATTTGAGTGAGTCTAAGTTAAACATGCTTTTGACATCCATAAGCTCTTCTTGTTCTTAGAAGCCCATCAAATATCAGCTCCTGATGTTGGTATGCTTTACCAGGAAATTAATGACAGTTCGCTCATTAGTAGAAGCCTTTTAACCTATATCATTTATTGACTCAACTTCTTCTGCTTCAAACTCTAGCCCTATTGCATTATCCTCCTCTTTCATGATTTCAACCTCTTGAAAGGCTGATCTTTGAAGAGTGAAATAATTTTGCACATGTAATTGAGGCTTAATGTTATTCTGTTCATCTGTAACCAACTCACAGTTATCTTGCAAAATGGTATAGCCTGACCCAATAATTTCAAACAAATTATTTGAAACATCACCTAGGAATTTTCCATGTTCCTCCTCATTATCTTGAAAAGTGAGAAGAAAGTCTGAGATTATTTCCTCTCAATTAGGAGTCAACATACATGCTACTAGAGTAGGATAAGTAGCTGGTGGTACTAGGAGAATTAGAGAACTGTCAGCATTCCAGCTTGCATAATTTCTTGGGGAAATAGGAGCTCCCATATTTACTCTCTATAATGGTTAAAACTGATTGACTCTTCTTCTTGGACTAATTACAAAAGGTGGTAAAAGAATATTTAGATTTGTAGTAGACTATGATCTGGTGACTGGTCCATAGCTCCAACTCCTTGTAGCTCTCTAGTTCATACGGTCTTGAAAGAAACTTCTAGACTGGTCCCACCAGGTGTGCCAAAACTATTGTTGCTTAAAATTGTGCTTGATTCTAATCAACAACAATGGGAAGTTTCAAGTTGTGGGATATTGTGACTTGAAACAACCTCCAAATTTTAGAGAAGTTGATCCCTTCTTTATATCAAGTGTTAGGGGAAAATGGATAGGAAATTAAATAGAAATGCAAATGCAGGAAATGGAACCTAACTATGGCAATGCACCTAAGTGTAATCATAATCCTGACTTGAGCACAGTGAGACTATAAGTAGGATTTGATTACATTTAAGATCAAATAAGTAAATGATCAATGTAAAAGATTAAAACAATAGAAATAGAGGCTCATAACAAAGACTTATTTTGTTGAGATATAGAAAATGTCAACAAAGGCATAGGGTTCAATCTTCCTATAAGAATCTTTCAATCACATAAGAGGCATAGAAACACGTACAATTATGTAAAAATTTTGACTCAAGAAAATGAGACAAAAACAAATTACATTCCTAATCACAACTCTAGAAAATCTATAGTTTAGACTACTTTTGCAAATGACATAAATAATATCAACAAAGGCATAGAGTTCAATCTTTTTAATTCATTCAGCCACATAAAAGGCACAAAAACATGCATAGTTACATCAACTTTACAACTCAAGAAAATGAGACAAAAGCAAATGATACTACTTAGTCAAAAACTCTAGAAAGTTTAAAACTATATAAAGTCCCCCTCCCTTCTTATCCTCTTCTTTTATAACCTTAGATGTCTCCTTCCATCATCTCCTTTCCCACGTAATTCTACTTCATTCTTAACTCACAAGGGACAAACAGATGGCACTTTCAATGCCTTGGATGTATCCTGGTCTTATCAGGAAGGGCCATGCTAGAGCAGGGTGGCTATTCTGACTACGGCATGTTGATTCATGTCTAGTACCTCCTCTCGTGCCTAAATTTTCTCATTCAATCACCTGCTTAGCCGCTCAACTGTCCATTCTACCTCCACTTACAGGGGACAAATAGATGGCCCTTTTAATGTTTGCAGGCTCCACAAATCTACTCGGTGAACTATTTTAGCTACCAAAAATAACTCCCACTGAGTTCCCCTCCATCTTGCTTTGCGGAAATAGATACACGAAACACTCTTTTTTGTTGAAATGGAAGAAGACATTTAGTCAATTTCTTGAAATTCTCTTTATTACTTAGAAGGCACCAAAGAATGACACTTAGCACTTTCCACCTGATTTATCGAAGACACGTAGCATTTTCTACTTCTCTTTAGCTATGTTGTAGAATTATTCAGGGCACATATTAGGCTACTATAGATGGTGACACTTGGCAACTTCTGCAGACCTTTGAAATAACACCTAGGACCCACCATAATCTTTATTCAGCAATGAAGCTTGAAGATGATCTCTTATAAGTTGACACATGGTAGCTTTCACTATTTCCAAGAATATATGTGGCATCTTCCACTTCTTCTGCTAGGGGTACGTTGCATCTTCTGCTTATTTCAAGAATGGAGTAGAAAGGGGCTTGAAAAGTGACACTTGGTGGCCTCCACTCATCTTTGGCACTTAAACAAAATAAAATGACACTTTCCTACCCTCTAAAAAGGCACTTGACCCTTTTGGTTTTTTGGGACACTCCCTTAAACTGCCCGATGAACCACAATGGTTCAATGGTTCAACGGTTCAACACTGCACACCATTTACATGTTAATCAAGGTATTGAACTAAAAATCATTGAACCAAGGCATTGAACCCATTGTCTCTCAAATGCCGACACGTGGTGACTTTCACTTTCTTTTAAAAAAGTAGTTCAGGACCTCTCGTGACTGCCACCTGGCACTTTCTGCTTGATCCTACTACTTAGCTTATTACAACCCTTTCACCAAAAAATAGATGAAATGCGGGTGCCAATATGAGAGATGGATGTCGACACGTGGTGCATTCTGCTTATTTACTATTAGATATGTGGCATGATCCATGGCTCTCTTGAAAGTTATGAAAAGTGTCTCGGATGATGCCAACTGGTAGGCTCTGTGTTTTGGAAAGTGACACTTGGTGGCTTCTACTTGAATTCAACACTTAAGCAAAAATGAAGTGAAGGAAACAAAAAGGGGAAAGAGAACTCATGCTCAGACTACACCACTTGGCAGCTTCCACTGCACTTTGATACTTAAATGGAAAAGAAACCCACACTCTACTCCAAAACTCTATCGCCATGACCAAGGTATGTGGGAACCAAAATTGCAGTGCACGACTAAAATTTTGAATACAACATAGAGTAAAAAATTACTCTACAGTAAGTATTCCTAAATTTATTTATCTATTGTAAGAGTAGATAGATAATGTAGTTGTGCTTCTCTTTCCATGCATTAGGATTCCTTATACATTGATATGAGTATATGTCTTCTATGCATGTTTAGTTTATTTATTTTGTTTTTAACCCCTATTTTGTGCCACAATATTTGGTGTGCACTATATTAGATTTACTTTCTTGTTTATTATAATAGAGTGAACATTAAACCTAGGACTCTTTTAGGGTTGATTCATGATTGTGTTGGACTGTAGGCTTTGGAACCCTTCAGAGCATGGTGTATTATGACAAGTGATCTCCTAATCGGGTCTCGCATATCAACATATTGGTCATGATAATTTTTAACAAATATATTCCAAATTGGAAATGTATGTATTTTCTTTCTATGAGATAGGATTGATTTATAGACATGATGCATTTTTGATTGTATACAAACTTGACTGAGTTCTTGATCAGGTGAGGAGTCTTTTTGAATTTATCTCCTTTAGGCCTCCATTACCTAGACTTTTTCAATGTAGATTTAAAGATATATTGCATAAGGTGGTCATAATCTATCTTTTTGGAGGCACTCAAGCCCTTCAACATAGTAAACCTTTGTTCATTATGACTGGTGTAAGTGAAATTGCAAATTTACCTTCATGGAAAGCTTATGGAGGTTGATTTGCTTGATAATGACTTGCTTGATATATTTGGAGATAGATAAGAAATTAAATATTTTAATTGACTAATCAAACACTTCAACATCATTTTATTTTTCCATTAAGTGCACCAAAAGACCCTAAAACTTGAGAAACTTAGTTTATGTTCTATAAATGAAATAAAACTTAAAGTTTCCTTTCTATTAACACTACCACACATGTGAACCATAGGAATGGGTGATGGAGATAGTACATGGGGTATTTATGAACACATAACCAACATCAATTTTTAGAAAGACTCCCAAAATGGGCCAAAACAATTGCAATTTGTAAACCCTACATAGATGGATGAGCTCATGAGAGTGACCAGATTGTTAGCCATTGTTCATAAATCATAGGAGATGGATTTTTATAAAAATACCATGAGTTGTAAGTTAAATTTACCCCCTTACTTTCCCCAAAATTTTAGATCCTAATTATTTTTCTCCTATCCATACTTAATGAAAACCTGAAGTGTTACACTAGCTTGCCAAGGAGAGTGATGGGAGAGTAGGATAGTTTTTTATAATTTTTGGGATTTATGAATCTTATAAATCATATATTTTCACTTTGGGGATATATATACATTCATGGGATCATTTATAATAAATTTCCTTTAGGTACACCTGTATGAACTTGGTGAAAACACATGATTTTGGCCTGGAACTACCACATTTACCTTGGAGATTGATGGAAGATGGATGATAGTGTTACCACATATGTAAAATGAATGTAAAAACCTATAATATTATTTAAAACATTTTATTTCCCTCTAGTGTGAAATTTCATGCAAAAACCTCCTTTTGAATGTCATAAAAGGGTATTAAAATAGATATAAGGTGAGATGTATGTTATAAGTTTGACATTTTCACGTTTTAGGGAGTGGTAAAAACTATAGTAAGTTTACCATGAATTTAAAATTTCATTAAATGATTTAAAATACACCTTATACCACTTATCACACTTTTACCAACTTGATCATGCTAGGAATGACTATACTAACACAAGGTTTGAAATGTCATTTATCTTAATCCTTCCAAAAGAATCTTAAACAATGCTAATAAGGTTAAAATAACTCATGAATGAAATATCAATGAATAAAATGACTAGAAAACCTATGATAAGGTTAAGTTTTTTAATACAAGGGGACCAATTTTGACCTAGGGGGTCAAAACTAGTTAAAACTTCTCACATTTCTATCACCTCTAGCCTGTAGGTACAATATTATGTGTGCACTCAATGAGGACCTTGATTGGGTTCTTTATCCTAAGATGTCTAAGATGACATGGTCATTATTGGTACATTTATTCTCATATTCCATGTCTTGCATACCCATTTTGATTCTTTTTGAGTCCCTTCACCTTTCTATACCCCATTCCAATAGTGACTATCTTGTGTGTTTAGTCTGCTTGAAAAGTTTGTAGTGACTAAGGGAGAGTTTCCATTGAAAAATAGGATAAGGGTGGATATGGTTAAGGTATAGGTCCATGATTAATATGGGATAAAATTATATAGCTTGAATCAAATATGGTGCTTAAGTATATGCCTCTTAGACAACTTAAAAACTCTCTATAGGTACTCTTTTTCCATTTGCAAAGGAGGTTACTCAATATTCAAGACAGTCACCTTAGATTGTGACTTGAAAGGGCTCTTTTTTATTGATGACATGACTTAGATAATAATTTAAGGATAGATAATACTTAATATGACCTCAAGAAATTATTACATGCTTGAAAGCATCCCTATTTTCCATATCCATACCTTGAATGTTTTACAACATAGATAAACTTTCTTATAGTCTACATATGGAGGAAACATGAATATTTTATTGATCCCACACCCTAAAAAATGTTAATAAGGGGTCTAAATTTATTTGGATATATTTTTAGGACCTATAAAACACACATCAAGTATTGGTTCTCAAAAAACACTCCATAGATGCACCAAAACTATTACATTTCTAACCCCTAAATAGATGAAAAAGCTCATTGGAGTGCCCAAATTATTGGAATTTTTTCATATAGTATGTATCCTTAATTTTTATACAAATACCATGGATAATAATTTCAAGGTACCCCCTTATTATCCCCAAAGCCTTATATCTTTATCTTCTCTTTCCTATATGAAATGAGTGAAAACTTGCAAGTTTACTTGGATTACCAAGGAGCTAGGTGGAAGGGAGAGGTTGGTTTTGGGCTTATTTTTCCTCATTTTTCCATGAAAATTCACTAAAATATCTAAAATTATCCCACCTACAATATTTGACCACCCTATGTATGGACCTAACCTTACAAGCTTGTACAACCTACAAAAAAACCTTAAAACACCTCTTTTCTTGTATTTTCTCCATGTTTGAACCCATAAACTACCATTGGAAGGTAGAGAGAGGGAAAACACAAGTAAAATGTAATTTTAAAACTATAGGTATGATAGGGGTAGATAAAGAGACATATTTTCCCATGTGTGGGACCCTTTTGATGAGTAAGGAGTGGAATTTGATTATAATATAGACCTTTTATGACATGAAATGCCTAGTAAGTGATAATATGATTAAAATGGAACTCTTTGGGACCCCTATAGATAAATTTACATTAAAATATTCCCCCTTATCAAAATATTATAATTCATATAAACTCATGTGGCATGTTTGAGTTTGGTGATTTGAAACGGCTACTCAAGGTTTGAAACAAGCTTGAACAAATAGGCCATAGAAAATGAATTTGAAAACATTACTAGGATCCACACTATGAACCAAATGAAGCTTGGACACCCTATATATCTATATCAAGGCTCTTTCTCATCTTTAAATGACCCAAATAGATTTAAAACTCATGAATAATAGCAACCCCAATCTTACCAAATTAATTCAACTTCTGTTAAGGATCCTTAATCTTATCAAACATACTTAAAACCATACTTATAGGCATCCAAAGCATTTGACACTCTTACACTTACACAATGACCATCATGGGGACCTAATACACATCACCAATAGACCCAAGATATCCATGACATATGAGTTCACAAGTAGATTCTATGACACCTCTAATAGTGATAATAAGGTTTAAAATGAGATCAATAAAGGCATCACCATGCAAAAGATCATCATGTATAGGCTTGGGTGGGTATCATGGATTTTTTTTGGTTGTATGGGTTATAATTTGGCTTAGGAGTCCAAATTTTCAAAATTTTGGTGAATCACAGGGGTTGACCAACCTATTGGTCAAGAGAACCCACTAACTCTTTGTGATAGTGAGGAATCAAACATGATATCATAGCTTGGATGACTGTCTTAGACTACTAAATAGACCTATAAATTTATGACACCTCTTATGACTACAAAAAAACTCACTAGACACATAAGGACAACATAATAAATAACACCTAAGAACTAATAATACAAAATAGCAAAACAAAAAGGCAACAAACACTATGAATAACTAACCTAAGTTTAAACTCTTTCCTTTAGGATCAAATAAAAAACTAATTTGATCACTCTTACACCATGAGGTCTAATTTCCATGTCTCAATTTGAATCCAATTAGTCTTTTATCATTTTACAAGGCCTCCCACTTACATTTGGAGGTATTAGCATGTTCATGGATTCTTGGGAGAGCAATTAGACCATCTTGATCTATCCCTAAGTTTATGGATTAGCTATATGATTCCAACACCCAATTATAATCATTCTAAAATTTCCTTCCTTGTATCAACAATCTTATTTTTTTCCCAGTCATGGAATTCTCCTAATTTTTCATCATTTCATGTAGTGGTTGTCTGAACAAATCAACTCGTAGGCCTTGGTTAGTGTCTAAGAATGGCTTCCACATGTCATTAATCTCTCCTTGATTCTACTCATGAGACTCAAAATGATTAGTTTCTATAGTTTTCTTATTAAGACCCTTTTCAAGATCCTCATGGGCTAGAGGTAGATTATCTAAATTTGAATAAAATTTCTCTAAGTCTTCCCAAAGTTCCACCTCTTCATGATTAATTAAAAATAATTTGAGTTCCTTATCATTTTTACCATTCACTTGTGAGACACTATGTTGATTAAATATATTTAACTCTCCCATAGAGCCATAACAAGACCCTTTATCTACTATAACTTGGTCATCCTCATCTTTTGTGGATAATGGTAGCTCATCAATCCACTCAAGATCCAAATCATCTTGTCTTGGCATTTCTAAATTTACATTAACTTATTCAAAATACAAATAATTAGTGGTATATTCATTTGAGACCTCAACCTATTGTTCTATTCTACCACTCTAAGTTGCCATTCTAAATTATTCAATATCACCTAAGAACTCAAGGTACAACTACTACCAAGGATCATATAACTCACTTAAAATATCCTCAAATTCAATAATGGGTTCATGTAAATTATTTTCATGACTATTCCCTATAGGAGAAGTTTCTTGTGCTTTGTCTTCATCTATTTTACCATCATGCCATTGTGACTACTCCACATCATACAACTTTCCTTCATTCTCAAATTTTGATCTGATAAGATGAATAGGGGTACCAATAATGATTTCCTCATCATAGGTGATTGAATTTTCTCCTTCAAAGTGATCTTGAAACTTAGTTGCAATTGTATCATGATCTAACTCTTGAAGGACTACCATCTCAGTATGTATCCTTTGAAAAAAATTCCTTATACTTGAAGGCTCAAATTATACCTTTAATTCACTCTGTTCCTCTTCACAAGAGGAGAGGCTAGGAGGGAAAGGTACTTAATTAGCTTATTTGATAGTCACTAGGGTGCTTTTCCAAATTGTATACTTAGGAGTATTAAACTTAGACACCATATTCTCCTTCTTCCATTATTCAATTACCTTGTAAAATTGGGATATACCTTGATCCTCATGATGGGATTCAATATGGAAGACCGATGGGAAATTTATAAAATGTGAGACATTTCCTAAACTAGACTCCATACATTTCTTCTCTTCTTCAATTTGAATATGCCTAAGAGAAGGTTTTATTTCAAGGAAAGGCATAACATAATATAGGGTTCTAGTCCATGAAGGCCTCCAATATAAATTTATTATAGGATCTTGATAATTCATGGGTGGATCTTGAAGGTGATCTAGAACACAAGGAGGTTGATTAGGGGTAGGAGGTGGATTACAATCTGCAATTGAAGTGTTTAGTGTGTAAGGCTCAAGGTGAAAATTGGAGAGTGATATATATCTGATTATGAATCCTACATCATACCCATTATTTTAAACCATGTAAGACAAATCCAAGGATAAGTATCCCTCAATCTTGGCCATAAATTCACTAGACAAACATAGGGCAAAATAAGGTAGTAAGCCTATAATAATAATGTCTTTTGTAATTAAGATCTTGGGGTAAGCATGAAGGATGAGTTATAGGTTTTTGATGAGTAAAAATTTCCTTTTAAATAATATATTCCATTGTAATTCAAATTTATATGTGGGCTCATATATCATATTCAAGTTATCAGCCACTATCTTAGGGATAAATGAACTACCTGCTCTATCATCAAACTAGAAATTATAAACTAAGGAATCTCCAATGATCAAAGAGGTAATAAAAGGAGATGGAGTGATTAACTTGGTTGGCTAGTATTCATTTTCAAGGGTGATTTATTGATAGATAAAGGCTTGGTTTTCAACTTTCTTCTACTACCTAAGGCATTCTTTTAATCTATCTCTTTCCTCCTTTAAATTCTTAATTTCTAATCTCAACTCACCATTATTATGCTTAGGCTACCTATAAGGAATAGAAGGTTGGTGTTATGATTCATTATGAGGATAAGGGGGTTTCAAATGAGGTTAATAAGATTCATAAGGGGGGTAAAGTTCAAGATATTTTTGGTGATAAGCATCATAAGACTAGAACAGGTGATAGGGTTGCTGATAAATATATGTATAATAAAAGTTTTCCCCATATAGAGCCATAAATCTTCATGGATCATATAAAAAACAAAATAAAATACAAATAACAACTAATATTACCCCTAAGTGAAGACCTTATCATGTCTCTCATTATGAAATCTAACTACTAATATGTTTCCTAAATTCTTGAATCTCTCTAAGATGACTGCAAGGTTGCAAGTCAGTGTTCCATTATTTGAATATGGTCCCAGCAGTCATGTCAAAACTATTATCACTCCAACCTTCACACTATAAGGAGGTTTCTTAGGCATAAATTCAAGGCTAGACTAACATGAGAATAACCCAAGGTTGTGGGTGATGTATGACTAGACTTTACCTCTAGGTTATGGGGATAACTCCCTTGGTGCATCTATTTGGGCTCAGTTCACTAAGACCTACTACTTTTGGGGTGAAAATGGATATATATTTCATAAAATAAACCTAGTATAGGGGTGTTGATGCACCATATGATCATTCATCCACTCAAATTGAACTCTTATCAATACTAGTGAACTAGATATGAACTAAAACACTACCTCCAAGACTTCTATGCAATAGTGTTTTATATGCAAGTCATGGTGAGTGGCTATAACTTTTAAGTGAAGGTTAAGAGGCCTATATTTAGATATTCCAATGATGTTACACTCTAAATATGATAACCAACCTTTGAAACATCATATAACCTACATAATATATCTTATCAACATGTATGTGTAGCAAGGACATGCCAAGGGAGAGTTTATACCTCTTATGCACATCAAAATATGAATATACACACTATAGACTAATCATGGAGAATATTAAATATTATATTGATAGTCTAATAGGTTGATCAATTACAAAACTAGGTAGAGTTTCCTCATACCTAAGTGAGGGATACAAATCAAGGCCTTAAGGTTTGAAAATATAACAAAATGAGAAGAAAAATATAAGAATAATGGAATTGAGGTGAATATGAGGGGTCATAAATGACTATATTTAACTCTAAAACTAGTTAAAATAGTCACATCATCCCCTAATATGCCTCACTCTATACATTGATCTCTTGATTTTGGGTCTTCAATGGGCCCCCAGGCAATAAGGTGGATTGATGGAGGCTTAAGGTGACTTGTTTAACTCTCTTAAGAGAATTACCATGGCAAAATATGGTTAATGACTCTTCTCCTAGAAGTTACAAGGTGTAATAAAGTGTAATTAGGCCTCTAAGAGGTGTTGAGCAACCCACTCTTATGCATGTTGACTAGTCTTGAAACTGCCTCATATTCTCCCATAATGCCTATGATAAGTGTCAGCATTCCATCATTTATAAGTTAAAAAGTTAATTACCTTGAATTAACTCCTCAAATATCCTCTTTATTCCAACTTTCAACTCTCTTTGTTGACCAAGTAAGTCTACTAGGACTAGTTATTTAACTATTTATGTTTGGTGGCCATGAGATACTATATAAGACCTTAAGAATATGTGAAAAATAATGTTACAAGCCTAAACAAGTGTTCCACACCATGATTTTACTCTTTAAATAATTTCAATCCTACAACCTTATTTCACTTAGGTAACTAGGCCACCTTCTACTTGTATTTGTAGATTGACTATTTGGTGTGGACTTACAGAGGCATTTTCAGGAAGATGTTTAGACATATTATAACTTGAGAAGGTGAAATAAGCCTTAAAAAACCCCCTCTAATGACTATCAAATGTACAAATAGCTTTGTACCATGAAAACATCACAAAACCTTGAAAAATTACCCTTTTATGACAATTATGTATAATGTTTGTATAACTTAGTACCATGATTAGGGTATCTTCTAAGTGGACTAGATTTTTCAAGTGTTGATCAAGTTAATTAGGAGTGTTTTGTTTCCAAAATCTTAAGTTTTCCAAAGATGGGTATGTCTTAGGGTTTAAGCAGGGTTTTGGAGGTCTATCATATTCATGATGATTCATAAAGATCAAGCCTCTAATACCAAACTTATGGCCATGAATGTTTATCCCATATACCCCGTTAAATCTCATGAAAATCTTTGGGCCCCATGAAACTAGTACAAAGAGATATGAATGCAAATTGGTGAACCTTGAGCTCTCTACATGACTTCTTGACATGGTGAAAGTCTTACTATTCATTCATAGAGTTGGGCCCCTGAATCCAAATCACTCCTTAATGTATATTGGGTTGACAAGTTTTCCTAAATTCCCCTAGGATCCTTGGCTTGAGTCCTTCTATAATGAAAGATATGACCACTTGAAGATACAACTTGAGTTAGTAGGCTAGTATGTTATAGCTCAAACTAGAAGTTAAGACTAAAATAAACTTTCCTTTAAATTATCATGTTTAAAACAAATATTTTAGAATTTTTACCATCTTCCCACACCTCTTCATGGTCTTGGATTTTCTTGGGGTTTCGGGTTATGCTATTGAGGTGAGCATGGTGTTTAAGGCCTACAACATGGCTTTAGGCCTAGTGGCCTAGACTAAGTCTTAGATATTTGAGTCCTTTGAGGGTGGTCACTAATGTTTTTATTGACCCATATGTCACCATTTCCCACTTTTTTCAATTTATTTTAACTATGTTTAGTTTCTCAAATGCTACTCTACCTTTATTTTCTCAAATGTCTGCCTATAAGTCACTATTGACCATCAAAACTGAGTGTTTTGAAGTAGCATGGGGGTCTAAGTATGAATTTTTATCCTTAGTGTAGTGATGATGGATTTTTTAGCTCATATAAAATTCTTTCAATTTTATCAATATGCTCTTACCTAATCCCTTATTCCAACTATGTTGCCTACATACCTTCATCTCCTTGTCTAGGGTTTTTTGGTAGTCAAGCTTGTGTAACCCTAATGGATGAGATGATTGTCTAGTTACTCATATGACACTCTTAGTCATTTTTTAAATATTTGTATGGTCCTCATAATTTTTTGCATGGGATTTTTAACTTCAATCAAGCACCAAAACACATAAGTGGCTTCAATTCAAGCATAGGCTTATCCATACTAGTTTTAGACCTAATAGCCTAATAGGCCATTATGCTCTTTTGCCACTCTAAAAATATCATCACTTATAAGAAAATTTATAAATTTTAAACTATATACTTAGGTGTTTCTTATCCTTAACCAAATTTTAGACAAGTAAAATTCCCTAGTTTAGGCATGGACATGTTCAGGTCTGTCTAGGATTAATAGGCATGTGTAAGCCTATCAAGCTCTTTTACTTTAGGAGCTAAAACATGTAAATGAGGAAACTCTAAGGTTAAATATATGGTAATATTTAAGTTAATCCCCTTATTACCTTATGCTTCATATCTCTATAGGGACCTATACATTCACTTTTCCATGCTAGTAACTCTACTTTTAGGTAGCCATCAGGTTTTCCTAAGCTGTGTGAGAAAGTGAGCACCTTATTAGCATCTAAGGTATTTTCCTCAATTAAAAATGGGTAAAAAATTAAATTTTATCTAATTATTTAATAAATAAATTAGGACACATGTATCTACCTTTACATTTCACTCTCCTACATAGGATTTCTTATACTCTTGCATTTACACATGACCTTGCCTATGTGTGGTGATTGGGTCTACTTGAGCTATTGATACAAACAATCCCTTTCTCAGTTCCTTGAATCACTAATTTGGTGTAAATATAACTTAAGATAGTTCATCCACTGGAATAAACACCTTGAAACCCCTTATTAGACCTCATTTCTCACTCAGACATCTTGTTTTCCCATGACTGCCTATATATGGGTCTGGTGTATGACTCTTTTTCATTCCAAGACCCTATGAAAACTACTAACCCTTATTCAAAATTTTATTTTAACTTTAGTGATTATAAGAGTCTCAAGGCCTATTCATTTTTTCATTATTCTCAATATCATTTCTCAACATTCCACTAAATGGCACCTTGCTTACATGCCCTCAAGCTGACTATATATACTATTTAGGTCAATTGTCTATGTGTGACTACTTGAGGGGTGTAATTCGATGAATAATTTAATGGTATAAATGTGATAATTACCTTTTATGGTACTTATATTCTCTTGAAACATTATTTAATTTTCTCACATTTCTATCACCTCTAACCTGTAGGTATAATATTGTGTGTGTACTTAATGAGGACCTTGACTGGGTTTTTTATCCTTGAATGACTAAGATGATATGGTACTAATTGGTTCATAAATTATTGTATACCATGTATTATATAACCCTCTTTATTATCTTTTAATCCCTTCACCTTTATATACCCCATTCTAATAGTGACTATCTTGTGTGCTTAGTCTTCTTAAAAGGTTTGTAGTGATAGAATGAGAGTTTTCATTACATAATAGGCTAAGGGCGGAGATGGTTAGGGTATAGGGCCATGATGAATATGGGATAAAATTATAGATCATAGATCAAATATTGTGCTTAATTATATGCCTCTTATTTAGCTTTAAAACTCTTTATAAGTACTCTTTTTCCATTTACAAAGGAGGTTACTCAATATTCAAGATAGTTACCTTAGAGTGTGACTTGAAAGGGTTATTTTTTATTGATTACATGACTTGGATGAGTATTTAAGGATATATAATATTTAACAAAACCTCAAGAAAACATTATATTCTTGAAATCATCCCTCTTTTCCATATTGATGCCCTAAATGTTCTGTAACATAGATGAACTTGTTTGTAGTCTACAGATGGAGGAAGCATGAGTATTTTATTATTACCACACCATCACATGTGTGAATAAATGGTGGAGAGTGATGGTGATATACTTGTATGGCTTATGGAACATGAATCAAGCATTGTTTCTCAAAAATCACTACATAGATGCACCAAAACCATTTCATTTTTGACCCCTACATAATTGAAGAAGCTCACTGGAGTGCCCAAATTGTTATAATTTATTAATAGAGTATGGATCCTTAATATATAGACAAATTCCATTAATAATAAGTTCAATGGAGCCCATTCTTCTCCCTAAAGTCTCATATCTTGATCTTCTCTCTCCTATATGGAATGAGTGAAAACCTAAAAGTTTGTCAGGACTACCAAGGAGCTTGGTGGAAAGGAAAGGTCAGTTTTGGTCCTATTTTACCTCATGAAAAATTCAATATAACATCTTAAATGATCCCACCTACATCATATGACCCCCTTCTTTACAACCCTAACCATACAAGCTTGTATAACCTACAAAAAACACTTTAAAACACCTATTTTCCTCTATTTTATCCATGTTTGAAGCCTTGAACCACCATTAAGTGGAAGAGAGAGAGGGAAAACATGAGTCAAATGTAATTTGTAAACTAGATGTATGATAAGGGGAGTTTAAGAGACATATTATCCCATGTGTGGGACCTATTTGATGAGTGGGGAGTGTAATTTGACTACAAGATAGACCTTTTGTGAAATGAAATGCCTAGTAAGTGACAATATGGTTAAAATAGAACACTTTAAGACCTCTATAGATAAATTGACATTAATATATTCCCCATTATAAAAAATTTATAAGGCATATATACTCATGTGGCATGCTTGAGGATCATTTGGTGCTTTAAAATCACTACTCAAGGTTTAAAACAAGTTTGAATGAATAGGCCATAGATAATTACATTAAACACATTATAAGGCTCTGTACTATGAACCAAATTAGGCTTGGACACCCTACATATTTCTAGTACTCTCTCTCATCTTGAAATGACCAAAATAGGCTTAAACTCATGAATAATAGAAGCCTCAATCTTGTCAAATTACTTCAAATTCTACTAAAGATCCTTAAGATTATCAAACATGTTTAAGACCATCATTCTAGGCATCCAAATCATATGGCACTCTTCCACTTACATAATAAGCTTCATGGGGACCTAGTACACATAACTAATAAACCCAATATAGCCATGACACATGATTTCATAAGAATATTCTATGACACCTATAATAGTGTTAACAAGGTTTAAAATGAGATCAATAAGGACATTACCATGTAGGATATCATCATGTATAGGATTGGGCATGTGTCATGGAATTTTTTTGGCTATAGGGGTTGGTATTTAGCCTAGGAATCCAAATTTCCAACAATTAGATAAGTTAGAGTGATGATGGTTTGAGGGGGGATGATAAATATAGGTTGTTAGGATGATGAGACAATGTAGGTGAGGGTTATATGTGATGAAATGATTAGTATTTAATATGATGCATGATTGGTGTAGGAGGATTTAGGAGTGATTGTTTTTTAATTATGATATCCCTAGGTATCACACAAGATGCACTTACTAACACTATAGGATTATGCCATGCTAGTGTTGATCAGCCTTTTTTATGTTATGACCATGTTAGTAGTATGGATTGATAGATCATTGATTATTGCCTTAGTTGAGAGGTAGAACTAAAAGATGATCACCTTTAACTTTATGACAAGGGAGATGACCATCAATTTGAAGGATATATTTTAGATATTTCAACTTCCTATGAGAGGACACAAGATATACCGGTGATCACATACCCTCAGTGTTATAGTTTATAGGTTGGTTGGGAGGCTATAGATTAGAGTGTGAGATACATGGGTAGACATTGATATGGCCAGAAAGGAGGGAATGATTGACAAGTTAACATTAGTGGTGATGTATCTTGTGACCAACATACTTTTTCCAAATAAGAGTGGGTATTGGTCTCATTTAGGACTTGGGGATATAATTTCAAACATGGTGCAAGACTACTAATTATTTTCCTAGGGTCTAGCTATATTGGCACACTTATACCAAGAGATTCACATGAGAGCATATAAAGGATCCAAGAGCCTAGGCCCATAGATACTATTAAATAGATGGATTTAGGAGCATATTTACATAGAGTAACCCTTGATTACACATGTAGATAGATATCCCCATGATCCCATAGTATTTGGTTAGTACATTATTCTAGGGGTATAAAGATCTCATGTAGCAGAGATCTAATAGACAGGTTCAATTCATATGGGTTGAGGATGAAAGTTTTACTCAATTTATGTTGACATATTTTAAAATTACAAGATGTAGGGGTTCTAGCTTTGAGAATTATATACCTGATCATGTATAGTGATAGTTTAAGAGGCCGTAGGATGATCTAGGTGAGGAGAATCTATTTTCCCATAGTTATAGAGAGTGCTTAGTGGGGATAATTTTGAATAGGGAATTAACATGTGTTGATTATGATATCATCACCCTAGTATCATAGGATTACCAAATTTTTATCCCAAACCTTGGTATGATAGTAGCATATATTACATGGTGGGATCAAAGTTAGCCACTTAGGCAACTCGGGTAATGAGCTAGAGTGAGTATGGGGGTTATGTAGAGGTTAACACAAGCATAAATTAGACTTGGGAGGAGGTGAGTGAGGATATATCATCCTTATACATAGGATCCATAAGATGGGTAAGGGTAATTTGATACTATGGATGTGGATGAGGGAGATCAAGGAGGCTTAGATGGGGGTTAGATAGGGTTGAGGAGACAAACTAGAGAGACTGGGGTGTAAGATGGAGGGAGTGGGGGTGGAGATGAGGTAGTTCCATCCCAACCACACTTGATAACAGATGAGTGATCATTATTGGAAAGGCTCAAGAAAGAGGTATATGCCCATGCATCAAGATTGTATGGATCCCTATAGAGTGAGATAGGATTAGAGCACTCTTATAGGGATAACTATCACAAAGGGATATATAGATATCTCATGCATAGGGATAAGTCACAAGGTTATAGGGGCACATGGATAAATTACAAGGTTACATCCAAAGTAGATATGCCTAGATAGTAGTTTTGTAGAGTTAAATCTAGAGTTGGGATACATAGATTATAAATTTACAAGGCTAAATTAAGCAATTATAGGCTTGGGTGAGGGGGTTTATGGGAGAGGTGTAGGTTGCCAAGAGCCAAAAACAGGTGGATGTATCCATGTCAAAGAGGGGGATGATGGTGGTTATGAGGAAAATTACATGGCTAACATAGGAGGTTTAGTACTATATATATCTATATGAGGAAAAAGTGCCACTTGAGTGATGTGCAATGACATTCAAATCTAGTTCTTCATAGTTAGTGCACTAACCTCACAGGGGACCTCCTAGACCATAGTCAAGATTTTGTGACAAATGAGACTTGTATCATTTTATGGATATCTATATATTGTAGCACATTGATGCCTATGGGACACATATTTTTATTGATATATTTTGACATGGACTTCATGTGGACATTACAGATTATTATATGTGATTATGATTTTTTTATATATAATGTGATGAGATGTATTGTGATCATGTTTAGAGTTAGATGATGTGATGGTTAGATATTTACATATGTATCATGGATGAGAGTTATGTGATTATTATGTTATTTGATTATTATGCTTATGATGTTGTGTGAGGGATGGATTAGATATTGATGTTAGATGTTTAAACATTTTATTATATGATGATGATGTAATGGATATGTTGTAGATGATACTTGTGTTGATTATGGATTGATGTATGAGATGGTTATATTATATGAAATGGATATGATTTTATTCATTAGGGATGATGATTATGATTATGTGATGTGTACTATTTATGATCATTGTGATAATAAAATAATCCATTATTTTTAATTTTGTGCCTCACAAATTAGTGTTGGGAAAAATCCTCCTACACCAAAGAGATGGGTAGGTATGTGATAGTAGGTGAGGATGATTAGATTAGATAGTTGTATGATTAGGGGGATGGGATGGGAGGAATTTGAAGCCATTAGAGATGTAGGAAATCCAATTTTATATTACATGTGTGAGTATAAGTGTGTTAATGACATGATAGTGGTCAAGGTCACATTGGATTGACATTGTGTAGGAACTCCATTTTGGGTGATGTGCCCAATTTTATGATCTTGAGTAGTCACCAAGGCCATATTTTTTCCCATTTTATCAAAAGGAATAAAATATCAAAAGACAAGATAATAAGATCATAAAATTTACTAACAATGACAAATATTTATAAGACTTAATGACACACATACACACATATAAAAAGATAAAAATAATACACAACATGGAAGACAAAATAGACTAGGGTAATGACAGTTAATTTATATACATGTGATTTTAATTAAAAAACTAAGGAAATTATTATTTATAATGTAATTAATAATAAAGTGAAATATATATATACATGGGGTGAATTATGCCCAAAAAACTTTTTATCATGACTAAGACAAGGATCTAAACTAGTCATAAATAATTGTTTTTAGGTCCTAGAGTGAATGATCAGGAGTCATTTGTAGATTGAATGATGGATATTCAAGTAATAATATTATGTGAACCTTTAATAATGATGAGATTATTGAGTTCTTGTGGATCATTACTTAGGGGTGGATATGGATAGATAAGGATGGATGTAACTGGAGTCTAGTTGGATAAATAATCATCAAGGAGGATGCAATTGAGATATGTACATGATGTAACAAAAATAATATAAGTGATGTATTAAAATTGGATGGGGATATTCCAAAAGACTCCTCAAAATATATTCCCCTCACATGACTAGCAATGACTTACCTCAACTTGAAATTCCCATCTCCTGATTCTACCTAAGCATGTAACATACACCCACTTCTAAGACCAAGGTCATCTAGAGAATGAGGGAATGCAATGGAATAAAAGGGAGAAAAAGAATGGTAATATATATTCCCCAAAGAGTGGGGGCTCATAGATGGATATTTATATATCCTTTTAAGTATACAAATGTTTTAAATGCATGATATTCATAGGCTCATCAAGCTCATCACCTTCAAGTGTGGCTAATCTCTAAGCTCCCAATCCAAATTTTTTAACAATGATATAGGGTCAAAGTTAGTTTGATTTAAATTTTCCCTTTTTGTCCTAGTTTGTATTGGTATTTCTTTTATTCTTTTTGGGGACTAGGTCACTGACTCCAAATTCTTGGGACTAAATATTTTGTTGATATTGACCCTTTAGCTTATTTTTATATGCATACAGATAATTTAAATAATTTTGAAATTTCTCATATAAAATTTCAAGATCTTATAGCCTTTTTTTCTAAGATTATGATCAGTAATGATTCCCCATAGAGAGATGTGTAAGGAGGGGAGGTCCACTTCCACAATCAAGATTACTTCTGTGACATATACTAAAGAGTATAGAGTAGCCCTTGAAGGTGTTCATACATTAGTTATATAAGACCAAAGTGCATAGTATAATTTCAAATTCTAGTGTATTCCTACATCATTGACTATTTTATTTATAATCTTAAGAAGTTTATTATTAGTTACTTCTACTTATCCATTCCCTTGAGGATAGTAGGGTGTGGAAAAGTGACACTCAATGTGATAGAGTTTGCATAGATATTTGACTTCTTAATTTTTAAAACACTTACCATTATCTCATAATATTTTAGTTGGGATGATAAAATGGAAAATGAGTTGATCTAGAATAAACTTTGAGATTTGAAGTCTTGTGGTGTAGATAAGCAACATGCCTTCAACCCATTTTGTAAAATACTCCATAGAAGTGATTATGAACTTGTTCCCATAAAATGATGTTGGATTTATCTTGATGATTAAATCTAAGCCCCATTTTAAAATGTCCAAGGGATCATTATAAGTTTTAGCTCTTGTGTAGGGGCATGAATAAGATTACCATACTTTTGATAGGCTACACATTTCCATACATATTGGTAGGCATCTTGATCCATTATAGGTCAATAATATCTAGTCCTGAGTAACTTCTTGGCTAGGGTCATTCCACTAGCATGGCCTCCATAAATACCATCATGGACCTCCTTAATTGCAAGAATATCCTCCTATGAGGTTATGCATCTTAATAAAGTCCTATCATAGCCTCTCTAATAGAGTGAGCTACTAAGGATGGTATAACAAGATGTGAAATTTATAAAATCCTTAAATTGGTGATGATTTATGTATGGTGGTAGGATATTATCATGGAGATATGTATATATTTCATGATACCATGGTAGACTAGGATCAGGGATGGAAAATTTAAATATGAGCCATGGATTGATGAGTTAGTAATATCAAATGTTCAATTATAAAATTACCTTCAAAGACATATTTTGGAAGATCAATCAAAGACCCAATAATTTTTATAGATTCAATTGTTTTATTACTTCCCCTTGGTACTTATTCCAATGTGATGGACTAAAATGTTTTAATTAATTTGTCCACTAGCTGATTATAGGGAAGCAATTTCTTGTCCTCTATTGTAACTCCTCATTCACTTTTTTGGTAATCAACTGTGAATCACCAAATACCTAAGTGTGTTGGATATTACACTGGATGGTTAGTTGGAGACTAGATATCAAGGCCTTATATTTAAAAATATTTTTGATACATGGGAAAGCAATACAAAAAGCTTTATGGATGAGGCCACCTTGTGGGGTTAACAAAAGGATACTCTTTCCAAAACCATGTGTGGTGAAAGAACCATTAGAATATAATTTATAGATTTTTGATTTTATAGTAGCCAATATGGACTCATATGGGAAAGATATGATAAGAGGCTTGGTATCTATAAGGGATGCTTTTGTAAATTTATCTAAGATTTCTTTTCTTTTGATGGCCTATTACTTGACATATTATATGTCTAAATTGCTTAACAACATAATCCACTTGGCCATCTAACCAGTTAGGGCTGATTTTGATAACATGTACTTAAGGGGATCAACTTTGGCTATGAGCTAGACTTGGCTAGTGAGCATATAATGCCAAAGTTTTTAGGATGTAAAGAGAGTGTCCAAGAAAGCCTTTTTGATAGGGGTATAATTAAGCTCATATGAAATCAAGGTCAAACTAAGATAATAGATTGCATGTTTATTTCCTTCATCATTGTGTTGAGCTAATAGAGCCCCTATAGCTTAGTGAATTTTAGATATATACAAAAGTAAAGGCCTTCCCATGATTGGTGGTGATAAGACTAAAGGCTTAACTAGATATTTCTTGAGATTGTCAAAATCCTATTGACACTCAAAGTTATAATCTAAATGAGTCCCCTTATTCAAAATATGGGTGAAGGGGTGACATTTGTCTACAAATTTTGAAATGAATTGATAGATGGCCTATAATTTGTCTTGAATGCTCTTGAGCTGCTTCATATTTTTGGGAGGAGGCATTTCCACAATAGATTTGACTTTTGTTTGGTTAACCTCAATGACTCTCTTGGAGATTATGAACCTTAATAGTTTTCCTAAGGTGACTCTAAACACACATTTCCTTGGGTTCAATCTAACTTTATATTCATTGAGGCACTCAAATATTCTTATTAAGACCACATGATGCTTTGATCAAAATTTTGACTTCCTTAGAATATCATCTACATAATATTTGATGATGTCATGCATCATGTCACAGAAGATGATGGCCATTTCTATTTGGTATCACCTGCATTTTTTAGACTAAAAGGCATAACTTGATAACAAAAAGTTCCTTGTGGAGTAATAAATGTTGTTTTGTGTTGATACTCTAGTGCAATTTTGATTTGATTATATTCCAAATGTTTCTACCTCAAATTTGCTTTTAAGACTATAAAGAAAGAAACTAGAAGAAAGTGAAAGACAAGGCTTGGAAGTACCTGGACTATAGATTGCGCACCGTAAATCCAGACGTTCGTGGGCACTCCTCTTTGGCTGTGGAGGAATGACACCTGCAAGAAAAAGGGAAACTAGGACCAGAAAAATGTTAGACAGATAGGCAGTGGGTTGCCAAGCAAAGGCTTGTTCCCAGAAGTGTAAAGACTTCCTTAAGGGAGGTCAACCCACTGTTTTGATAAAATAAGTGACTGATAAAAGATAGAATGACAGAATACAGAAATGATAAAAAGATTAAAAATGAAAGAAGAAAACAAAATGATTACCTGAATGAAGGAGTAGGCTGAAGACAGTCGCCGAGGTCGGTAATGTTACCGGCGTCGGTTATCTGACCTGCCGTCGTCGGCTATTCTGCCGACGTCGGTTGGGGAAGTGACCGGCGTCGGTTGTGGTTGCGGCCTATAGTCGGGCTTGAGCAGGGTCTGGTCTGAGTCTTGGTCTATGCTCTGTCCGTGGACGGGTTGGACACTGATGGACGGGTCTGGGTCTTGGTCTATGGTCTGGGGATTGGTCTCAGGCAGAGATACAGGGGAAGGAAGGGACAAAGAGGAAGGAGAAGAGAAGGGTACACAGAGGAAGGGGCCTGAGAAGGCTTTGCAGCCTCTCAGGGGAAGGGACAAAGGGAGAGACACAGAGGACAATAGAAAATAGAGGATTAAACCAAAGAAAATAAAATAAAACCAGAACTAACTTACCTTTAGCCTGCTGAAAGAGGAAGATGGAGATGTTGCTGGAGCCAGGGAAGATTCTACAAGAAGAGAATTTTGATGAAGAGCCTTTGCACCTGCTACTGTTGTTGCATGAGGTTCAAAACGAAGACAAGATGAATGCCAAACGCCAAGAGAGTTCTGTTTGCGAGCTCAGGAGTCCAGGGGTTGCAACGGATACAGGACGGGGTCTTGAAGGCTGCCGACATCGGCAGTCTCACCGACGTCGGCCGCAGGGTCGCCAACGTCGGCAGAGTCAGAATGGAGACAGAGACTAAAAATAGCCTCTGCCCATTCTTGCACGCCGCCGGGTGGGGGATTGTGGGAAGAACGGTTATGAGCATGCTAAAATGGACGCGGGAGGAATATAATGGGGGGATTTTGGACAATAAATGCTAAGGGGAAGGTGGAGGGATTCAAGGGAGGATCCAAGGAGGCAAGGGTAGGGTGGAAAAGGGGGCCTCAATTAATTAAAAGATGTTAATTTTTAATTAATAAGACCTAGGTGGGTTAGGGACCAAGGAAGACTAGGAGGGAGAAAGGACCAAGGGGGAGAACCAAGGTGCAGACACGTTTGCGGTGTCTACATTTGCCCCTTTTTGTTTTGTTGGTTGTTCTAGACGAACTGCAAGACAAAAATAGGAGTTGGTTGCCCCAGAAAAAGGATGAGGTGTTCCCCCCTCAAAGCGATAGTCGAGAGAAGGGAACCGAAGATCGAGTGTCGATTTGACAAAGAAATGGATAGAAAAGAGTGAGTGAAAACGCTGCCATAGTCATGATTGCGCGTAGTCCACTTCACGAGAGGGTCAGGTCAAATTGTCGCATGGTCAAGGGTCAAGGAGTGCCAAAATTGAAGTAACCGGGCCCTAGCATTTAGTCGTCTGCTGATCGGGTCACTCAATCTAAGCGGAAGCTCCAAATGGTCATCGTGTTCTAGGTATCCCAGGCTCAGGAAGTGCTCCCAGAAACACGAAAAAGCCACAAGTAGTAGGGATCAACTGGCTCGCGATCCTATACTTGTGAAGGGTCAAAAATAGTCTGCGAACAATTTTGCTAACCAGCCGTGGAATAGCATACACGTAAAAACAACCAAGGCAACATTGTCTTGGAAGAAGGTCAAAGAAGAAGGAGATAGGCATGGTCGCCAATGGTCATTGGTCAAGAGGATGGAAGGACGAAAGGATGCGGCCGAGCTAACCCCAGAAGACCCCATGTCAACTGAGTGCTGCCTACATAGCCCCGATGATAGGGCCTCAGGCTGATGTAGTTCTCCCTAAAAGGGAGGGAGGGTCAGAGGGATTGATAGGTCTTGGTCAAAGTCGATGATTGGTCTTGGTCAGAGGTCTATGATTGGTCTTGATCAAAGGGAATGATTGGTCTTGGGCAAAGTTGATGAAGTTGGGTGTGATAAGAGTCAAAGAAGAGAAGGTTTGTCCATCACAGAGACGAACAAACGGGGGTGGTCGAGCTAACCTCAGAAGATGTGGTATCTGAGTGCTGCCTACATAGCCCTTGTCCTAGGGCCTCAGACCAATGTAGTTCGGACTAGGAGACAGAGTGATTGATGATTGGATGTGGTCAAGTGTCAAGATGATGCTACAAATGTCACAAGAGTCGAGAGTCTTTCATCCCTAGCAAGTTTCCATAGTCGTGATGGATGCATGCTAAAAATGAATGGAAGTCTATTTATGTTTCAGCAAGTATTGGTTTATGCTTAACATAAATTGGGTCTGGTCGGTAGTTTCCATGTGTATTGGTGTCCATGGAAACTATGTGAAATAGACGAGGATGATGTCTGAAAATGATAAAAAAATGACTTGGTTTGAGTTGGGTTGCCAATTGATGCGGTTAAATGTGACCAAAGTGTAGAGAAAAGATGGAAGGCAAATTGCTCTTTCATTGACAAGGACCAGAAAGCAAGCATAGATAGGGGTTATTAGAACAAAAAGCCCCGTTCATGCATTACGTCGTTGACCAGTGTTGTGTCAGAACGGTAATCGAATCACTTTGACATTAAAGTGAGCTCGAAGTCCCTTGAGTGGGTGATAGGAGGAGGATAGGGTAACCCAGTTTAAGAGTAGGAATAACCTTGCCCCTTTTTATAGGAGACCCTGAGACAACTACAAGCCAAGTCCATGACCCGTTTTTTTGGATTTGATTTTGTGACCTTGGATATGTTTGGACATCGTCTTTTTTTTTTTTTTTTTTTTTTTTTTTTTTTTTTTTTTTGCGCAGGCTGATCGATGCGGGAAGCCTACATAGAGATGTCTTTTGATTTAGTGGTCATGTTGCGAAGCTGATCGATGCGGGAAGCTTCTAAAAAAGGTTGCTGTTAGTAGCAAGATTTAATTATAGCCATCCTTCGAGGGAGTGGTCTATATCTTTGCTTTATATAATGTTTGAATAGCTGTCCTTCGAGGGATCAGTCTATTAACTATAGCAATGATAGTACAGCTGTCCTTCGAGGGATCAGTCTGTCTTTTTGGATTTGATTTTGTGACCTTGGATATGTTTGGACATCGTCTTTTTTTTTTTTTTTTTTTTTTTTTTTTTTGAGTCATGGACAAGACTGTAGAAGTGCAAGGACTCCCTTTTATTAGGACAAGGTACCCATGCGTCATAAAAGGGTTGCAGAGGACTTGTTAGAGGGGAATAGGGTCGAAAGGAATAAGGAGCCAGAGGACGAGGATTGCTCAAGGGACGAGCTCAAGTTATGTGTCAAGTGGACAAGTACTCGACTAACAGAAGAATGGTTGAAGATGCAACGCATTAAGAGGCTCAGGTTCTGGCCGTCCGTCGAGGGAGGACAGACGATAAGTCCCTGATCCATACTTGTGCGTGATGATAAAAGGTCCAAGCCAATTGGGGGCAAATTTGCCTCGTTTACTTCGCTCCATATTGGTCACATGTTGATTCTCTTTGAGGACGAGGTCTCTGATGTTGAAATCTCGTTCTCGCAGATTTTTGTCGTAGGCCCGCTTTATGCGACTTTGGTAGACATGGAGATGATTGAGGGCAGCAAGGCGGCGCTCGTCGAGTAACTCAAGTTGAGCTAGGCGATCTTGATGAAAGTCATCATTGGAGAGAATGTCATGCAGAGAGATGCGGAGAGACGGGATCTGTACTTCGAGAGGTAAGACAGCCTCTGTTTCGTACACAAGAGAAAAGGGAGTAGCACCCGTAGAGGTTCGGATGCTAGTGCGGTAGGCCCACAAAGCGAAGGGGATATGAACGTGCCAATCCCTTCCTGTATTGTCGACCACCTTCATGAGAATTTTGGTCAGAATTTTGTTGGAAGCCTCGGCCTGCCCATTTGCTTGTGGGTAGTAAGGCGAAGAAAAGCTGAGTTTGATGCCAAATGAGTCGCATAGTTTTTGGACAGTCTTGTTTTTGAAGGACTTGCCGTTGTCGGTGATGATTTTGTGAGGGACACCGAAGCGACAGATGATGTGGCTACTGATGAAGTCGGCAATTTTGTCGGCTTTTGTGGAGATAAGAGGAATGGCTTCCACCCACTTGGTGAAATACTCAGTGGCAGTGATGATGGACTGATGACGAAGAGACGAGTGAGGGTTGATCTCACCGATGAGATCCAAGCCCCACTGAGAGAAAGGCCAAAAATCCTGAGCGACTTGCAAAGCGTGGCTGGGAAGATGAAGCAGGTTAGAGTGTTGCTGACACTTGATGCAATGCCGAACACAGTCGCTACAGTCTTGATGAAGGGTGGGCCAATAATAACCCAGGCGAAGGAGGCGCTTGGCAACCGAGTTTCCACTGAAGTGTCTGCCACAAATCCCGTCGTGGACTTGTTTTATGGCATGAGAGGCTTCAGCAGAAGTTAGACAGCGAAGGAGGAGGCCGTCGAAGCCTCGCTTATAGAGAAGACCCCCTAGCATGGTATAGCGAGCTGTGCGTTTGATGAAAGCTCGCCGCGCATTGCTAGAGAGGTTGGGAGGAGTGACAGAAAGAGACAAGTAGTCCACAAGTTGCTTATACCAGTCATCTTGTGGGCTAGAATTGATAGTGTTGATATGGTCGATGTGAGGAGAGATGTATGAAGGCAAAGGTACGCGATGCACTGTGACAAAAAGATGGGATGATGATGATGAAGACGGGATATGCGAAGCAAGAGAGGCCATGGTGTCGGCAAACTTGTTCGTAGAGCGTGGAACAGTCTGCAAGAGGTAATGGTCGAAAGATGCCAAAAGAGTGTCAGCACGATTCTTATACCTCTGTAAAACTTCATTTTTACAGAGATATGAACCGTTAACCTGATTGACGACGAGCTGCGAGTCGCCGAAGATGTTGATAGACTTGATGTGGAGGGAAAGGGCAGTTTGAAGTCCCAAAATTAAGGCCTCGTATTCGGCCATATTATTGGTACAATCAAAGTCAAGCTTAAAAGATAGAGGCATGGGTTCTCCTTCGAGTGGGATAAGGATGACCCCCGCACCCCCGCCGAGTTGACATTTGGAGCCGTCAAAGAACATGGTCATTTGATAGACGGTGTCATCGGTGGAAAGTGTGGCGATAGACTCGTCAGGGAACTCAAATTGTGAAGGTTGATTGTCAGGAAGAGGGGCATCTGCCAGTTGATCAGCAATGGTTTGCCCCTTGATAGATTTCTATTGGATGAAGACGAAGTCAAACTCAGCAAGCAGCATGAGCCACCGAGCCATACGTTGATTTTGATATGGCTTGGAGTGCATGTATTTGAGCGGGTCGGTGTGAGTGATGACAAATGTCCTGTGGTTGAGAAGATAGTGACGGAGCTTGGTGGCAGAAAAGACTAATGCCAAACAGAGTTTCTCGGTATGAGTATACCGAGTTTCATAGTCGACCAGTGTTCGGCTGATGTAGTAAACTGCCTACTCACGATGATGCTCGTCTCGGTGCGCGATCATGGCACCTAACGAATGGTTGGTGGTGGAGATATAAAGGTAGAAGGGTTGGTCGTCTTTAGGTGGAATGAGGACTGGTGGAGAGACCAGATAGCTTTTGAGGGCATCAAAGGCCTCTTGACAGTCCTCATCCCACTTAAAGGAGACGTCCTTCTTAAGGAGATGATGAAAAGGTTGGCAGCGGTCTGAAAGCTGCGAGATGAAACGACGAATGGACTGGAGCTTCCCTTGGAGACTGCGAAGCTGCTTGAGATTGGTCGGGGGTGGCATTTCGAGGATAGCGCGAATTTTAGCGGGATCTATCTTGATACCACGGAAGGAAATGATGAAGCCGAGGAGCTTGCCTGAGAGGACCCCAAAGACACACTTCTTGGGGTTAAGGCAGACATTGTATTGAAGAAGACGAGAGAAGATGATTGCGAGAATGGTCAAGTGGTCGCGGCGAAGTTTGGACTTGCCGAGAAGGTCATCCACATAGTCCTCCATGATTTTGTGGAGGAGATCGTGGAAAATGTAGGTCATGGCATGCTGATATGTGGCACCAGCGTTTTTCAAGCTGAAAGGCATGACCCGATAGCAGAAAGTCCCCCATGGGGTGATAAAGGTAGTCTTGTGCTGGTCTTTCGGTGCGATCAGGATTTGATTGTACCCTGAAAACCCGTCCATAAGAGATAGCATCTCATGGCCGGCCGTAAGATCAACAAGCTGGTCAATGTTAGGAAGAGGAAAGTCATCTTTGGGACAGGCTAGGTTAAGGTCGCGATAGTCCGTGCAGATCCGAATCCCCCCAATTGCTTTAGTAACTGGGACGATGTTAGAGACCCACTGCGGATAATCGATGGGTCGGATGAAGGAGGCAGAGAGAAGGCGCTGAAGCTCCTCTTTGACGAGGAGCGCAATGCGAGGATGCATCTTTCGAAGCTTTTGCCTAACAGGCTTAGCCTCTGGTTTGGTGACAATGTTGTGGATAGCAATGGTGGGGTCGATGCCAGGCATGTCGCTGTAAGTCCAGGCGAAGGCCTTGCTATGGTCGGAAAGGAATTGGGCATAGTCAAGCTGCTCCTGATCGTCTAGAGATTGGCCAATCTTTAAGACGTGAGGAACATCAGAAGAAGAAGGGAGGTTGATGTCAATGGTGGATTCATTTAACATAACCTGGGTCTCAGAAGGGAGGAAATGCTGGACGAAAGAGTCATCGGCACCCATGTAGGAAAGGATGGCGTCATCGTCAACGCAGTGGACAGTGTGAATGGTTGCCGACTCATCCTCTACCATGCTAGGAAAGATGAGAGGGAGAGACCTGGGCACCCCATTGAGCTGATAAGTCAGGGGTTCCAGGCGGATGGTGTTTATGGAAAAAAAAAAAACTAGGAGGGATGGAAACCACCGACTCCGTAGGTGACGAAGGAGGAATGGGCGAGTCTGGAAGAGATTGGTCAGTGGTTGGTTCGGGACAAAGGTCGGAAGGAGCCTGAGTGGGGTCATGATATCCCAGGCCATAGTGTTTCTTGGCATCATGGTCACTGAGCGGCTCGATGGGCTGATGGGAGCCCTGCTCATAACGTCCGAAACCAAAACCCTTCCATGCACACCTGTGAAGGTAAGTGTGTGCAAAGGCAGGGTTGCCAAGAAACGAGAAATCAGATGTGAAAGGTTGGGGGGAAGAGAGGGAAGCGCCGTAGGTAGGGGCTTGATTAAGCCCCCCATAGACAAAGTTGGTTCGGAAGTGAGGAGGACCATAAGGTACGACCATCCCGATCCGATGGTCGTAATTGGGACTGAGGTGAAGGCGTCCATACTCTTGCGGAGTTTGGAGCATGTCAAGGGTCAACAAGCGATATTCCCCAAGTGATAATCGTTGGAAGACGTCTTCCATGGGGTCTTTGGTTGGCGCTTGAAGAGGAGAGGTGAGGGCGACCGCCGATTGTGAACTGGTTGAAGCTTCCGCAGATGGAGGCGATGCTGGAGTTGACAGTTTGATGGGAATGAGGACATCGTTGGGACGGTAAGTCGTGTTGCAAGTCTTGAAAGGTGAAGGGTCAGCAAGAATGGTATGGACTTGCCCGTCATGCTCGAACTTCACACAACGGTGCAGGGTGGAGGGTATACAGGCCATGGCACGGATCCATGGTCGGCCCAGCAGAATGTTGTATTGAAACTCTCCTTCGATGATGTAGAAGAGCTCCGGGACTATGCGTGGACCGACGCGAATGTGAAGGACGACTGTGCCAATGGTCGTGGCGGTGGTGTCATTGAAAGAACGTAAGATAGCGTCAGTTTTGGAGACGCAATTCTGAGGAAGAGCCAGCTGATCAAAGGCGTGGGTAGAGATTATGTTGATGCTAGCGCCGCCATCGATCATAACGCGTTTAATGCGTGTCCGATCAACATAGGCAGTGATGAAGAGGGCGGTGTCCTGATCTTCCGTGTTGGATGTGGGAATCTCAGAATCGCTGAATGTGATGGAATTGATAGGAGATAAAGAATGGACAAGGGCAGCAAGCGGCTGGGGGTCTTCGGGTTGGACCTCTGCTGCTTGCAAGGCTTGGATGAGGGCTTGACGGTGTTGGGGCGAGGTTTGGATAAGGTCATAGAGAGACATCTTCACCGGTGTCTGATGAAGCTGCTTCAGCATGGAGTCTTGAATCAGCCCAGAAGATGAAGATGAAGAAGGTTGGGACGCGCCAAGGATAGAGATTTTAGGCTTGGGTGCAAGGGGTGGCTTGACGAAGGGATAGGTCCAAGGAATGGCGGCTTTTGCTTTGGCCTTGTCCTGCTGCGACCTAGTGGTTATACGGATGGCATTGATTTCGAAAATGGGAGGCGAAGAAGGGGTCATGTTTTGCTGGTGAGATGTTGACGTGTTTGAAGAAGTTGGACAGGAAGGAGTTGGGGTCTGGTCAAGAGTGTCCTCAAGGAGAAGAGTGTCCTTCTCCATATGGCGGCGGATGACAGCCTTGAGGGCACAGCAAGTCTCGGTGTCGTGTCCTGGCGTACGATGATATAAGCAAATTTTCGTATCGTCGAACCAGGAGGGCTTGGACCCGAGAGGTTGGAAAGGCTTGATGGGCGGAAGAGTTATGTCAGAAGTCTGGAGAAGTCAACGTAATATCACCGAATATGAGCCCACTAAAGGGTCCGTGTTAGTTGATATACGCGAGGTCGGTGACTTTTGCTTGGGTGAGGCTGGAAGAGGTTTCCGTACCACCTTATGGGTTGATGGTGCGGGGACAGATGGAGGTGACTCTGGTCTGCAGATTGAGAAAGGCTTTTTGAGAGAGGGATGGCTGGAAGTAGGCGGAGGAAGCAAAGGAGGTAACGAGTTCTGGTTGGAGGCCGGAGTGGGAAGGATGCTGGCCAAGGTCGAAGGATGGGGGCCCAGAATGGATGGCAATGGTGACGGGGAAGGAGGCATTCGCTTTGGAGGTCTGGCAGTCTTCTTTGTCTTGGTTGGAAGACTGCTGTTGGTCAAGATCTGGTCTAGATCCACCTTCACTTGTGGATGAGTGAGGGCGGAGATAGGACGAATGCCAAGTGATTTGATGGGCTTGGACGAGATGGATGCATGTCTTGATTGGTTTGGTTGAGGTCTGCGTGTCTGGTCTTTGCCGAGAGTTTGAAGAGATTCTACCCGGGGAGGATTGGCAGCATGTGATGAGAGGGTGCGGGTATGTTTAAGGGCTTTGAGGCATTCCCACAGCACCTGAGGCGTCACTTTCCTTGAAGGGAGAAGCTGGACCTTCTCCACTAACTGGGAAAATGGCTGAGAAGATGATGTTGAGGGTTGCGGGGTCGAAGACGAGATGGGGGTAGTATTGAATGACGAAGTCATGATGGATTTGGATGAAGACGGAGGGGAGACATGATCTTCTCTGGGTGGAGAAGAATCCGGAAAGCGAGGCTCCTCTAGCGGGTAAAGGGCGGGGATGATGGTGCCCTCTACTTGCGGCTGAGGAGTAGGAAGGGTCGGGTCCTCCAAAGGCTGCAGAAAGGAGGATGGCGAGACTGATGGGACTGGTAGAGTCGAGGCGTCCTCCAAGATGAGAGAGGTCGGTGGAGAACTAGCCGGAGAAAGAGGTTCGTCCACATGTGATGGACTAGCCTCTTGAGATGGATTGGGGACGAAAGGAGAGACCGCATTGACGGTTCGAATGTTGTGTTCATGGTTGTCGTCAATTAAGGTCTGGACGTTGTTTTGGGTCGGCGGATGATTGGGAAAAGGTTGCTTGAAGATGTCAATGGCCTGATTAGGGGGTGCATTAGGATTGTCTAAGATGAGATCCCCCTTCTCAAGCATGTCTTGTATTATGTTCTTAAAGGTCTTGCAGTTCTCCGTGTCATGGCCCTTAACACGGTGAAAGCTACAGAAGTCTTGCTCCCTATACCACGCGGGGATGGCGTGTGAGGGATCGAATTACAGAGGAGGTCGGGCTTGAGGGAGATTGAGGATTCCCTGTTTAAGAAGCTTTTCCAGCACAGACGCATATGATTCTCCAAGGGGAGTATATCGTCGCTGCAAGTATCTTTGCTGGAACTGGCGGGTAGCGCTTTGAGACGTAGAAGGCTCAGGCTGATTGGACGAAGAAGATGAAGGTCTGACAACCACGGCATTAGCTGAAGCCTTAGATTTATAATTGGATGATGATGGCTTGGTAGAAGAAGAGTCATTAGTTTTAGAGCTGGGATTCTTGCTCCGCAACTTGACTTTATTCTCCTCGATGGCACGCAACTCAAGTTTGCGAGCCATCGTGAAGGCTTCGTCAAAAGTGCGGAAGGTTTGAACCCTTAGGGTGGACGAGATATGTCTGGCGCAAGCTTGGGAGAAGAGTTCAATAAGCTCGGCCTGGGGTAAAGAGAAGGAGAGTTGGTTGATAAGGCCTCTCCATCGAGCTACAAAGTCGGCTATGGACTCGTCCTCGAATTGTCTGATAGAATAGAGGTCCGTGATGGAGACCTTCTTAGTGATGTTAATGGAAAAATGATCGAGGAAAAGCTGGGCCAATTGCGTGAATGAGAAGACAGAATGGCTAGGAAGGGAACTGTACCAGTCAAGTGCAGCGCCCGAGAGAGACATAGGGAACGTGCGTAGGAGTAACGCATCGTCATGGCCAATGAGGTAGCAGGCATGTTTGAATGCCCGCAAGTGTTGCTGGGGATCTTCCTTGCTTTGGAAGCGAGAAAACTTCGGAAGCTCCCATTGGCTAGGGTATGGTCTGATTGGGATAGAAGGATGGATGGGCTCGTTGCAGATCTGTTCATATGAAAGAGTGTTGCGCGAGCCGGAAACAGAGGTCTCAAGACTGGTCATCTTGTCCATCAGCATTTTAATGATGTCTACCGACGGATTGACGGGTGGCGTGCCTCCTAAGTTGTAGGGCGCTTGGAAGAGGTTAGGGGATGCATACGATGTAGTCGGTTGTCCTTGTGAAGGGGCAACATAGAGATAACTAGTCATAGAGGAAGAGGCTAGAGGTGGTTGAGTGGAAGGCATAGGTAAGCCCGATGTTGCCACGAGAGGTGGGATAGTGGTAACAGGGGCCAAGGGGTAGGAAGCCACCCTGGTGTTGATAGGGGTCAGGGCAGGCGGGATAGAAACGACAAGGTTTTGGAAAGGAGTGGATAACGATTGAGCGGGTTGAGGTTGACAAGGGGCCGGAACCCCGATGGAAGTGGGCCCAATGATAGAAGGGGAGGCCACACCTGTAGGATTGGTCAAAGTCTGAGTCTGGTCGGTGGTCGAAGCGATGGGTCGAGTGTCTGAAGGTTGAACTACGGGTGTTGTCGATACAACCGTAGTCGCGGCCAGAGAGGTCGGCATTCCGTAGATCGGATTGCCCAAGGAGTCCCGCGTTCGGCTATGCACGAGATAATGTTGCAAAGCCTTGACATTGAGGTCCAAGAATCGCTCGAAGTCTTGGTCCCCTTCTTGGACAATGGGAGTCTGCGGCGGGGTCGGACAGACAGGAGTTCTTTCGGTCTCCGAGTTGAACTCCATTGTAGGCTTGGTCACGGATGGGGTGGACGGAAGCGGTTGACGGTAGACGTGGTCGACAAGAGCCTTGGCTTGGCTACGAGTGAAAACCATGCAAGGCAAAGAAGGTTCGGGTCTCAGGAACTGTGTTGCTCAGTTTCCGAAGACCAGGATGAAGTCTTGACAGAGAAAGGACAGGTTTCAGGTTGCTGGTTTTGGAAAAAAAAGGACAGTGACAGAGACCGACGTCGGTTTAAAAACCGATGTCGGTAGGAAATGAGGCCGACATCGGTCAGATAACCGATGCCGGTAACAGATGAAGCCGACGTCGGTATCAGAACCGATGCCGGTGACAGGGGACGCCGACGTCGGTGGAAGAACCGATGTCGGTCACTGTGTTTTCCAGAGAGCCGAAAGGTTCTTGGAAAAACAAAGAAGAAAGCGTCCTCACACACTCAAACAAACAGATGAGAAGAGGAAAACAGAGAAAGACAGACAAGCCTGAGCGATAAATCCTAGGAATTAACCTTAGAAATTTGTGGCTTATGCCTTAGATGAATGTTTGGGGAGATTGGCTGAAAAAAGGGTCCTAGAAGAAGGCAGTCTAAAGATAGTTTCAGGTGTTGTTTTAGGTGCTCAAAGATCTGTGTTAGGGTCTGGTACGTGGCCTGGTGCTAAGGAGCAAGCTCCCCTCACTTCACGATTCCAGTGGTTAGCTGGTCTCGCTTAGCCAAGATATACCTCGCCTAGAGTTTAGACTCCGCCAGAGAACGGAGTGGGCTTCCCCCTTGGTGATGAAATCCAAGTAGGGTCACCGGGACGGGTAAGGTATCCGCTGGGTGATGAAATCCCAGTCGGGCCTTGTCTCAGGTATGTTATATGTGTGTTTTAGTGCATGTGAGTCGGTAGTGTAACATCAAGTGTCTAGATTTATTCAATATGCGTTTAAGTTACTAGATGTGGACTACGAAGATGCAAGCACAAGCAGAGATGAATGCAAAGTGTTTTAATGCCCAAAGTCGAAATGTGATATTGTTATGAAGACAATGTTTTGAGAAAGGGTCAAGAATATGACGTTTAGACTAGTCTAGCATGCAAAGAAGAAAGGTTCGTTTTAGTCCTTGCTTATAGTGTCATTTGGAATAGAAGAAAGAGATAAGAGAGAAGGAGCCTAAATGCACCTAAATGAATAAAAAAGAAAAAGGAACCCAGGAGGAACCTAGGGTCCCACCGGGCGTGCCAGAGATGTTTCTACCTCAAATTTGCTTTTAAGACTATAAAGAAAGAAACTAGAAGAAAGTGAAGGACAAGGCTTGGAAGTACCTGGACTATAGATTGCGCACCGTAAATCCAGACGTTCGTGGGCACTCCTCTTTGGCTGTGGAGGAATGACACCTGCAAGAAAAAGGGAAACTAGGACCAGAAAAATGTTAGACAGATAGGCAGTGGGTTGCCAAGCAAAGGCTTGTTCCCAGAAGTGTAAAGACTTCCTTAAGGGAGGTCAACCCACTATTTTGATAAAATAAGTGACTGATAAAAGACAGAATGACAGAATACAGAAATGATAAAAAGATTAAAAATGAAAGAAGAAAACAAAATGATTACCTGAATGAAGGAGTAGGCTGAAGACAGTCGCCGAGGTCGGTAATGTTACCGGTGTCGGTTATCTGACCTGCCGTCGTTGGCTATTCTGCCGACGTCGGTTGGGGAAGTGACCGGCGTCGGTTGTGGTTACGGCCTATAGTCGGGCTTGAGCAGGGTCTGGTCTGAGTCTTGGTCTGTGCTCTGTCCGTGGACGGGTTGGACACTGATGGACGGGTCTGGGTCTTGGTCTATGGTCTGGGGATTGGTCTCAGGCAGAGATACAGGGGAAGGAAGGGACAAAGAGGAAGGAGAAGAGAAGGGTACACAGAGGAAGGGGCCTGAGAAGGCTTTGCAGCCTCTCAGGGGAAGGGACAAAGGGAGAGACACAGAGGACAATAGAAAACAGAGGATTAAACCAAAGAAAATAAAATAAAACCAGAACTAACTTACCTTTAGCCTGCTGAAAGAGGAAGATGGAGATGTTGCTGGAGCCAGGGAAGATTCTGCAAGAAGAGAATTCTGATGAAGAGCCTTTGCACCTGCTACTGTTGTTGCACGAGGTTCAAAACGAAGACAAGATGAATGCCAAACGCCAAGAGAGTTCTGTTTGTGAGCTCAGGAGTCCAGGGATTGCAACGGATATAGGACGGGGTCTTGAAGGCTGCCGACGTCGGCAGTCTCGCCGACGTCGGCCGCAGGGTCGCCGACGTCGGCAGAGTCAGAATGGAGACAGAGACTAAAAATAGCCTCTGCCCATTCTTGCACGCCGCCGGGTGGGGGATTGTGGGAAGAACGGTTATGAGCATGCTAAAATGGACGCGGGAGGAATATAATGGGGGGATTTTGGACAATAAATGCTAAGGGGAAGGTGGAGGGATTCAAGGGAGGATCCAAGGAGGCAAGGGTAGGGTGGAAAAGGGGGCCTCAATTAATTAAAAGATGTTAATTTTTAATTAATAAGACCTAGGTGGGTTAGGGACCAAGGAAGACTAGGAGGGAGAAAGGACCAAGGGGGAGAACCAAGGTGCAGACACGTTTGCGGTGTCTACACCAAAAACCCATCCATAAGGGATAACATTTCATAACTTATATTAGGGTCCATGATCATGTCTATATTTGGTAAGGGAAAGTCATCCTTAGGACATTCTTTATTGATATCCCATAAGTCAATACAGATCCATATTCCACCTTGTGGCTTGGAAAAAGGAACAATATTAGATATCTAGTCAAAATAATTAATGGTATGGATAAATCTATATTCCATGAATTTTTTTAATTCTTCTCTGAATAATAGAACCACCTTAGGGTGCATCTTGAAAAGTTTTTTCTTGATCGGTTTTGCATTAGGATGGACTACTATATGATGCACTACCAAGGATGGATCAAGCCCTGACATGTCTAAATAACACCATGTAAAGACATATATATACTCTTTAAACAACTTAATAAGAATTTTTAATTCCTTAGGTGTAATAATTGCCCCCAATTTGATTATTTTAGAACTATCTTTTATTCCAATATTGACTTCAATAACCTCCTCAATGATAAAATCATTCATTTGATTAAGATTTTGTAATAGGAGTTGATGGGTGTGATGTGCATTTTTATTAGTGTTAGAAGCATTAAAATTGGTAATAGTGGATTGGGTACTAATATGGGTGTTATAAGGATCTTGAGAAGAGTTGTTAGTGAGGCACTAGTGGCATAATTTTCTTGTGTGGAAAAGATGGACTAGTAGAGGGATGAGAATAAATAGCACTAGAGGCATGATTACCATGGGTAGCAAACAATGCACTAGTGCAATAATTGAGAAGAGTGGGTCTTGGAAGAGGCCCACTAGAAGTAGAACCCACCATGTTAGTAGAGATATTAGGTATGGAGGTGGAAGAAGTTAAAGAATAAGAAGTCATGGTATAATAAGGGGTTAAAATAGAGGTAATAGGATAATAAGTAAAGAAGCTAGTATCCCCAAATCCATGTGATAATGTTGGAGAAGGTGAATGAGGATCCTTATCTTGACCACTTATCATGAAATGGTAAATAGTAGAAGGATCCTTTCCTTGATGTTGAGGAAAATCAAAGATGAAGAAGAGCATTTTAGGTATATACTATAATTTGAGTTGATCTTCAAGTGAGAATAGAGGATTACAAAGTGATTAAGAATGAGGAGGGGTCCCATAGTTTGTTGTGCAAGTGGATATATGAACATTGATTTCATCTAGGATAGGAGATGAAATATTCTTATGGGATAACCTATTAGGGTTGGTAAGATTCATCATATCTATTGAATTTAACTCAGTTTTGTCTTCAAATAGGAAGTTCATGATGAAGGAGAGAGATTAGGAAAGGCAAATGTGATGAAAAAGTAAGGAAATACAAAAGGAAAAATAAGAGTATAAAGTCAACTAGGTCAACCTAGTATGAGAAATAGGGTCTAAAAACTAAGTTAATAAGGATACAGAGTCAATAGGGTCGACCTAGTACTATAACTTGAGATAAAAAATAGCCTAATAAGGATATAGAGTTGACATATTCAACTTAATACTATGTTTTGAGAGGCAAAAATGAATACTAGGTTGACTCAATACTACAAGTAGGGTAAATAGATGGTTTGTAAGAGAATATGTTGAACATAATGATAGTGTACTAAAAATAGGGAAATTTTTTGCAATATACTTTGAAAGCAAGAAGATAAAGTAAACACACAAAAAATTTGATCAATAAGGATGATCCAATTGAGGCACAAAACATAAAACCTTGCACCAACACTATAAAATGCAAGTTTTTCCAATAAAACATACAATGATCAAAGAGCTATAAGTCAACTAAAAATTAAATGCTAACTAAGTGGTCAGCCTAAATGTTTGTTAGATTATTATAAAGTGTTATTTTAAGTTTGATATGGAAGTTGGCTAAAATTAGGGAACTATAAAAATATGTATGGATTATTTCAAGATGTTTAGGATGAAAGGGATTTGTGTTGGCAATGGTATTAACTTGGTGTTAGGGCCTACCCCCTCACTTCACCATCCTATAGTGATAAGCATGTTGGGTACTTTGACAATACTAGGTATTTATACTTGGCCAGAAAACCAAGTTGGCTTCCCCCTTGGTGATGAAATCCAAGTAGGTAGGTCTTGGGTAGATAAGTTTAAATCCATTTTAAAATTATGTGATTTGGTAGTGTGTAAAAGAAAGATAAAAATAGTGAAACTAAATGGTATATTGAAAAACCACCTAATTAGACTATGTTATTCTAAGAATGTAAACTGAAATTGAAAGTGTGAATTATTTATTATCATATATTTGTTAATTCCTAATTTTAAACATAGTATAGTGTTATTTTAGATGACAATGTATGCAAACATTATAGAATAGAGTTGATAATGTCACTAATATACTATAAAAGCAAGGGTCTTTAAGATTATGTCAACAAGGTCAACCTAGTCTTTCATATAGAAGATAGGATACAAAATTATATTGACCAGGTGACCTAGTTTATTGTATGATGGTAGTTTTAAAGACTATAAACTATGTAAAATAGAACTCTCAAGAAGAAATGAAATGAAAGAGAAGGAGAGAAAAGAACCTTGGTGGGTTGGAAGATGCTAAGGAATGTGAAATTCTTGTCTAAGTGCCTTGAATTTTACTTACAAATTCTACCAACTATGTCGACCAAGTTGACTTAGTTATGAAATTCTAGGTTTTCTAAAGCTTGTTAAGATGTCTATAGCAGCCTGGTTGACCTAATATGTTTTTTGAAATTTGTATAAAATACTATACTAGCCTAATTAACCTAGTATGTTTTTTGGAAGTGAATAAGAGTATTGTGTCTACCTGTTTGACCTAGTAATCTATATTTGATGAAGACCTACACAAAAAGAGTAGTCATTTTTTATGTGACTATGTGTTAAACCTATGCAAAAAATTTAGAAATTATATTGACCCTATGAACCTAGTATCATAAATATAAATAAATAATAAATAAAATGAAAATTTTGAAAGAAAACTTGCAAGGGTTAGATTCATTTTAGGTTCACTAGTATTTATGCAATTAAAAATGTATAAGATCTATAAATTAATCCTAATTTAGAGAAGATAGATCCTACTTACACTTTTGATTGGGGATACATTAAATAATTGTTAACATGACCAATATGTGGATCTAATAGACCCAATTAGGGGATCTCTTATCATAACAATAATATTGAGAGTTCCAAAGCCTTCAATCAAGCAAAACCATGTAATAACCCTAACTAAGTCACATGTTTTCATATTCACTATATTAATAACAAGTAGAGTAAAATTCTAATCTAGTAGTCACTAATGATTTTAGAATAAAGTGGGGGTTATAAACAATAAAATTAAACATGCTTTAAATACATATACTCATGTTAATGTATATGAAATTATAATGAATAGAAGAGAAGTACAAATGCATATATATCTACTCATACAAAGGAGGAACAAAGTTAGCAATACTTACCTTTGAACATGAATCCATCGAGATTCAATCTCTTCCTTGGCCAAGGTGATTTGAAATAGGTTTTTTTAGTATGTAAGGATGACAAGGATACATCATCTCTAGGCTACACGACCTATCAATGCATCCAAAAGACTTCTTCGCAAGACAAGATCCATATCTCCAAATAAATTATGAGACCCTAAGTTTGCTCTTCAAGTATAATGGTGGATAAGTAGATGCACAATAGCTATTAATTATTCTTCTCTTCTATAAATAATGGAAAATTTATATTGTATATATAGGCAAATTTAACCCTAAGCCCTTATGAAATTTTTTGGCCGACAGGGTTGACCTAATCAACCTAGTATAATTATTAACAAAAACTCACTAGGCCATAGGTGAGGTTGGTTAAGAGCTGACCTAGACCCTAAATGAGTTTCACCAATAAGAGTACAAGGTCAACCTAGTACTATAAACTATCGAAAGGTGTTTTAGGTTAAGAAAAGGGGTATGAAAAGTGATAAAATACTATATGAGTATACAAGAGAGAAGAACAACTTTAGGAGATAAGTATGTAAATAACAAGTGGGAAAAGGGACATAAATCTTGTGAAGCACCAATGGTCTACCCACCCCTTTCCTAGTGTACCCCTTAAGGCATGCACTTAGAGAGATTAAGACTCAATGGGTTCCTAAAAGATAGAGAATGTCAAAAATTGATAAAAGTTTGAAAATATTATGTATACACAATATTATATATCCAATTAGAATAATCAATGGTATGGTTAAAGATGACTTCCAAGAATTTATGTAATTCTTCTTGACTAATAGATCCACCTTAAGGTGTATCTTGTGAAGTTTTTTCTTGATTGGTTTTGCATTAGGATGGAATAATAGATGATTCACTACCAAGGATGGATCAAGCCTTGACATGTCTGAATAACACTATGCAAATACATCTATATACTCTTTGATCATCTCAATAAGAATTTGGCATTCCTTGAGTGTAATAATTTCCCCCAATTTGAATATTTTAGGAATCTCTTTTGTTCCAATATTGACTTCAATAACCTCCTCAATGAGGGAGGGTGACTGATCCTAAATATATTTTATGGTGATGCTAAGTCCTATATTTTTGAATCAAAATCATCAAGGATATATGTGTCTAATTTTGAATAGAATTCTAATTTATTAGGAGTGAGTTGAACGTCTTCCAAGTTTTGAAAAGGATCTTCATCTTCATATTCATCTTCTTTAATTTGATTGAGGTATGTTTGTTATTCTCCAAAATAGACAAACTCATTGAGATTAATAAAGAACCCCTTCTTGTGATCTGATGGCATAAACTTGTTGGGGGATCAAACCAACAAGTGGTATCAGAGCTAGGTTACAAGTTTAGAGCTTGATATTTGGTATCAAAGCTCAGGTTCACTAATAGGTGGTTCAGATCTGTGTAGTGTGTTTTGATTATAGGTTGCTCACAGGGGTTTCTGTAGGGATTTCTGTTTGAGTGGGAGAAGCAATGGCAGAAGAAAGTAAGTTGAGAATGGAAAATTTTAATGGCAAGAACTACCAACATTAGAGAATGCAGATAGAGGACTATCTGTATCAGAAGGATCTTTACTTACCATTAGGTGGGATAGCAAAGAAGCCCAAGGACATGGAGGATGAAGAATGGGAAGTTCTTGACAAAAAGGCTCTTGGGTCTATAAGACTGAGTCTGGCCTCCACTGTGATATCTAATTTGTCACAGGCAAAAAAAATGGTAGAGTTGATGACTACGTTAGCAAATATGTATGAAAAACCCTCAGCTTCAAATAAGGTATATCTTATGAAGCAGTTATTTAATTTACATATGAATGAAGGTGGATCTGTTTCTACTCATCTGAATGATTTCAATGGTATTGTGAATCAATTAAGCTCAGTAAATATAGTGTTTGATGATGAGATAAAAGCTCTTTTAATATTATGTTCTTTGCCTAAAAGCTGGCATGGCTTAGTAATGGCAGTAAGTAATACTGCATCTGCATCAAATATTTTGAAAGTAGAGGATGTTGTTAGTGTTATCTTGAATGAGGAAATATGCAGGAAAAGCACAGAAGAGGCATCCCAGAACGCTTTAAGTTTTGAGAGCAGGGGAAGGCAAAAAGAGAAGAGCAAGAAAGGCAGAGCAAGATCCAAGTCTAAGGGGAAAGGCAGATCTAAATCCAAAAATGGCAGGAAGCCACAATGCTGAAATTGTGGAAAGATGGGGCACATAAGCAGAGATTGTTGGTCAAAGCCTAAGGAGGACAACTAGCACGAAGGAAAGGAAGAAGCCAAGATTGCAGGTATTGCACAGGATGCTTTAATTTTCTCTTTGCATAATAACATAGAATCTTGGGTATTAGATTTTGGTGCATCCTTCCATGCTACCCCTAACAGAGAATATTTCAGTGACTATATCCATGGAGATTTTGGAATAGTGTACTTAGGGGATGATGAGCCTTGTAAGATTACTAGCAAAGGTAAAGTGCAGCTGAAGATGCAGAATGGCAACACATGGGTGTTGAGAGAAGTGATGCATGTTCCTAGTTTGAAGAGAAATTTAATTTCTGCAGGTAAGCTAGGTGATAAGGGTTGTACAGTAACTCTCATAGCAGATTCTTGGAAAGTGACCAAGGGTACACTTGTTATGGCCAGAGGTAAGAGAGAAGGTACTCTCTATTTGTGTAATTGTGTTATTAACAAATCTCCTTCAGTTTTATCTACTTCAGATGTGGATGCTAAATTGTGGCACTCAAGGCTTGGCCACATGAGTGAGAAGGGGATGTCAATTCTTAAGTCTAAAGGTGTGCTTTCAGATTTGAAAAGTATGGATCTAGAATTTTGTGAGCATTGTGTATTTGGAAAATAGAAAAGGGTTAGTTTTCTCAAGACTGGGTCTACTAAGAAAAGGCAGAAGTTGTAGCTTGTTCACACAGACATGTGGGGACCGGCTCAGGTAGCCTCTATTGGCAGATCACGGTACTATGTTACATTCATAGATGACGCCACAAGAAAGGTATGGATCTACTCTATTAAAAATAAATCTGATGTTTTTGAGACTTTTAAGATTTGGAAAGCTATGGTTGAGAATGAAATAGGCAGAAGATTAAAGTGCTTGAGATCTGATAATGGCGGTGAGTTCTGCAGTCTTAAGTTTAACTGGTATTGTTACACTCACAGAATCTGAAGGCAAAGGACAGTTCCAAGGACACCTCAGCAGAATGGTATTGCTGAAAGGATGAACAAAACTATCATGGAGCATGCAAGATGTATGAGATTACATGTAGGGTTGCCCTTAGAGTTTTGGGCAGAAGCAGTTGACACCGCAGTGTACCTGATAAACAGAGGACCCTCTACAGCTCTGGATGGTGGAATTCCAGAAGAGGCATGGACAGGTAAAAAGGTAGATCTCTCATATCTCAAAGTTTTTGGTAGTGAAGCCTTTGTGCACATAGATAAGGAAAATAGAAAGAAGCTTGATGCTAAGTCTATGAGGTGCATGTTTATTGGCTATGGCTCAGATGATTTTGGTTTCAGATTTTAGAATCTAGGAACTAACAAGGTAATCAAGAGTCGTGATGTTGTTTTCAATGAAAGAGTGATGTACAATGATCAGATGAGGAAGCTGGATCAATCTGGGCAGAGCAATGCTGAATTGGATGAAGTTATGGTCCAAAATGAGCTCGCGGGAAAAAGAAATAATCACTTACAAGAAAACACAGAGACCGACGTCGACAGGTTAGGAACCGATGTCGGTAGTATAAAAACTGATGTCGGTCATACAGAGACCGACGTTGGCAGACCAAGCACCGAGGTTGGTCAGGCAGAACCGACGTCGGCCAGTAACAGGTCTACAGGTGGCTAAGGTCGGTCACTGTCAGAAAATTTGGGTGGACAGATTGTTGAGAACAAGTCCAAGACACTCATCAGGAGGTCTAAAAGGGTAAGTAAGCCTCCAATTAGATATTCTCCTTCCTTATATTATTTATTGCTAACCGATGGTGGAGAACCAGAGAGTTTTGAAGAAGCATTACAGGTGGAGTCCAGGAGTAAGTGGGAGCGTGGCATGGTTGAGGAGATGGAGTCCTTAAGAGAGAACCAAACATGGGATTTGGTTGAATTGCCAACTGGTAAGAGAACACTGAAGAACAGATGGACCTATAGGTTGAAGGAAGGTGAGGATGGACAGATGAGATATAAGGCCAGATTGGTAGTGAAAGGATTTGCACAAAAGCCAGGTATTGACTTTGGTGAGATTTTTTCTCCTATTGTTAAAATGACTTCTATAAGGGTTGTATTGTCTTTGGTTGCTTTTGAGGATTTGCATCTCGAGCAGCTAGATGTTAAGACAGCATTTCTTCATGGAGATTTGGATGAGGAAATATACATGGAACAGCCAGAAGGATTTGAGGTCAAGGGTAAGGAGAAGTTTGTGTGCAGGTTAAAGAAAAGCTTGTATGGCCTCAAGCAAGCTCCTAGGCAATGGTACTTGAAATTTGATAGGTTTATGACTGAGCACGGCTACAGTAGGTGTCAATCAGACCATTGTGTGTATTTCAAGAGATTTGATAACGATAGATATATTATTCTATTGTTGTATGTAGATGACATGCTGGTTGCAGGGTCTCACATGCAGGATATCTTAGAGCTTAAGTTAAAATTAGCTCAAACATTTGCTATGAAGGATTTGGGAGCAGCGAATAAAATCCTTGGCATGAGCATTAAGAGAGACAGGAAAAATCACAGGTTGATATTGTCTCAAGAAGATTATGTGAACAAGGTGTTGGAGAGGTTTAATATGCAGGATGTAAAACTGGTAAGTACACCTATGGCTGGACATTTTAAGTTGAGTAAAGAACAATGTCCTAATTCACATGAAGAGGTAGAGTACATGAGTAAGGTTCCATATTCTTCCGCAGTAGGGATTTTGATGTATGCAATGGTGTGTACTAGACCAGATATTGCCCAAGCAGTGGGAGTTATAAGTAAGTATATGGCCAATCCAGGTAAGGAACATTGGAAGGCGGTTCAATGGATCCTTAGATATCTGAGAGGAACTAGCTATAGACACTTATGCTATGGAGGTTCAGATACTTCTCTACATGGTTATGTAGATTCAGATATGGCAGGTGATTTGGATGGCAGGAGGAGCACCACAGGTTATGTTTTTACTGTAGGTGGAATGGCGATTAGTTGGATATCTAAGTTGCAGAAGGTTGTTGCCTTGTCAACTACAGAATTAGAATATATTACAGCTACAGAAGCTAGCAAGGAGATGATATGGATGACACGGTTCATGGAATAGCTTGGAAGGGAGCATGGGAGTTGTAGATTATATAGTGACAGTCAGAGTGCAATCCATTTAGCTAAGAACTCAGCTTTTCACTCAAGAACCAAGCACATACAGCTAAGGTACCACTTCATATGGCAGGTATTGGAAGATGGTGAGTTGAAGCTAGAGAAGATCCATACAGACAAGAATCCTACTGATATGCTAACAAAGCCGGTTACGAAGGAGAAGTTGAATCTTCATTCAACTTCTATTGGTCTTCATGATTGAGTTGAAGATGAAGGAGCTAGAAGATGTTACTATACAGGTTGGTGCAGCTGTTTATCTCCAAGTGGGAGATTGTTAGGGTGTGGAGCTAAAAGCTTTACCAAGGAGCATACAAAATAGGTTCGAGTCTACATAGACGCTGGCGTCGATCAGGAGCGATCAACGTCGGTCAGTAGAGTTGCAGAGGCACCGATGTCGGCAATAGGGTCGGCCGATGATGGTCACAGGCGAACAGGCAGGAACTGACGTTGGTTACCTGCGTGTCCAAAAAGCTATTTTCATGGACAGTAGCGAGTGTTTGCATGATAAGTTTGAGTTGTGGACTCAAGCTTGCGTCTCTATTATTAGCATTACTATTTTTAGAGCCCTTGTTGAAGAGGCTTAACTATTTGTTGTAAGAGCATGCTCAAGTTTCCTATTTCTATATGTAGGAAAGATCTTCTTAGCTTAGAATGGTAGAATGTATCAGTAATAGTAGAACATTATGAATGTTTGAAGGACAGTACTGAGTTGCATCAATCCAGGTTATTGGATTTGAGTGTACTTGAGAGAGAGCTCTTGAGGAATAGAGATCTAGTGAGAGATCTTGTGTGCATCTGAGAGAGGTGTGGAAGAACGAAGTTTCTTCATTGTATTCCTATTGTAAAGAGTTTCAATACAAGTTTTCAGGGTGTTTTCTTGTATATCTTGTTCTGTGCTATTTATCATTTCAGTTACTTATCTATCTGATTTATTTCTGCATTTTTTGTTGTCACAATTGTAATCTATTGTTGGTTTGATCCCCCAACAAAAGTCTCATGCTCTCAAATATTCTATAATGGCCTCATCACTATGAAACATGTCAAAATAAGGATCATGTTTTTTATTCCAATCTATCAAGGTAGGGTAATGGACGTAAATGTTAATGGTGGAGATGGTGGTGTCATGGAAGAGATTAGTGGTGGCAAGATCTTCATAAAGACTATAAAAAAACCCATTTTAATTTCTTCATTAGAATAAGACTCCTCAAGAACTGAAGAAGTGTCAAAAATGATATTGTTTAATTTGATACCAAGAGGTTTGTAAACTATACCAAGATGTTTTAAGTGTTTTTGAACCCCTATAGGTTCAATCCTACCTTTTTCATGCCTCCTTAGTCCTTTTCCCTGATAATTCATATTTTTGGACTCTTTTAAAGTTGGGGGCACTTCTATCTATGGAATATAAGGGCTTTATTATCTGAAATAAGCATGAATTATTGAGCTCATAAAAGAACTCTTGTAATAGTATACTTGCATTAGTAAAGGTCATAGATTTGAATTTATAGTTGATAGGGTTATCTTTCCTCATATATGGGGACCTGTAGTTTCATGGGGAGAGTGGTAAATCTCCTACACAAAAGGTATTATATTAATATTCTCTATATCATATGGAAGTGGACTTGATATGGGTGACATATGGGGATATATCAAAATCAATTATTAAATAATCTAGGTGGACATACTTTATAGTTGTTTGATTAAGATTAAAACTATGTGTGCTAGGGAAAGAGTAAGCACGATGAGATTGGTCCATTTGAGCTACATAAATGTTTTATCTCCCTGAGGATGGTAACCTCCATGCCTAGATGAGGGAATTTTAAACACTAGTAGAGGGTGGAAGGAAATACTCACATTTCATGGATCTATGGATGGCCCAAAAGTAGATTATATGGAAGATCAACATCCATGACATGAATTAAGGTTTGATGGATGACATGTCCCACAGCAATAGGAAGATAAATGGTTCCTATAGATGGCCTTTCATTATCATCATATGCCTTAATCATTATGAAAGTAGGACCTAATGATTCCTCAGAGTACCCCAACTTCTTTAGAAAGTCCAAATTACAAAAAATTAAATCAAGCCCTTCATCTATGAGCACCTAAGGGATTTTGTGGTTTGAGATGGAAATTTCTATGAACAGTGGATAATTATGATATAGTCCACTAGGAGGCATGTTCTAGGAACTAAAATTTATTTTTTGTGAGGGAGACAAGTGACCCACCAAAGCTTAAAATTGGTTGGTGTCAATATCTCTAATGACTTTAATATTTTTTAAGACTTGATTAATAATCTCTTTTTGCACTAATTATATTTTAAGAAGATCTATTAGGGAGATTTGGCCTGGAGTATTCTCAAGCTATTAGATTATGTCATATGGCTTGTTAGAATATGTAAATAATTTGTTAGAGACATTGACCATTTGGGATGTTGAATTGGATGGATCTTTTGGTGGTGCTAAAGGAATTACATTTTTTCTATGCCATGTAGTTACTACATAGTTAATTGTGGTTTAGTCCATCTTAAGAATGGTGGATGGTGGTGGCATGGGTTTTAGGGGGCCGAATTTTAATGGTGTTGACATGATAGCATGGAATGGAATGGTAATAATTTTTATTGGAGGTGGATGTTTGACCCTAGTCTTTGGGTGGCTTTCTTTACCTTTGATCATGTTTAGGCAATGGGTCCTAATAGATTTTGAGCTGATAATTCTTAGATTGGCCTATTGGGATCTACCTATCTACTTCAATATCCCCTCTTTCAATTAGATATTGGATATAATTTTTTAATTGCATAATTTTTTTATTATCATGGCCTTTAACTTTATGGTATTGACAAAATTCATCCTTATGATACCAACTTGGTCAGGGTTTACTATCATCTAAAGGTTAAACTTTTGGGAGGGTTATCTTATTTGTATCCATTAACTATTATAGTACCACTATGTAGGTATCCCAAGATCAGTGAAATGAATTTTTCCCTATGGTAATGTTATGGTGGAGACATTTTGTTGATTATTAAGAGAAATTTTCTATATTGTTTGAATATGTTGTTTAAAATCTGTGATTCCATCTCCCATAATATTTGTATTCTTATTAAATATTTTTTTATTATTCAAAATGGCGTTATCTTGATTATGAATTTTTTCACTTCGGTATATAATTTGATTGTACCTTTCTCGATGATCTCATCAAAATATTTTTCACATTATAGCTTTAGTTGATACTTCAATTTAGTGTTGAGGTTGTCAATGAACATTTTGGCCAATTTCTTTTATGGGACTGTGGGATGGAATTAGCTTGAAATAATTTCACGATTTTGTAGAAACAAGGTTAGGCTTTCCCCATTTATTTGTTTAGTTTTATAAAGATATATGATAGATATATCATGCTCAATATTGAAATATAAGTGTCTTACAAATTTATCAGTAAACTCCTCAAATCTAGATATGGACCCTTTGAGAAAATGCATAAACCACTCTAATGCAGGCCCTGTGAGACTTTTATATAAAATATTGAGGAGATAAGAATCATCATAATAAACCACATAGAATTATTTTACATTATCTCAAGGATCCCCTTTCCCTCTATATTTTTCAAAATTTGTAACCTCAAAATGTGGGGGGGGAGGTACTTGTAAGATGCTCATGTCTAAATGAGATGTACAAAAAAAATCATACTTATACCTCATTACTTATGTATGAGTATGGATATCCTAAAGATTTTCCTTCATTATCCTCCACTCTTGATCAAAGAATGGGTCCATGATAGGATTAGAGGTTTGAGAATTACTAATGTGAGGTCTAGAATGATCAGGGTTGGTGTTCCTAGCATATTGCCTTGGGGAAGAAGGTATTTGATTTTGGGCTTAGAATTATGAGGTAAGGGAGTTTATTTGTTAGGTTAACTAGTCTAACCAATCCTATAGAGAGGTTCTCCTATTATCGTCAATGTGATTATTTTGGAGGAGTTCCTATTGTTTTTATTCTTCAAGCTCTTGCTCAGGATCCATAAGATTGTCATCTTCATGCTCATGGTTTATATTAGTTTGATGATGTGTAGTGTTTGGCCAAGTAGATGGACAAATTAGATGTTTCAAGAGGGTTGGGATAAATTTAGGCAGTAATGTGCCCCCCATTCTAATGACTTGTGCTAAGATATGGTCATAATTTTCATAAATATATTGGTCAAATTAGGCCCTAACCTCATCACTATGAAAGAATTCATTTTTGAATTGGTCTTCCTCTCTAGGGGTATTCATGTCACTATGTGTGTCATCATTATCCTAGTTTTGATAACCTAGGTTCTATAATAAGTCCTTTTCCTAGTTGAATCCTTGTCTCATTCTAAGAATTCAAGGATGGGTTCAGATAGGCATGATGGATGATGAGGGTGATGTAAGTAAAGTGATTAGGTGTATCTTTAGTGTAGGGTGATGGGAGAGAAGGTGGATTTTAATAAAAATTCAATATTATTATTTTGGACACTAGAAAACTATACACTATGGTTCTAGATGTCATATTGACCCTTAGACCACCCCTAGACCCAATTGGGACCATTTCCTAACCATTTACCCTACCAGTCATTAGTAAAAAAGGCTAAATTTTTAACTATGACACTAACCACTGATGGTCAACCCTTAACCACTAATGGTTAACCTCAACCACTAAGGTTTTCCCTTAACCACCTCAAGGGTTAAATTTAACAAAAAAATCTATCTTGATTTTCTATCAAAAGTGTTGTTGTAACTCATCAGTAAACAACCAAGATACTATCACTCTATCAAAATTGCTTCAAAGTCTACAAATAAGATTTTCATCCAAGCTTAACATTCTTTAGACTAGTAATAATAAAATATAAGTATTTCTTTCTTATCATAATTTAGAAATTAGTTACTTTGTGTTAATCCTTATGTTACTTTTTCTTTCACCCCACTTTCCTATGTTGGAGCTTTATGACTCCAAACACTTCTTCTCTTCCCCAAGACCACCCATAGTGTCTTTCAATCATTTGAGTACTCTCTACCTAAACCAGACACCTCTAAACCTTACCCCTTGTCTCACAACTAGTATCCAACCTAGACTTACCTTCCAGAGCCTCTCTATAACCTTCTCAACCAAACTTATTTTCCTAAGCTAGATCCCACAATAACCACTGATGGTTTGAACCTAACGATTTATGGTCATTAACCACTGATGATCACCCAACTACCGATGGTTTGACCCTAACCATCAATGGTCTCTATCTATCATTTTTAATAGTAAGCTTATTTGACCTATCAAACCCTGACCAAATTCCATTTTCTATGCTTTTGTCTTATCACAGAGGATCACTCAATCTTCTGAACCACATTTGATTTATTTAGCATTGATATCTAATAATTTATTACTATAATTATTCAAAATCACTTATTTCTTACCAATCATTTCTTGTATTTGATTTAATTATCCTCTATTATTTATGCAAGTAATTTATCTTTTATTTTCATAACTTAATTGTTTAAAAGTGTGGATTCACAACCTCTAAAGAACCTTGTGCTTCTTGGATCTAGATCATGCTAAAAAATCCACCCTACTATCCAAAAATCAACCATTTATTTAGTGTTTTTTCATCTATATGTCATTTCTCCCTAGATAAAGAGTAGTCTCCATAATCATCTAGATCAACACATGCACAACATATCAAGTTCTACTAACCTCACCCTTCTTTTCAAGTTTTACAAATTTCTTTCTAAATAAAATAAGCAAAATTTTAGTGAAACATTATGGTGTGCCTAGTGGGACCCTTAATATTTTTCTTGATTTTGTGGCTATAGTAAATGTATTTGAATTAGATAAGATACATCCATCACATTCTTTTTAAAAAACTAAGCATTCCTTATCTCCTTTATTATTTTCAAAACACAAGTTCTATTTCTCTTTAGTTTTCTTAGAAAAGGGTAAACATTGTCTTGTTTTACTTTCACTTTTGAAAATCAAAAGTATTCATCCTAGGCTTAGGATTTGTAGTGTCATCATCATATATAGGTGCATCTTAGCTATTTTTATTCATTTGAAAAGAAATCCAAATTTTCTTTTGGATTAAAATTAACTTTGCATCCATTGTTTGCTTTTATTGATTAGCTCACATAGCTTAATTTGGTTAAGTACATTAATTATAGTCTCATTTATCTCCACACACAAAAACCAAACCATGAATTTAATTAAACATAAAAATATTGACATAAGCCTGACTAGGATTTCACCACCTAGCAATCACCATTCCTCAGCTATCCTACTTGGATTTCACCAAGGGGAGAACCAACTTGGTATGTTAGCTGAGTATAATCTCTAGCAACTTGTTATATATTGGCTAAGTACCCAAAACCCTTAACATTGTGGTGTGTGAAGTGAGGGGGTAGGCCCAAATATAAATCCACGTACCAATTCTTAGTATAAATATTGAGAGCCTTTAACTACCTAAAACTAGCCTTAGATATATTCTTCTAGTACCCACTCCACAAGCCCAAGTTAGTCTTCATAGTTTCTTTAAAAATTAAGGCATAAGCCTAAAGAGAGATAAGAAATTATCCTAGGATTTTAATTCACATTCGTGTATGCATTATTTTTCTTAATATCTTTTTATTTTTATTGCTTCTCTTTTGAGTTGTGAGATCACTTGTATATTCCTTTTCCCCCTATTTACATCATTTTAACTAGGCAATAATTAAGAAACCAAGAAAATTAGGATCCACCTCCTAACCATCCATTTTCCTCTTCCCATTTATTTATGGAGTATGTCTCAGATGTAGATAGTTATCCCCTTCCTTCTAAAAGTCTTAGTATCTCTTGAACAGTTACCCAAGGTGATATAGATTTTTCCACCTTTTTGGATAACAACCCCATAGCCTTCTAACATTACCTTAACACCATATCCCATTGTACCCCTACTTTGGTTTTACCTATTGACCCAGCCTATGGTATGCCATCCCACCTTATGTTAAAAACCTCTATTGACTCCATTTCCACCGAACCCTTGGTTACCCAAGCATCATCTTCTACCAATAATCCCACTAATACCACCATCTAAAACTAACCCACCCAACCAACCAACACCTAAACACCTTCCACCCCAACCAATAACCCTTTTAGTATAGGAACAGCCTAACCTTTAGGCAAAGGCAATCTACCTACCATGAGAGTACCCTCTACTAGTGTTAATACTCTTCTTCTTGTTTCTAACCCACCTACCTCAACCCCATTCCAAAGTTTGGTAGTTCCCATACCTTCCACCCTTCCACCCATTAGAACCAATATTACTACCCATACTCAACCTATCAACCTAATCATACCTCTAACCCAACCCATATCAAATCCTCAAGAGGTTCCTATTACACCAAACCCTAGTTACATTCTTAACCCCTAGGGGTATATGGCTCTATTCTCTATCGAACCTCCTATATCCACCTACCCATACATGGAATCCACCCATTCCCACATATAAATATGTGGAAACCTCCCAACCTTCCACTAGTTATCCTTATGCTATACCTACCTATACCCAATATAATCCACCCTATAACTATGAGGGTACACAACCACAAATAGATCTTGTTAAGATGTTAATGGATAAAATGACCACTTTAACATCATCTATTTTTGGCACTCATAACTTCTTATCATATGACCAAATCTATAATGAAACAATTCACCAATTCATCCCCATTCAACCTTTTCCTCCTTAATGGGAGATCCCAAAATTTTAGAGAAAGTAAGACCCTCAACAAGATCTGAGAGAATTTAGACACTTGTTATTTTATTTCATAAGTGATGTTCTCCTTCTTCACACCATTCCCATGTCTTTATTAGGTCTGGTAATAGATTGGTATAGTGATATTACTAATCACTCCCTCTTTTATTATGTACAACTAGCTTAAACCTTCTTAGATCAATTTTCCATAAACATCTCTAAGAAAGTTTTCATCACTGATCTTTACTCCATCCAACAATTTGATGATGAGTCCATTGCTAACTTCATAGCTTGTTGGAGAAGCTTGATAAACCAACTCTCTTTCTATCTTCCCCAACCTAAGATAATTGAGATTTTTTCCTGGGATTATGGCAAACACATTTCCTCCACTTTATGTGTTCAGACTTTCAAGACCTTTGCTTTCCCCATGGCACAAAAGTTAGAGAATAGAGCCATAGATGAGGGGAATTTAAAATTTAGAAACAAGAAATCCACCTTCAAATAAAATGAGACTTCCTCCTCCAAAACTAACAATCAAACCAACCTTAACACTAAAAACAAGGGAACGACAAATATGGTTTTCCTTAAAACCATTCCTCCATCGGTTGTTAACTAGCCTAACTCTTCCAATTCCTCCAATCAAAAGACTAGAAACCAAAACTACAGCAACCAAAAAAAAATACTCTAGGGGAGTCATTTTCTTCAATCTTAGAAAATTTGTTAAAATAAACTTTCATAAAACACCCACATATCAAACCTCCATATCAATTTGATTCCTCTCATCCTATACCTAGTTGATATAAGGAAAACAAAATATGTGCCTTTCACCATGTCATTGGGTGTGATGTTAGTAGGTGTAATACTTTTAAAAATGATGTCCAAAGTCTGATTTACAAGGGGAACTTATGTTGGGTAACCCCAATGTACCCCCAAATCATTCACTTGACATCTTTATACAGACATTCCCCAACCATTCCCCTTATATGAACAATGAAAACATCAGAATGGAATCCTCTCACAACCATGAGGTCCATACCATTAATGTAGTCCTTAGTGAACTCATTATTGAGGGAACCATTGCCCAAACCACCTTTATTTACCCTCTACTTATTGAGGTAGTGGAGTCACCTTTTATTCATTTGGAAACTAAAATAAAGGAAACAACCATTCCCCTTTCTCTACATGTCAAAGTGGTGGAGCTACCAACCTCTCCTTTAGAAGACATACCAAAAGAGGTAGCCATTACCACCATATCCTTCTCTTCTATCATACAATAATCCACTCTTCCTTTGGAAATCATTCCTAAGGAAGAGGTCACTTTATCTACCTCTCTTGTAAAAGACTCACCTTCCCAAACCTTGGAGCCTTTGATTTTGGAAAAGGATGAGATAACCACTCCCTTCTCTCCACCCATGGGTTTGTCCTTTGATACCAATACTAAAGGGATCAAACTTTTCTATAAGCCTTATTATAGTTTAGTTCAAAACTTAGAGTACCTATCCCAACCCAACATGGATCATGACACATTTTTTCATCATCTTGAGCTTCCTTACCCAACCAAGTAAAATCCCTCAACCATGCCATTATCAACCCAACCTTCCACTTTCACTATTAAACCCACAATCATCTCAAATAAACCATTAAAAACCTTCACCCCCTCAAGCCATAATTGATCCAACCAAACTGACTCCACTCGATGTAGCTTAAGCACCTTCTACCATCCTAGCCAATCCTATCAAAAACTTAGGTGTGCTACGTATTCAATTCCTTACTCACCCTACATTAAGGTTGGATTTAGAACCACCTAGCCCACCAAAGGAACCCAAAATCAAGCCAACCAAGAAGGAGGAGCCACTTAGGATTTCAAAAGCTAGAACCTTACCAATTATTTCTACCTTACCTTCCATTTTGGGACCACATCCTTCCATTAAGAAACATATTTCCTAAAGGCAATGCAAAACTAGCCTCCTCTTGTACATATGCTCCTACCTATTTCCTTCATGCGCTCTACCTCCAAACCCTCCACTACCAAACATCCTAATTATATCTCTTTCATTTTCAAACCACCCACTACCAAACCTACTATTTCTAAAACTTTTTCCTCAAAACCACTAACTACCAAGAATATTCCACCACCCAAAACTCCCACTACTAATCATACTCCTAAAAAGGCTTCCACCCAAAAATTTAAAACAAAAACTCCAACATCATTGCCACCTTTCCCTGAGTCTTACTCAACCATCTTGTATATATTATTGCAAAATTCTTGTTTTACTTTACCTACCATCAAACCATTTGACCCCCTTAGTCCCAAGCCATCCTAGTTTGATGACAATCTAATTTAATCATACCATAAAATGCCAAGACATGATATAGAGAACTATAAATCTCTCCAAGTCTTAGTCTATCAACTATATGATAACAATGAACTATTGTTAGAAGAACCACCCATAACCCCATAACCACTGTAGGAACCATAATTTACCACTCCAAATGTACATGCTTCTGCACTCTCATCTAAGAGTGAGGAAGAACCAAAGTAGTCCTCTATCCCAACTCTTCCCCAAATCCATACCATCCATGTGGTTACATGATCACAAGCCTAACAAAAGTATAAGGGGAAGGCAAAGGTGTCTATTACATGGACATATCCTTGTTATACCACCCAATCACTCAACCAAACCAAAAAACTCACACCTTCTCCCAAACCCAAGATATCCATCTTGGGTACATCTCAATCTAACCCTTCTAAGTCAATCTAAAGTGTTGTTCTAAATCAACTTCACCAAACATTGGTGAAGATGAGTTTATATGAACTAATTAATACCTTGTCCCATCACCACTAGGAAATGATAGAAGCTTTGAAATCTATAGAGTTCCAACCATAAGATCCACAACCTCTAGTATCCTTTATGGGAGCCCTCCATTTTTCCACCCTTATTACCTTTAAATATTTGGAAATAACCTCCATTCATCCTTAGGATTCATATCCTCCTCTCTTCATTATTGCATACATCAACCAAACCCACATCAAGGGAGTTATGATTGATGGAGGGGATATCATCAACATTATCTCCTCCCACACATATGACTAGCTAAAATTGCTAAACAATATTATGTCAAAAACCATAAAAATGTTTCATTCCTTCAATGACACTATGGAAATAATGTTAAGAACTATCATCCTCCATGTTACTTTAGGACCTCATATACTTTTTAAGCTCTTCTATGTAGTATAAGGTGAGTTTTATTAAAATGTCCTGCTTTAACACCCTTAGATCCATTCCATGAATTGTGTACCATCCACCTTACATCATTGTATAAAATTTGAGCATGAAGGTCAAGTAGTTACCTTACAATCTGATCCAATTCCTTTTACATCATGCAACATGATGTATTACCTAAATGATTTTCTCCTCCTTCCCACCACCAAGCCTTCATCAACCAATGATGATTCCACTTATTTTACCAACTAAACCTTGACTAGCTCATTCATTCCTTCTATCTAAATTCTCATGGAAGACCCCTTAGAATCCACATTCTAACATCTCTCACTTGGGGAGCACTACCTCTTAGCCTTAGATTCCTTACCTAATCCCCAAGAATACAATAACCTCAACTATAACCCTAGTTATGACCCCAATACTAGAACCACTATTTATTTTGGGCCTCATAATCTCCAAATGATCTTATATATGGGGGACTTGATAAACCACTTTCTACCTCCTTGACCTCCTCTTCTCATTGACCATTTACCTCTAATTTCTCCTACTTAGATAAACTAGAATTCATTAAGACATACATCCATACGTGTGCTTAGAAAGGATTTAGTTTAGGACGTTATGAGTATGGACCACATGAGTTTCCTCCATGTAAGAATCAAAGTCCTTGTGAGAGATTTAGTCTTGGTTTCACTCCACTCAAAAAGCTAGTAAACTCACCTCCCATTACCATCATTAACAAGTAAATCCCACCCTCATCATTCATTCCACCATCAACATTTAAGTATTTTGACATCATCCCCCTAACTTGTTTTTCATCAACATGATTAGCTTTGGACCCTTGACTTATCAAAAGGATAGGGAGGTTGTAACCATTCCTCTAACCCATCCTGAGATGGTAGGAGATGACTCTCTTACCATTAATACCATTTGGTGTCAGGATGATGATTCCATTCTTACCTATCTTAGTGTAGAAGGTCTTTCTATCCACAAATACCTTCCTCTTGAGACTTCAACCATGTTGAACAAATCCACCATAAATATAAACTTGGGTACTCTTGATATCCTATGCATTGTCAAAATTGGGTAATCACTAAATTATATGGAGCTTTAAGATTTCTCTTCCTTCTTACAAGACCATAGCATAGCATTTGCTTAGTCTTATAGTGATATGCTAGGAATCGACCCTTCCTTCACCACCCATAATATATTCACCAATAATGATGCCAAGCTAGTTAGGAAAAGACTTCATTGGATGCACCCTCACATAACCCTTCACATCAATGAAGAACTTTAATGCCTTCTATCCATAAATTTCATTCAAACCATTGATTATCCCTAATGGGTCTCAAACATCATCCCTATCAACAAAGCCATCAGGTGACTTCACATTTGTGTAGACTTTCATGACCTTAACTTTATTTTCCTAAAGGATGACTTTTCTTTACAAATCATCAACTAGCTTATTGATCTTATAGTTGGACATGAGATGTTATCTCTTAAGTACATGTTCTTGTGTTATAATCAAATCTTAATTACCCTTGAACATCAACACAAAACTAAATTTATCACCCCTTAGGGAGATTTCTACTATAGGGTCATGCCTTTTATCTAATGAATGCTCATATAACCTACCAGTATACTATGACCTAAATCTTTCATGACCTTATTCTTAAAATCATAGAAGACTATGCCAATGACCTTCTTGGGAAATCCAAATGTCATAGAGATCATTTGGTGATTCTTAAGATTATTTTTGAATGCCTCATCCATTACCATGTCTGCTTAACCCTAATAAGTGTATTTTTGAGGTCTTGTCAAGAAAGCTCCTTGTCTTTATCATCCCCTTCAAGGAATTAAATTTGATCTTATAAAAATCAAATAAATCCTTAACATGCATCCTCCCACCCACCTTAAGAAACTTTGTAGCTTATAGGGGAAACTCCAATCTATTCATCACTTTACCTCTCAACTCTTAGATTGGTGTCAACCATTATACCACCTTCTAAAAAAGGATGTATCTTTTAAGTGGAACAAAAAATATTAAAAGGCCTTTGATTGACTTAAATATTACCTCCTTTCTCCACCTATCATCATTCCTTCCAAAGAATAACAACCTTTTTACCTTTATATTTCTACCATCAACCACGCCTTAGGGGAAATGCTATCCCATCAAGATGAGAATCATAAAAAGTAATAAGTCTACTACATAAACCATATGATTATAGAGTATGAGACTTGGTACACCCATACCAAAAAACTTTGCCTTGTACTGGTATTCATTGCCTCCAAACTTCTCCACTACCTTCTCAACCACAAGACCTATGTCATAACTAATAAAAACCCACTCAAGTACATGCACTCCAAGCCTTACCAAAACTAGCATATGGATAATTGGCTCATGCTCTTAGCTAAGTTTGACCTTTAATTTCTCTATAAAAAATCAATGAAAGGGAAAGTCATTGTTGACTAATTGGCTGAAACACACTTAGGATATAACTAACCATCTAACCTTAAATTTTTTGATGAATCCACTATCACCCTTTCTCAAGAAAACATCACCTATCAAATGACCATGTTCCTTGATAGATTAAAATGTAAAGATGATGGGGAAGTTAGTATCATCTTTATTCCCCTTGATGTTGAACCTCTTCCTTTATCTTTCAAACTTAACTTTGATTATACCAATAATATGGTTGAGTATAAATCCCTAATGACAAGTCTCCAAACTACTTTAGCCTTGGGAGTCAAAATAATCATCATCTTTGGTGACTCCCAACTCATGGCCAATCAAATCAATTATTCTTACCAATGTAAGAATGATATCTTATAATAGTAAAAATAATTATCTAATGTACTCTTAGTGTTGTTTGAACACTACCACATCTAAACTAATCCATAATCTATGAATAAGTTTGTCAATACAATTACTTCTCTCACTTCCTAGATCCCATCTACACATTATAACTCTAAACTATCTATCATTATTCATCATCTTACCTAGTCTTCTTATATCCAATCAGATCTCCAACCATATTTAATGTAGAAGAGACCCAATACAACCTTTTGTATAATCAAATCTTTGACTATCTCAACCTTGCCATCATCCCTTCCAATATTTCTAGGAATGGTTGAAGAGAATTTATTTAGGGTACCTCTCATTATGCCATATTAGGGAGAATACTTTACAATCTTGGCTTCAATGGCCTTTTTTATTGCCTACATGGTCACAGGGCCTCTCATGCTATTAGGGAAATGTATGATGGGGTTTATAGAGGACACTTTAGTGGCTTATCCATCACTAAATGCATCCTTCACGTTGGATATTATTGGCCCACCCTTAACCAATTTTTTTGTGATTATGTGAAGAAGTGTATTAAATGTCAACAACATGCTAATTTACATTATGTACCTAGCCATAGTCTCCAAGTATCCAAATATTTTTGGCCCTTATTACAATGGGGTCTAGATCTTATTGGTAAAATTAACCCTCATTCTTCATAGAAACATCATTATATCATCACTAAAATAGAATATTTAACCAAATGGGTAGAGGATATTCCTCTCATCTTAACCAAAGCCAAATAGATTATTGATTTTATCAACCATCACATTATCTATCATTTTGATGTTCCACATAAAATAATCATAGATAATGGTAAATATTGTAATAAAAACATGTCCAAGGCCTTTATGATGCAGACACCTAAAACTAGCCATCGATAACCCCCAATCAAGGTTTTGGCTAGTTTCCACCTAAAATACACAATTTGGCCAAAATATACTAAAAAATGAAAAATGATGCAAAAATGACATATTCAAATTCTGATTTTGGCTAGGGTATCCCTAAATGGGGTAATGTAATTTATGGGCCAGCTAACTTTGATCAATCTATTTCAAGTCAAAATGCTAAATTTGCACCTACATCCTTTGGACTGCTCTTTCCTATCAAATCTTTTGCATAGGACATGTGCCTTTGTTATTTGTTGTTGGAAACATCCTAAATGGTAATATGCATCCAATGCATTGGATATTTCCTTCTAATTCTAATCCATTCAAAATTAAGACTAATAAAAAGGCATTATGATCAATTTGAGTAATTTGTGCACAAAGTGCTTAAATCAATGCCTAATTAAAAATTCCATGGAAACTTGTTGAATACTTATTTTTGGAAATGAATATGGAATATTTGCATCATCAAGTGACCTCATTTCTTGAGAAGACATACCTAGGCCATAAATGCTAAAAATATCAAGATTCATGCCCTCCATTACCTCATCAATGCCTTCCATGATGCCCTTCATGCCTCTTAATTGTCCCTTCTTATAATACCATGATGAGGATAATTACAAACTTAACTATAAAAATTGAATTAATCCTCAACCACACATCTCAATCTTGAGATGGATGGTTGAGGTTGATTCTAATCAAATCCAAAAATATATAAATAGGAGGCTTCACAACATCATTTATAAGCTTAATTAGTGCAAAGTTATAATGCAGGATTGGTTCCAAAAAGTTTCATGAAACTAGTGTTATAAAGTTAAATTGATTCCAATCCAATCCAAGTTACAATCCAAATGTGCCAAGAGGAGATGAAGGTAACCACACTCCATTGAAAAAGACCTCTTGAAGCATAAAATGAGCAAGCCACCATTACAAAGGCATTTGGAGCACCCAAGGAAGGTGAAAGAAATTCTTGTGTTTTCATTCCTTGTTTTTTAGTTGTGTTAGTCATTTGCTTTTGTTAACTAAGCTCTCCATAGTGTCTAGGCCTAGAGATGTTATTTTATTAGTGTGTTTATTTCATTTTTTTTCATTTTAGAACTAACACCATACTAATCATCCTTTCTTGAGTCAAATTCCTAAATCACATAAGGGCACACCCGATGGGACTAGATGCATCCTACACCTAAAGGAGATCTTTTTACAACCTTAAAAAAACTTATTTGAGATTTTAAAACTCTTAAAATTTGGTTTTCTAACTTTTTTTTCCATTTTTAGTTGCCATGGTTTTTACACAAAAATTAACATTAGTAGAAATATTGACATCAGTTACTTGGCTTAATCAACTTCGATCAGTAGAACTGACATCAGCCAGATCTTGGTTGGCCATAACTAATGTTGGTGGTATTGACCGATGTTGATCACTATGTTTTTCCAAAAACACGGACCTAAGACCTACTTTTACAAAGTTTCTTGTTTCAAACTCAAAAGAGATTCAAAGCTAAAGGACATGCTAACAATTTTGTTGCAGGACCAAGAGGGATATTTGCTCAAAACATGTTTAAATCACCTTTTCATGCATAAAGTTTTATTAAGAACTTGTTTTGGTTCTTAAAAAGGAATTTTTAGATGTTTTTGGTGAATTTTTTTCAAAGTTTGCAACTAAGACCAAGGGGTCAAAAGAACATCACCAAACATTTCATTTGGGTTTAAAATTGAACACACTTGTCAATTTTTTCTTGTAATAGTTGTTTAGATTAATCTTGTTTGAAAAAAATAGTTATGTTGCATGTATGCTCTTCCATTTGTCCCCTATAGGGAACCCTTGGAATCAAAATCACCATTCCTATTGCAAGTAGCCTAGTCCAAGGCTTAGAAAGAAAGTCATCTAAAGCACTCCCCAAAAACTTGTAAAAGGTTGGGTGACCTTAAAAATGACCCTAAAGTCTTTCTATTTACATAGTTTATTTATTTATGCATCTTGTCTTGTGAGGGGGACTTCATCACTTCTAGAAAGTTCTTTAGGGAAGCTTTGACCCAGGGTTTCATCTCCCAGCATTGACTTCATTTGACTCTTTTAGAGTTGCACATGAGTGAATAGCAAGATGTAGTGGTTATAAAAAGGAATAGACATTTTTACAACAAGCCAAGTGATATGGACCCAAAATATATGATCATTTGAATTGTTTAGAATGAAATTCATTGTGTAATTGATTCCCCTAGATCATTCAGAAATTTATTAGAATTTTGACAAATCCCCACTTGCCATGGAAGTATTTTTGGTACAAGGTGCACCTCAAGGTATATGTCATAGTAATGTCATTTGAGAGAAGGGGTTATGTAAAAACCCTACTTTATAATTCACATTTACTTTTAGATGAACACTTAAAATCCTCACAAATGATGTATATTGATGGATTCTAACATTACCAAACAACCTTATCAATTTAGGATCTAAGTGAAATTAATTAGTTGGTCTTGTCCTAGATTAAAGTCTTGTTTATAGTCAAAAAATTTTTTAAATAAATAAATCCCAAACCAAACACATAGTCCAAATTTTCCTATGAACAAAGAGGCATTATGCTACCCACTTGAGATCATCCATTTGCCTTGTTCAAAGTTCATCAAAAGCTTGAGGGTCATATCATCCACTTTGGAATAGTTATGCTACCTAATTGAGTATAGACCTTTTACCAAAGTTATTTAAGTCCTTCACTTAGAATTTAAATTTGAAATTACACCTTTACAAGTTCATAGGGTTGATGTGTTAAGTGGGTTCACCATTTTCACTAAACTTGAAGGAACTTAGGTTTAATTTCCAATTTAGGTTCAAGGCCATTTAAGACTCATAATAATTGTCCTCACTTGATAGACTTAAGCCATTTTGTGCTAAACACTTGCACTTTAAGTATATATATGACAACATTTTGAGTTAAGAAGGGTAGTGTTATGCTGTCAAAATTGTGGAAAAATGTCTTTGCCTTAGAGAGTTTTTCAAATAAACTTTTTTATCACACCTTTTGGGTAGTATAACATTGTTACACTATGCAAAATTATTTCAAACTTTGTTTCATAAACCTTCTTACATATAATTCCAAATTTTTTCCTACATATTCATACCAATCTAAGTGTACTTTTGATCCTTTGTCTAAAACACAGTTATACTGTTCACCTTTGTCTAGCTTGTTTGTCAAAAAAAAACCAAGTTTTATACCATTATTTATGAGAAAATAAAATATTGCTAAATTTCCCTTTGTTTTATACCTTATACTTAGTTGACCAAGTGTATGTCTAAGAATCAAATGCCTAGTGTTTGTTAGAAGTGTTTCAAATCCATTAGATTAAAACTTTCATCTATTTTCAAAGTCTAGCTTTTGATGTCATTTGGCTAAGAGTCCTAGTACATGCATTGTTTGAGCCTATATTTTGATGCCACAGTTGAACAAAAGACCTAGCAACTTTTAATTTCCTAGATTAGACTGATTTGAAACACTTCAACCTTAGAGTTTGGCATTTCAATTTTTTGATCTATTTACTTGCTCATCTTTGTGTGAACAGTGAAACTTTAGATATTTTACACTAGTTTGTTTCCTTAAAAATATTTTCATAAACCTTTTGATCCTTTTGAAAAATCTAGACCAAGTTAAAGGTATCATTTGTTTTAGATTCTATCCTTTTTAGATTTTTTAGAACTCTTTGGCCTTTTATCACCAAGCATTGACTATGGATCTCAATATGTATTCCTACACTTGTAGTGGACTCATGTATAATCTAAATATTAGTAATGTAGTTGCATAAAAAGAAATGGTGCAAGATCTCTATGAAGATAACATTGCTTATGAGATGGATTCTTATCCCTCTTATAATACTTAATCAGGGGCACAAAGCCAAGATCCATTGGCTAACTATTTGGTTAACACACCAACTTACACAAAACAAGACCAAGAACAAACCACACAATACTTATCTATAATACTAAAAGTGGATGACCTATTACTTCAACAATCAAACTCTACCAATACAGCTTCCATGTATGATCCATTTTTGTTTGAATGACATTTATTAGAGAATAAAGATGAGAATTTGGTTAGGGCCATAGAGGTAGGGTTTAAGTTTCCAACAAACTTCCCACATGAAAGTTTATCAAGTCTTGTAAGAGTGATCCACAATATAATTTATGATCAACATGCTTCTTCTAGCAATCTTATGGCTTTAGTCCAAACAATAACCAAGACCCCAATATATCCAATCAAGGCAAAAACATCATGGAAGATCACTTTAACCAAATACAAATAGCATACCAAACCTACCTAAATTTAGCATGTGATTTCAATCAGATAAACATGGGAAGTAAGCCTCTCATTGACCTAGTTCCTTCAACAAGAGTGTTGATGGAATTAACTAGACAAAAAAATCTAAGTTCTGACCCATTTAGACAAACTACTTTGATGGATAACTTGATACATATGATAGTTATTGAATAAGTGTCTTCATATTTTACACTAAATAATGAGCCAAACATAGTAGACAATGTGAAAACAACATCCAATATTGATCAAAGTGGTACTAAAGCACAAACAACTAGCTAACAATGTGTGCCTATAGTTAATCCCATGATCGTATCATCATACCAAGGAATGGGAGTTTATATACCCCAACCTCAATCAGCTACTTCCTCAAGTATACAACATACAAGATTAGATAATCAAATAATGGCTAATGTTATACCTCAATGACATAATGTGATGAATCCTATTCCCCCTTTACAAGTAGCGAGTGGTATTCTAGAACAGTAGACACAGTCTAGTGTATCAATGTAACAAAGGATGAATATATTGTCACCTTAATTAGGGGTAACTAATGTACCACCTCATTAGGTAATGATGAACATATCTCTTCAATTATAGACTAATATGCCAATTCAAAACCATGTAATGACTAATCAATAGCATGCAAATATTGGTCAATAATAGATGTCAAATCTGTAGCGTGCTTTTACTTCTTCACAAGGATTTGTGAAATAAGGAGGTCCCTATGTTTCTCAAGTACCTACTAGAAAACTATTGGTTTAAAATATGCCATAAATTTAGAGATGGGGTCTTGGTCCACAAGTTCCTACTCAATAGCAATATTTTATTAGTTAGTAGCATGTCCATTTTCAACCACAATAGGCATAATATAGTTTTATCCCTTCATCCCAACCATAAAATCCTCTAAGTCAAACCTTTATCATCAACCCAAACTAGAATATCACTTAGCCAAATATGCAATTTCAAGTACATCCCTATCCACATATGCATATTCCTAATCCATTCCCCAACCAAGACAATGTACCCCAACAAGTGTCTCCATCATACCCTAATCAAAGTATCCCACTTTTGACCTCCTAACCATTTACCCAAACTAATATTCTCCCTCAAACCAATAACCCTTCTAGTTTTCTATCCCAAGAATTGTAATAGATGAAGGATGTGATTTCTACCATTCAAATAGGGAAGTAGACTAAGAAGTTCAAATTAGATGACATGTGTTCCTATCCACTCAACATGGAGTATTTGTATATACCATTTCCTTCAGGATATGAACCACCCAAATTTGATAAGTATAAAGGGAAATGTGACCCTAAGGCCCTTTTGACTGAATTTTATATCGCATGTTAACCAGTGGCATATAGTGACATATAATTTTTGTTTTTGTTTCCAAAGAGCCTGGATAGACAAGCGTTGGAGTGGTTTTTAAATTTTCCTAAGAATTTAGTAACAAAATTTGATGATCTTTCTAATAAATTTGTGTAGCACTTTTCTTATAATATCAAGCATGAGATTTCATTAGTAGACTTGACACAAGCAAAGCAAAAAGATGGGGAGAGTTATGCAAGTTATTTGCAGTGACGGAGATCCCTTGCAAGCTATTTCACCCATAATTTTCTAGATAAACAATTAGTTGTTGTGTTTACTAAAAAATTTCATAGTGAGATAGCCTATCATCTAGAACTACAATGTGCACATAAATTCAAAGAGATCATTGATAAAGGTTTATTCATCGAGTGAGCACTCATAAATAAAGGAGTCATTAAACTTAATTCTACCAATCAGGTAAATAGTCAATAGTAACATCCTAATCAAGTGTAAGCATTGTAACCAGCATAAGTCAATAATCAAGAAAGACCAAAGCAATTCAACCAACATAAGAATATTATGGGAAATAGAGTAACTAAATCTCATCATGTTCAAACTATGTAGACATCATCTGCACCACCTTTTCAGCTTACTCTTACCTAGCAACCTCTTCAACCAATACCACAAGCACAACAACTAAAACCTACATAATAAATACAATAACATTTACCATTACAAACCCCTCCTCCTAGGAGAACTATGATTACACATCATATCTTTAGTAACCTAAGGAAACCTATTGAAACTATATTCTACAAGCTTATTGTTGCTAATATGATTATTTGGCCTATACCAAAGCATTATTTGCAAGGCATTCCTTACCCTAATTGGTACCATGAAAACAAATTTTATGACTATCATCATGTCAATAGGCATAATCTATGAAGATGTGTCCAAATCAAGCATTTAATTGAGAATATGTTGGAGAATAGGGAGATAAAATTGGATAATGGTGCTTCCACTTCCAATAAAATTCTTGGGATTTATCAAAACCTATTTCCTTGATATAAAAATCAACAATAGTAGAATAATCAACAACAACAGTAATGGATAGTACAACAACAAAATCAATAGTATCAAAATTAAAGGTTAAACCAATAAAATCAACAAAATTAGTAGCAAAATCCACAATGACAAAATAATGGACAAAATCAAGGTCAAAACAATAAAAACCAACAAACCTGCCATGTAGTTGCACATGAATACAACTGAGTTATAGATCATATTATAGGGGGTAGATTTAATACCATCTCCATTAATCCTAGACCAAGTACTAATCAGCCTAGACCATTGCTAAACAATAATATTCAGCCAAATCACATGGATAATCCTTCTTTGACTTGGGAGTGCATATAGGTAAACCAATAAACTATGAATTCCAATTTTTTATCTAATAACAATAAATCATTCTTGCCATGTGACCACATGCAAGTGCACTAGCAACCAAGACTTGTCCTATCTAGTTTCACACCATTTCCAACATTAGTTAGCAATAATGGTTTAATATTTAATCCTGATTATGTAATCACAACTTAGATGTTGAAGATTAATATCCTATGCCCATAACCATCTTCCAATTTTTTATCCATCCAACCAACTATTCAACCTCAGAATAAACCATTCACTACTAACCAAGATAAGAAGTTTGATATTGTGGAACAATTGTAGAAGACACTAGCAATTTTTTTTTTTTAGATTTTCTATGGAAGTAAATAATCCAAAAAAACATCTTGAGTGATTTTTTGACCCAATATACTATTGCTAGTGACATATCCCCTAATAACTTTCAAGCTTTGGTTGGACACCTAGTTCCAACCCAACAAGTCACATTCAACAAAGTGATATGTCTTCCCTTGGCCTGCTCCATAATAACCCATTGTACATAGAAGTTTGTATCAAATTGTATAAATTTAAATGTGTCCTTATAGACAATAGATTTGACGTCAACATAGTGTCTTTCAATTTCATCAAGCTCCTTGGGTACATAATGACAGATCTCCAACCAGAAATAATAACTATCAAAGCTTATGATAATTAGGAAAGAGAATCATAGGGCACCATTAGTTTGATGGTTATCATTGGGCCTTTGACCCATGATATACTTTTACATGTGCTAGATATTGAGTTATCATACAACATGATTCTAGTTAGGCCTTGGTTATACGAGATTCATGGGGTCCCATCAACACTGCACCAATGTATCAAGTTTTCCCACTCAGAGATGGAAGTGAATATTCTAAGAGATTTACACTTGTATGAACACTACAAGCATCTTGAGGTCAAGTTTCAAATCTATAATTATCAGTATGGTATGAATCTAAGTTCCAAGTAGGATAAAGGAAAGGCTATACTTATTTATCCTTCATCATATAATTGTATAGATCCTAATACCTTGGATTTCCTTTCTCACATACCACCTCCTAAAGCTTCCAATCATTTCACCATTTTAGATAATGGATTGGGATAATATGTGACCCATGATATGTTTCATATCACCAATCTTCCTCAAAATATGAAAACCTTTGGGTGACCTAAAGTCATTCCACATATGCATTGGTAACAAAAGAACAAAGATAAGGGACCTATCACATTTGTACTAGCATCTAGCCTAGGACCTGACCCCTCTTGAAGGGAATGAATCATGGTTATTTAATGATGACTAAGCTGATTTTTATAAAATTACAAAGTATCATACTCCCAATAAGATCATGGAGCATCACAATTATGAAGGAAAAGGCCTCAAACCAAATTATTAAGGAACCATCAAGCCAATTTCTATGACTAATTATGAAAGACCTTATGGACTTGGATTTAAACATCCTAAGGGTGACCCCACATATTTTATTCAAACTCCATCACTAGTGATTAGTGATGATGATGTGGATAGTGAAGCAGAGTTTGATCACAACCTTATCTTTGATAACCTAGCTGAAACCAACTTATTTGATAGTAATGCCATTTTTACCCTTACCCAAGCCATTCATCTCAATCCATTGCCATTATACTATCCCTAACTGATATGTTGGTGTAGACACCGTAAACGTGTCTGTACCTTGGTCCTCCCCCTTGGCCTTAAACCCCTATCCTAACCCTTGACCTTGGCCCCCTTTCCACCCTACCCTTGCCACCTTGGATCCTTCCTTGAATCCCTCCACCTTCCCCCTAGCATTTATTAGGCCAAATCTCTTCTTTATCTTCCCCCCACGCCCATTTTGGCATCCTCGTGACCGTTCTTCCCATCCCCCCTCGCTCGGCGGCGTGCAAGAATGGGCAGAGGCTATTTTTAGCCTTTGTCCCCATTCTGCGACCGCCGACGTCGGTGACCATTCGACCGACGTTGGCAAAACTGCCAGCGTCGGCATCCTTCATTACCCCTTTCTGCATCCGTTGCAGCCCCCTGGACCCTTAAGCTCGCAAACAGATCTCTCTTGGTGTTTTGGCATTCGTCTTGTCTCCGTTTGGACCTCGTGCAACAACAGTAATAGGTGCAAAGGTTCTTCATCAGAGTTCTCTTCTTGCAGAATCCTCTGTGGCTTCAACAATAGCTTCTTCAACTCTTCATTCAGCAAGCAAAAAGGTAAGCAAGTCTGTTAATTGATTCTGTTCTTTAAACTTTTAGTTATCTGTTGTTTCTTGCTTTTTCTATCCTTCCCCCTGAGAGGCTGAAAAGCCTTCTCAGGACCTGTCCTCTGTCCATCCTCCTCTCACATTGTCCCACTCTTCATACCAATTCCAGACAACTCCCTCATCCCCCTTTTGCCAACAAAGACCCTGTACAAGGCAAGATCACTCCACAGACCACTCAGACCCGTCCCCAAACTCTGTCTCGACCCTCTTAGCATCCCGGACCTGTCCACAGTCCAGAACACATCCCAGACCCGACCACAGGCCATTACCCCAACCGACGTCGGCAGAATAACCGACATCGGCAGACCCGACAACCGACGCCAGTAGGACCACCGACGCCAGCGACTGTGACCAGGCCGACAGCTTCTTCCAGGTAAGCCTTTGCTTCCTTTTCTCTTTCAGTTTGCTATCATTTCAGTCTATTTTAGCATTCTATCTTTTTATCAATCATTTATCTCTTTATCAAATAGTGGGTTGACCTCCCTTAAGGAAGTTCTTATACTTCGGAGAACAAGCTCTTGCTTGGCAACCCACCGCCTATCCATCTAACATTTTCTTGTCCAAGTTTCCTTTTTTCTTGCAGGTGTCATTCCTCCACAACCAAAGAGGAGTGCTCACAAGCGTCTGGATTTACGGTGCGCAATCTTTAGTCCAGGTACTTCCCATGCCTTGTCCATTACTTTTTAGTTTCTTCTTTCTCTTAGATCTAAAAGCGAATTTTGAATAGAAACATTCTGGCACGCCCGGTGGGACCCTAGGTTCCTCCTGGGTTCCTTTTTCTTCATTCATTTAGGAGCATTAGGTTCTTACCTTTTCTCCTCTTTCTCTTCTTCTCAATGACACTATAAGCAGGACTAAAATGAATCTTTCTTCCTTGCATTTTTAGACTAGTCTAAACATCATATTCTCAACCCTTTTCTCAAACTTGTCTTCATCACAACATCACATTTCGACTTGGGCATTAAAACCTATTGCACTTTCATTTCTGCTTGTGCTTGCATTAGTCCACATCTAGTAACTTAGACGCATATTGAATAAATCTAGACACTTGATGTTACACTACCAAACCACATGCACTAAAACGAACATAAAACATACCTGAGACAAGGCCCGACTGGGATTTCATCCCCCAATGGATACCTTACCCATCCCGGTGACCCTACTTGGATTTCATCACCAAGGGGGAAGCCCACTCCGTTCTTTGGCGGAGTCTAAACTCTAGGCGAGGTATATCTTGGCTAAGCGAGACTAGCTAACCACTGGAATTGTGAAGTGAGGGGAGCTTACTCCTTAGCACCAGGCCACGTACCAGACCCTAACACAGATCTTTGAGCACCTAAAACAACACCTGAAACCATCTTTAGACTGCCTTCTTCTAGGACCCATTTTTCAGCCAATCTCCCCAAACATCCATCTAAGGCATAAGCCACAATTTCTAAGGTTAATTCCTAGGATTTATCGCTTAGGCTTGTCTGTCTCTCTCTGTTTTCCTCTTCTCATCTATTTTTTTGAGTGTGTGAGGATGCTTTCTTCTTTGTTTTTCCAAGAATCATCAAACCTTTTGGTTCTCCGGAAGACACAGTCACCGACATCGGTTCTGCCACCGACGTCGGCCTTCCCTGTCACCGGCATCGGTTCTGATACCGACGTCGGCTTTCTCTTGTTACCGGCATCGGTTATCTGACCGACGTCAGCCACATTTATTACCGACATCAGTTTTTAAACCGACATCGATCTCTATCACTGTCCTTTTTCTTCAAAACCAGCAGCCTGAAACCTATCCCTTCTCTATCAAAAAACTCCATTCTGGTTTTTTAAGACTGCAAAAACACAGTTTTTGGAACCAGGACTCTCTTCTTAACCACTTTAGCCAACAGCCGCTTCTGTCTATCCTATCTCTAACCAGTCCTATCATGGAGTTCCACTCGGAGACTGAAAGAACTCCTACAGGACCGACCCCGACCCCGACCCCGACTCAAATTCCCATCATCCCTGAAGGGGACCAAGATTTTGAGAGATTCTTGGACCTCAATACCGCAGCCCTCCAAAACTATCTCGCGAGAAACCCAAAGTGAGACCTTTCGGGTGACGTGGCGACGACATCCACACCATTCACCACCCAACCCTTTATGACTCAGCCTTTCGCCTCAACTATTAACCCAACCATGGCCAATACGCAAAGTTTGGCCTCCCCGTCTATTTTTAGACCGACCTCCATCGGGGTTCCATTACCCCCTCAACCACCTGCAATTCAACCAAGTTTTACATCATATCAGAACTTGATTGTCTCGACCCCTCGCACTCTTGCGCCCACAAATGTAGGAGTGCCAACCTCTCTTTTTACCAGTTTTGCCATTCAACCACCTTTGGCGGTGCCCAGTCAACCTATACCTTCAACCTTCATAACACGACCACCTCTAGCCTCCACTTCCACCCCTGCGACTAGTCATCCATACATTGTACAACCGACTATGTCGCACGCCTCCTCTAACCTCTTCCAAGCGCCTTACAACTTAGGGGGCACCCAACCCGCCAATCCGTCAGCAGATCTTATCAAGATGCTGATGGATAAAATGTCCAGTCTCGAAGCCTCCATTTCTGGTTCAAGCAATACTTTGTCATATGAGCAAATTTGCAATGAGCCCATCCATCCTTCCGTCCCTATTCGACCATATCCTAACCATTGGGAGCTTCCTAAATTCACTCGCTTTCAAAGTAAGGAAGACCCACAACAACATCTACGGGCATTTAGACATGCCTGTTATCTTATTTCCCATGACGATGCGTTGCTTTTACGCACGTTCCCTATGTCCCTTTCTGGCCCTGCCCTTGACTGGTATAGTTCTCTCGCCAGACACTCTATCTTTTCATTTATCCAACTCACCCAACTATTTCTTGACCATTTCTCAATCAACATCACCAAACAAGTCTCAATCACAGACCTTTACTCCATCAGGCAATTTGACGACGAATCAATTGTCGACTTTGTCGCTCGTTGGAGAGGTCTGATTAACCAGCTCTCCTTCTCTTTACCTCAACCCGAGCTCATCGAGCTCTTCTCTCGAGCATGTGCCAGACACATCTATTCTACCTTGCAGATTCAGACATTTCACACTTTTGACGAAGCTTTCATCATGGCTTGAAAGCTTGAACTCCGTGCCCTTGAAGAAGATAAGGTCAAATTGCGTAATACCAACGCAAAATCTACTGACCATTCTTCTTCCAGACCTTCTTCTTCTGCCAATTCCGAGTCTAAAGGAGTGGCCAATACTGTGGTCATTAGATCACATCCTCAACAACAACGAATTACTCTCAACCTTCAACATCTTCCAGCATCACCAAACAATTCCAACAACGGTACATTCAGCGTTCTTACACTCCACTTGGAGAACCATACGCTTCCGTTTTGGAAAAACTTCTCAAGCAGGGGGTCCTCAATCTCCCTCCAATCTGACCACCTCAATTTGACCCTTCAAAGGCCATCCCTACATGGTATAGGGAGGCCGACTTCTGTCCCTTTCATCGCGTCCAAGGCCATGACATCGACAACTGCCAAACTTTCAAAAACATCGTCCAAGACATGATCGACAAGGGGGATCTTATTTTAGATAACTCGAACGCCCCACCTAACCAACATATTGACATCTTCAAACAACCATTTCCGAATCATCCGCCTACTCAAAACAACATCTAGACTTCGACCAATGACCCTCAAGACCATGACATTCACACGATTAGCACTATCTTGCCTCTTGTCCTTGACCAACCTCTTTCATTAAAGGATGAGGAACCTCCTTCTCCTACTAGTCCTCCATCTACCTCTCTTGTATCGGGGGATGCTTTGACCACATCAACGCCATTAAGCCCACCTTCATCCGAAGACCCTACCTTACCTACTCCTCAACTACAAGTAGAAGGCACGATCATCCATGCCCTCTGCCCACTTGAGGAGCCAGACTCTCTTATTTCTTCTCCACCAAGAGAAGAACCAGTCTCTCCACCCATTTCAAACGAGGAAGACCCAGTCGCGGTTTCCTCTTGCCCTTTGCCTGAGATTGTTACATCTCACTCACCTCCGTCCACATCTAAACCCAAACCCACGTCTAACCTCGCCTTGCACAATGGTGGCCCTCAACCCAAACACACGAAAGCTACTAGACCACACCGGAGAACTCCTCCCCCACCTTCGTCATTACCTTCAATCTTGGGCCCGCATCCGTCCACTTTAATAGGAGTGCTTCCCACTCCCATCCTTCACAGAGGCACATCGCCTCCATTACTTCCTCATCCCATCAGACATACATCTCATCTAAACTCTCGACCTATGCCTCTTTCACCTCCCAAACCAACGTCACCAACCCTCACTGCAATAAAGCATCCAGACCCGTTAGTAGGTTCATATGTCTTGCTCTTACGGCACTTGTTGCAGTCGTCTCATATCGACCTCCCGCCTCTTAGACAATATCAATCTCTCAGACCTAAACCACCATGGTTCGATGACACTCGCATTTGTGTGTATCATCGCATGCCTGGGCACGACACGGAGCATTGTCATGCCCTCAAGGTCGCCATTCGCCAATGTCTTGGGAATGACACCCTTCTTCTCGACCACGTTATCAACAAACCCTCAACACCACCCTACTCATCAACTCTCGGATTAAGACCATCTTGGTTCGACAACTCCACATTCTGCCATTATCATCACACTCCGGGACATGACACTGAGCGTTGTTGCGCTCTTAAAGCTGTCATTCATCAGCAACGGAGAAAGGATTCCCTTCTCATCAAGGGTCTTCTTGACCACCTTTTCGACAAATCATCAACACCAACTCATGCCTCTCCAACCTCATCACCTAAATTGGGATCTCCACATCAGACTGTGGTCCCTTTGCCGCCTTTGACCTCCTTATTCAACATTAACACCGTCCATCTGACCACTAAACCTCAACCGACCTTAACCAACCTTTCAAACATTCTCCCTACCCGCTGGGGGAAATCATCCTTTATTCAAACCTTGACCAACTGTTCAACCCAGTCTCTACCACATATCAATCACTCATTTTATCTTAAAACCCGACCAAGTATCCACTGACCCAACCCCCGACCAATTATTCGACTAGTCTCAACCAAACTTCAACCAAATATCAATCCCCCTGACCTCTCGACCAAGCATTCAACCTTTCTCAACCAACCAACGACAATGTCAACCAACTTCACATCCATCAATCAACACCTGACCAATCTGAAAAGAGGCAAATGGGGCAGGTTTGCTCCCAATTGACTCGGACCTTAACGCACTAGCATGGCCCAGGGTCTTATTAGACCTTAAACCCCTTTTTATGCATTGCATCTTCGACCATTCTTCTGGTAGTCGAGTACTCATCTACTTGACACGTAACTTGAGCTCGTCCCTTGAGCAATCCTCATCCTCTTAATCCTCATCCCTTTCAACCCTATTCCCTTTTAACAAGTCCTCTACGACCTTTTTATGATGCATGGATGCTTTGTCCTAATAAAAAGGGGCGTCCTTGAACTTCTACAACCTTGTCCATGACTCTAATCAAAATAAAAATATATCAAGATGTCAAAACATATCCATGGTCACAAACTCAAGTCAAAATCAAAAAGACAGACTGCTCCCTCGAAGGACAGCTGTACTATCATTGCTGTATTACTAGACTGATCCCTCGAAGGACAGCTAGGCCAACTTATCAAACATTATTAAGCAAAAATATAGACCACTCCCTTGAAGGATGGCTATGACTAATCTTGCTACAAACAGTGCCTTTTTTTTAGAAGCTTCCTGCATCGATCAGCTTCGCAACATGACCACTACATCAAAAGACATCTCTACGTAGGCTTCCCGCATCGATCAGCCTGCGCAAAAAAAAAAAAAAAAAAGAGTCATGGACTTGGCTTGTAGTTGCCTCAGGGTCTCCTATAAAAGGGGCAAGGTTATTCTTGCTCTTAAACTAGGTTACCCTATCCTCTTCCTATCACCTGCTCAAGGGACTTCGAGCTCACTTTAATGTCAAAGTGATTCGATTACCGTTCTAACTCAACACTGGTCAACGACGTAATGCATAAACGGGGCTTTTGTTCTAATAACCCCTATCTATGCTTCTTCTCAAGTCCTTGTCAATGAAAGATTGATTTGCCTTTCATCTTTTCTCTTCGCTTTGGTCACATTTTTGACTCATCTCAAACCCAGCCATTTTCATCATTTTCAGCTGACATCATTCTAGACCATTTCACATAGTTTCTATGGACACCAATACACATGGATACTACCGACTAGACCCAATTTATGTTAAGCATAAACCAATACTTGCTGAAGCATAAATCGACTTCTATTCATTCTTAGCATACATCCATCGCGACTATGGAAACTTGCTAGGGATGAAAGACTCTCGACCAATTCTACAGAGTACACTATTTGTAGCATCATTTTATCCTCATCTTACCCTCGTCATTTCAACACATGACCAATCTCATCATCGACCAATCTTCTCAATTTGTCTGAACTACATTGGTCTGAGGCCCTATGACCAGGGCTATGTAGGCAGCACTCAGATAACACATCCTCTGAGGTTAGCTCGACCACCCCCATTTGTTCATCTCTTTGATGAACAAACCTTCTCTTCTGCGACCTTGACCTTGACCTTGACCAAGACCAATCATTTTCTTTGTCCAAGACCAATCATCGACTTTGACCAAGACCAATCAATCCCTCTGACCCTCCCTCCCTTTTAGGGAGAACTACATCGGCCTGAGGCCCCTACGACAGGGGCTATGTAGGCAGCACTCAGTTGACATGGGGTCTTCTGGGGTTAGCTCGGCCGCATCCTTTCGTCCATCCATCCTCTTGACCAATGACCATCCTTCGACCTTCGCCCACTTCCAAGACAATGTTGCCTTGGTTGTTTTTGCGTGTGTGCTACCTCACGGCTAGTTAGCAAAATTGTCTGCAGACTATTTTTGACCCTTCGTAAGTATAGGATTGCGAGCCAGTTGATCCCTACTACTTATGGCTTTTTCGTGTTTTTGGGAGCACTTCCTGAGCCCTGGATACCTGGAACACGACGACCATTTGGAGCTTCAGCTTAAATTGAGTGACCCGATCAGCAGACGACTAAATGTTGGGGCCCGATTACCCCAATTTTGGCACTCCTTGACCCTCGACATGCGATAATTTGACCCGACCATCTTGTGACGTGGTATACGTGCAATCATGACTTTTGCAGCGTTTTCACTCACTTTTCATCTTTCTCATCCATTTTTTTGTCAAATCGACACTCGATCTTCGGTTCCCTTCTCTCGACTATCGCTTTAAGGGGGGAACACCTCATCCCTTTTCTGGGGCAACCAACTCCTATTTTTGTCTTGCAGTTCATCTAAAACAACCAACAAGACAAAAAGGGGCAAATGTAGACACCGTAAACGTGTCTGCACCTTGGTCCTCCCCCTTGGCCTTAAACCCCTATCCTAACCCTTGACCTTGGCCCCCTTTCCACCCTACCCTTGCCACCTTGGATCCTCCCTTGAATCCCTCCACCTTCCCCCTAGCATTTATTAGGCCAAATCTCTTCTTTATCTTCCCCCCACGCCCATTTTGGCATCCTCGTGACCGTTCTTCCCATCCCCCCTCGCTCGGCGGCGTGCAAGAATGGGCAGAGGCTATTTTTAGCCTCTGTCCCCATTCTGTGACCACTGACGTCGGCGACCATTCGGCCGACGTCGGTGAAACTGCCGGCGTCGGCATCCTTCATTACCCCTTTCTGCATTCGTTGCAGCCCCCTAGACCCTTGAGCTCGCAAACAGATCTCTCTTAGTGTTTTGGCATTCGTCTTGTCTCTGTTTGGACCTCGTGCAACAACAGTAACAGGTGCAAAGGTTCTTCATCAGAGTTCTCTTCTTACAGAATCCTCTGTGGCTTCAATAATAGCTTCTTCAACTCTTCATTCAGCAAGCAAAAAGGTAAGCAAGTCTGTTAATTGATTCTGTTCTTTAAACTTTCAGTTATCTGTTGTTTCTTGCTTTTTCTATCCTTCCCTCTGAGAGGCTGAAAAGCCTTCTCAGGACCTGTCCTCTGTCCATCCTCCTCTCACATTGTCCCACTCTTCATACCAATTCCAGACAACTCCCTCATCCCCCTTTTGCCAACAAAGACCCTGTACAGGGCAAGATCACTCCACAGACCACTCAGACCCGTCCCCAAACTCTGTCTCGACCCTCTTAGCATCCCGGACCTGTCCACAGTCCAGAACACATCCCAGACCCGACCACAGGCCATTACCCCAACCGACGTCGGCAGAATAATCGACATCGGCAGACCCGACAACCGACGTCGGTAGGACCACCGACGCCGGTGACTGTGACTAGGCTGACAGCTTCTTCCAGGTAAGCCTTTGCTTCCTTTTCTCTTTCAGTTTGCTATCATTTCAGTCTATTTTAGCATTCTGTCTTTTTATCAATCATTTATCTCTTTATCAAATAGTGGGTTGACCTCCCTTAAGGAAGTTCTTATACTTCCGGGAACAAGCTCTTGCTTGGCAACCCACCGCCTATCCATCTAACATTTTCTTGTCCAAGTTTCCTTTTTTCTTGCAGGTGTCATTCCTCCATAGCCAAAGAGGAGTGCTCACAAGCATCTGGATTTACGGTGCACAATCTTTAGTCCAGGTACTTCCCATGCCTTGTCCATTACTTTTTAGTTTCTTCTTTCTCTTAGATCTAAAAGCAAATTTTGAATAGAAACAGTTGGCACCAATAAGAATCCAAACTTTTGATTGATGAGTTTCAAAATGATGAGTCATTCTGTGATTTCTTATGCCTTAGAGACAATGTTTCATTGGGAGATCACAAATCAAAATTCTCAATCACATTTGATCCTACAACCTATTTTGGAGAGTGAGTGAAAACCCTTAGCCAAAAAAATAAGTAAAACATGAGGTACCAAAGTGGAAACCTCTTTGAGGCACTTAATGACCAGGGAAAAGTTAAGATAAAGGCTAGTCTAGTGGTGAAAACCTATTTTAGGCACCATTAATGGGGGTGTTTATTCTTCTTCAAATTTAGACTAGGAAACCACCAATGATAAACTTGCCTATGGATTTGATTTTAATTCTGAGCAATAACAAGTATTTTATCAAATTATCCAAGCATTTATGTTTTCTTGTTTCATGGCCAATTCTCCATTAGGAGACTTAGATTCATCATACCTAGGATAAGTTGAAGAGCAAGTCCTAACAAAGGACCCTGACATAGTCCAATAGTTTAAGTCACTACCTACTATCCTAGAAGACGGTTTGATCCTTCTAGTCAAAGATACAATAGAGGAAAACATTAGGAATCTATCATACTTAAAATGGATAAAATTAGGTGTGTCCCTCACTGAGGAAGAATGCGACATTTTTATAGCTCTATTGAGATAGTTTGTGGATATATTTGCATGGGCCTATTCTAACATGTTAGGATTAGACCCTACCTTGGTTCTACACCACTTGATGGTTAATCTTAATGCTAAGATAGTAAAACAAAAGCTACATAAAATGCATCCTCACATTATTGTATTGGTAAAGAAAGAGTTGGAAAAACTCTTAGAAGTAGGATGTATCCAATCCATTGACTACTCAAAATAGACCTCTAATATAGTACCTATTAGCAAAAAGCTTGAAGGAATCAAAATTTGTACTAATTTTTGAGACATCAACAAAGTTTATCCTAAAGATGATTTTCCATTTCCTAATATCGACATGATCATTGACTCCATGACAGGTTATGAAATGCTTTCACTCATGGATGACTTTTTAGGATACAATCAGATTAGAATAGTGCCAAAATATCAACATAAAATAGTGTTACCACTCTATGGGGAAAATTTTGATATCAAGTGATGTCATTTGGACTTAAGAATGTGGGACCTAAATATAAAAGAGACATGACTATCATATTCCATGATATGATGTATAATATTATTGAAGACTATGTCAATGACATATTAGGAAAATCTAAGACCAGGGCTAACCATCCAGTAGTACTACATAAGATATTTGAAAGAAGATGAGAGTTTAAAGTCAAACTCAATTTAAATAAATGTGTGTTTGGTGTAAATTTAGGTAAATTACTTAGATGTGTTATGTCTCATAGAGGTATTGAAGTTGATCCAGATAAAGTACATGCTATAATTGAGATGATACCACCAACCAATTTGAAGCAACTTCATAATTTGTAGGGTAAGATCTAGTCCAGTCGATGCTTCATTTCTCAGTTAGCAGAAAAGTGACATATATTTACACATATTTTGAATAAAAGAGTTGCATTTCACTAGGATGATCACTACCAAATAGCTTTTCAATAACTCAAGGACTATCTTTTTAATCTACCTATTTTATTACCACCTATGCGAAGAAATCCATTCTTGTTATACCTATCAGCTACTGATTATACTCTGGGGGCACTCTTGGCTAAACATGATGATAATGGAAAGGAACATGTTGTTTACTACCTAATTTGTACCTTGTTTACATATGAACATAACTATGCATATGTTGAAAAAGCTTGTCTAGTTATGGTTTTCACAACTCAAAAACTATGTCATTACATGTTGAATAATAAAACCATGGCCATTTAAAATTAGATCCACTTAAGTATATACTATCTACAATAGATTTTTAATGTAGAATGGCTAAAAGGATCATGCTTCTTAGTGAGTTTTACATAGAGTATGCCAATAAAAAATTAATTAAATGACAAGTTCTTGCAAATCAGCTTACTGAAGCACCCCTCATAGAAACACAACCACTCAAGTTTCCATTTCTTGATGAATCCATCATGAATGTTATTAATACACCCCTTGAGTAGCATCCTAGAAGTTGTATTTTGATGGTTCATTTACTACACATGGATCAGGGGTAGGCCTATTATTTATTATACCATAGGGGGATCTAATCCCTAAATCATTCAGAATCAACTTTCCTTGTATAAACAACATGGCTAAGTATGAAGCACTTGTTTCAAGACTTTGACAAGTTATGCATTAGAATATATCTCATCTTTATGTTTATGGTGATTCTTACTTAATCATTAATCAGGTCATAGATCATTTTCAAACCAAAGATGACAAGTTAGTTCCATATAAAGCCATGGTTAACACTCTTAAAAAGCAAATTTCCAACATTTAGTTTGAGCATATATCGAGGGCTAATAAAAAATTGTAGATTCCATGGTTAATATTGGCTCATTGATTTAACAAATAGATAAAGCTAGAGAGTATCAGTTCTTTCTTGAGAATTTGTCAGCACTGACTCATGAACCTTCAATCATTGCCATGATTTATGATATTATTGGTCTTAATTCTATTTGGTACTCAGACCTTTAAAACTACCTTCATGACCAATTTTTTCCACCTAACCTATCTAAAAAACAAACCAAAGCCTTCATTGATCATTCCACTTGTTATACTTTACTTGGATCCACCCTTTACCATCATAGTTTTGATGGAACTTTACTTCATTATTTAACTTTGGTAGAGTCTAAACTAGTGTCAAGAGAAGTTCATGAAGGAGTATGTGAAGCCCATTCTAGTAAGGCATTCCTATCCAAAAAGATCTTGCACATTGGTTATTATTAGCTCACAATGGATGTAGATACCACTGCATATGTAAATAAATGTGATAAATGTCAATGGCATGCTAATTTGATTCATGCCCAACAAAAAATCTAAAACCAATGTTGACACCATGGCCATTTTCTACATGAGGTCTTGACCTCCTTGGGAATATTAACCCCCTTTCATATGATGGCCATAAACATATCCTTACTACCACTGAATATTTCACTAAGTGGGTTAAAGCTATACCCCTCACTTACATGACTAAAAAATAAATTTTTAAATTCATCTTCAACCATCTCATCTGTCGCTATGGTATCCCCTCTGACATTATATCAGATAATGGAGGATCATTTAAGAACATAGATGTAGACTAGTTATGTACTAAATACAACATCACACAACACTTTTATATATCATATTTACCCTCAAAGTAATGGCTAGCCTGAGGAATCCAAAAAAACCATTGTCAATATTCTCAAAAATATTTTCAATAATGTCAGTTGTGACTGGCACCTCTAGATATTCCTTTCCCTTTGGGCATAACATACCAATCATCATACCCCCATAGGAACCACTCCATACTCACTTGTTTATGGCACTAATGCCATCCTTCCCATTGAGGTTGAGTTACCTTCACTATGCATTTCTTTCAAGCATGTCCTAGATGATCATGACTATCGAGTAGCTCACCTAAAAGATTTGGACCTATTAGATGAGAAACACACAGCCATGCTCAATAATCTTCAATCATATCAAAATCAACTCAAAGGCCACTATAATCAACATGTGAAGTATAGAACATTTGAACTTGGTGATCTTGTTCTTAAATAAAACCAAAATAATACCATGACTAAGAAGAAACATAAAGGGAAATTCAAGCCAAACTAGATAGAGCCTTTCATCATTACTGTAGATTATGGAGTAGGAGCATATAGGCTTACCACACTATATGGAAATGAACTTCCAGATCCAATGAATATTATTCATCTCAAGTGGTACTATGCTTGAATGCTAAAGTGTATTGTCTATAAGGATCATTTGAATTATGCCATTTTGACACTATTCTTCTTTGTACACATACCATTCTTATAAATCCTCTTTGTTATATCCACTTTCCATTTATAACCTATCAACCTAGTGTGTTCTAAAACCTAGCCCGTTTGACCTTGGTTTTTGTCATTCATTATGTAATTTCAGTATTAAGGTATCTAATTAGTTCATCAATTGGTTTAAGAACTTCAAACATAGATCATATTTTGGGATAGTGTGATAAAAGTTTTAGCAGTTACATCCTTTGTTTGTTAGTCTTTTCTTACCACTGATCATGTTGCTAATTATAACTACCTTTGGGAAAATTAGTACCATTGATCTATGTGTTTGTGTCCTAGTTATAACCACCTATGGGAAAACTGGGGCCAATACTAAGCCTTGACATACCAACTCACCACTTCCTATGCCATATTGTGTCTTTTTACCAACTATGCCTATTTTTTTTTGAAATGGCTACTGCAGTAGTCAAATTACTTCACTAAAATGGTAGAACTATAATGACTTTAGGTCATATTCTAGGACTATGTAGGTATCACTCAATACTTATTGAAGTCATCTCAGTCACCCTTTTCACACACTCTCTATTTTGTGAACAACCTTAGTTTGAACACTCTCATCATTTTGTGAGATTGAACCATTTAGTGTCTCATCATTCTTGATTGAGTTGAAATATTTTAAAACACTTCCAAAAACATTTCAAAAAATTATTAGAAAAGAACAAAAACATTAACCACTTCTTTGCATTAAGGATTCTAGGAACCCTTACTAAGTTACAAGTAAATAACTTATCATTTACTTTCCCCATCTTTTTTGGCCTTTTTATCTCATGCACTTGCCATTTTTCAAGACCATTTATATTCTTCTATCACATCCATTTTGTTTGTCTTCATCAATTGTCACATTCTTCCCATTCCTTGAAGAACTACATTTGACCTGAAGTTTTTTATTAGATATTACATCCATGGAACTATGTAGACATGATCCACTTACCTAGTGCATATGGAGACATCTCAGCCACCCCCTTCCTTTTCTTCTATTCCCCCATTTATTTTGTTTGTTAAGTTATCACTTATTTTATAGGGGTAATGTTCATAAGATTTTTTTATTGCATTGTTTGTTTATTTTTGCTTATTTTATTTGTTTGTTTATCTATCTATTTGTTTACTTTCAACACTATTTTCTTAATTCAATATATGTGTGTTCATTAGGTGATTCCTTATCCACACTTACACTTGAATCCATCCCTATTCATATCTTTACATTATCATCATGGTTTTTATCATTGGTGCATGGTTTTTTATTGAGTATTAGATTATGGGAGTCAGTCCTCATGCATATTTTGGCTAAGTCTTTATGGTGTTCTATCATAAATCCTACCATCACATGCTACACCAAAACTTAGCTTCAAGAAGTCTATTCATCAATGGTAACACCTCTTCAGCACCGACATCTTGATACTCCCAATCATATCCCGAATAGAGTAATTAACCATGAAATAATTTCAATTTTTATTAGTTCAGATGAGCATCTCCCTACTAATAGGTTGTTCCAATTCATCATTACCCTCTATGTCAAGTTATCATCATCTTTAGCCAAGTTTATCATATTTTCCATAATCAGGGTCCAATGATTATAACTACCTATGGGTAAATCATTGTACACCATCCCACCTACATTTCTCAATGATTATAACTTACTTTCGAAAAATCATTATGTTGTCACCACTTTAATTTTTCTACCTATACAAAGGCATGTTATTATCTTGTTTGTTTATCATAAATGGGGTAGCTCCATCTTCTCAATGATTATAACCACCCTTGGGAAAATCATAATGTTATCATGCCATGTTGCCACTATCAAGGTACAATGCTTATAACTACCTTTGGAAAAATCATTACACACCATCTCACTTGAATTCTCAGTGATTTTGACTACTTTTTAAATATCATTATGTTTTCACCCCATCATTTTTTATTTCTCTGGTCCCCTCATTTCACTTCTTTCTTTTTGAGGGACCGTTTGCCGACCCACTTGTGCCAACCGTTCCCTCTAGGGGGTATCATATAGTTGATATATCATCATTGTAGTTATAGGCATGTATAACCTTTTCATTCTTTGAGAAGACATTACTATGATTATATCTTACAATGCCTTCCCAAATAGGGGCAAACTATAGACACCTAAAACTAGCCACTAATAAACTCTAATCAAGATTTTGGCTAGTTTCCACCTAAAATGTACAATTTGACCTAAAAATACTAAAATATGAAAAAAGATGTGAAAATGACATATTAAAATTCTAATTTTGTCCAAGGTATCCCTAAATAGGGCAATGCAATTTATGGGCCAGTTAACTTTGATCAGTCCATTTCAAGTCAAAATGCCAAATTTGTACCTACATGCTCTGAACTACTCTTTCCTATCAAATCATATACATAGGACATGTGCCTTTGTTATTTGTTGTTGGCAACATCCTAAATGGGAATACACATCTAATGCATTTGACAGTGCCTTCTAATTCTAATCTAGTCAAATTTAGGACCAATAACAAGGCATTATGATTAATTTGAGTAATTTGTGGATAAAGTTCTTAATCATGTTTAAGAGCTAATTAATCTAAATAGAGGCTTAATTAAAAATTCTATGGAAATTTGTTGAATACTTATTTTTGAAAATGAATATGGAATATTTGCATCATCCAGTGACCTCATTTCTTGGGAAGACATCCCTAGGCCATAAATGCTACAAATATCAAGATTTGTGCCCTCCATGCCTCATCAATGCCTTCCATGATGCCCTCCATGCCTCTTAATTTCCCCTTCTTTCAATTTCATGATGAGGATAATTACAAACTTAATTACAAAATTGAATTAATCCTCAACCACACATCTCAATCTTGAGATGGATGGTTGAGGTTGACTCTAATCGAATCAAAAAATCTATAAATAGGAGGCCTCACAACATCATTTATAAGCTTAATTAATGAAAAGTTATAATGTATGATTAGTTCCAAAAAGCTTCATGAAACTAGTGTTATAATGTCAAATTAATTCCAAGCTAAACCAAGCTACAAGCCAAATGTGCTAAGAGGAGATGAAGGTAACCACACTCCATTAAAGAAGACCTCTTGAAGCACAAACTGAGCAAGCCACCATTATAAAGGCATTTAGAGCATTCAAGGAAGGTGAAAGAAATTCTTGTGTTTTCATTCCTTCATTTTTAGTTGTGCTAGTCATTTACTTTTGTTAACTAAGCTCTCCCTAGTGTCTAGGCCTAGAGATGTTATGCTATTAATTTCTTTATTTCATTTTATTTTCATTCTGGAACTAACACCATACTAAGCATCCTCTCTTAAGTCAAATTTATAGATCACATATGGCACATTCGATATCAAGTTAAGTTTCTCATCACCTTATCATCCATAAATAAAAGGATGGGTTGAGGCCTCAAATAAAACTCTTAACAACATGTTAACTAAAATTGTTAATGCATCTAGTCAAGATTGGGATTTACACATCCCCTTTACCTTATGGGCATATCATACTGGCATTCAAAACCATACAGGTACTACCCCTTTCTCTCTTATTTTTGGAGTAGAGGTTGTCTTACCTCTCAAAGTCCAAATCCCCTCTCTATGTATATCCCTATAAGATATCACTTTCTTTAAAAATTATCATCAAGAATGTTTAGCCCAACTTGAGATAATTAACAAACATCATTTATCTATGTTTATCCATCTTCATGTCTCTCAAGAATGAATCAAGCACACTTATAACAAGTACCTCAAAGTGTGAGAATTCAATATCGAAGATCTCATCTTAAAGTAAAATCACCATATAACTAATATGGATAAAATCAAGTAGGGAAAGTTTGCTTTAGCTTGGACTTCATATCATATTGTACAAGTATGGATTTGGAGCTTACTAGTTATCCTCTCTTAAAGGGAAACTAGAACTTGAGCCCCTTAATGCTTCACATATGTGTCCTTTATTTTATTAACCAAGATAAAACTCACCTTTTGTCTAACTTAAGCTCATCCCTTATTTTCACCAACATTCATATCCTTATTTTAAGGATAACCAAGTAAAACAGGATCATGTGATTATACATCATAGCCTTAGCCTAATCTTGAACATGGGTAACATGGATCTACCCATGGCATGATTCTCATGGTACTTTCTACCCATTTATACTATGGGTTCCCATGGTCATTGTTGCTTAAAACTCATTTACCCATTCTCGACCTTCTTGTATTTTAGCCCTACCTTCATGAAGGTGAACCTTTTAAGCCTATATAAGCAAATCCATGTCAATAACAAAAAGATCAAAAAATCATAAAAAATAAAAAACTCGTATATTTTATGGGTCATTCCAAGCATTCACATACTACTCCCTAGAAGTATAACTACCATAACCAATCAAAATTGCTTAACGTAAGGTAGACTACTCTCTTGAAGGATGGTTGAGTAAAACATTTATTAAAGAATAGAAATTCATAAGAATCTTATTGCATCAATTATCTTCCTAATCAAAAGACCCATTATCAAAATCCAAAAAAGGCAAAAATAATTTTGGAAGCTACAATCGACTTTCATAAGTAAACTTCACATATTAATCAGTCTACACCTCATATGACATGGACTTATAATATCTCTTCGCTAACCTACTAAAGAGGCATGTTAGTCTCATAAGAAGGTTCCATTATCATCCATCTTCTCTCTATCAACAACAGATTTTTCAGCTTACTAAACATTATGTGATCAAGAAACTATTTAATTAACTAACAAACATTAATGCAAAGAATTTGAAAGGTTTATGTTCGTAAGCCAATCAAACTTCAATTTGATTTAGTCCTTGCCAAAGAATAAGTATTTTTCCTTATTCTTATTCTCTCATACTTACTTGTTGATGCATCCATTCAAATGATCATCTTTTTGATTCTCATATTTCCTCACATTTAGTTTTTCTATCCAACTTACTCTATGTGTTTTAAGATTCACTCACCTTCATCTAATTCAATACATTAAAAATATTTAAATACCAATTTTGTATTTTATTATGTGTTTGAAATTTTGTCTTCTTTTTAAGTGTTTTAATCAAAACAAAACATTTTAATGAATTAACCATCTCAAACATTACCATATCTTAACATCATAACCATAATCATAATCATCATAAAATCATCACAACATCATAATCATATCCAATCCTATCTATCACATTATCATAATCATATATAATCCTATCTATCACACCATCACCATTTATCACATCATAAAACCATGACTCATCCACATATGTTATCCTAATTAGGTAGGGAAGCATAGATTTATTAATCTAAAAACTCCACATTTCTAATAAGTCACACATCAAACCATGAACATCATTATCATATTCATAAACAACATCTACATAACCAATTGCATCAACTAATCATAAACCATTTATCATTTCATTTACATTTAATCATCCATCATAAATCAATAAGTCATCACACATGTATATCTAGATATCAAGGAACATAGATTCATTAATATATATACTCTAACAGAAATGATAACTCAGAAGTAACATCACAACATCATGATCATAAAATAACAACATATCCATAAGCCATATCCATAACCATAACCACATCATGAGATCATAATAAAAATAATCATATATATAACAATAATTATTACATCTCTCAAAAGCATATACGTCTCATTACATTATCTCATAGGTCGTTATCAGATTCATATAATACATCAAAAACTAGATTCTTATGAGAATCTAAGGTGTTAGAGAACTACTACTCCCTAAATCATGTCTACTTGTAGGACCTCTCTAAGCACTTGCGAATGTTTCCCACTAACCTAGTGTAGTAATGTTAGCTCCCCCACCCCCTCATTATGTCACATACTCATAAAACCATGGCTCATCTAAAAGGTAGGTAAATACCAATGCCTCATAATAATGGATTTCTTTTACTATAGAAACATATCTCGACATAGGAATGGTCCCCTATGGTCCTACAATTATTGGTGTCCATGCTACTCCCTATCTCAAGGTGTCCCTCTACTATGTAAATAAGGTTATCCACACTCATTCCTGGTCTCTCTCCTATGTGAGGGTACCCACTTGGCCCTGTGTTGTGTCCCTATCCAATATAAATGTTACTAACACTACATATGACACTACTAATGATGCCCTAACCTAATCCCTCTCTTTGATGAGTGTCAACCTATTTATGGCATCCACCTCCATCTAGTCCCTACCCCCTCCTCCATATCAATATCTATAACCTACTTCCCAACCTGTACATCATCTCCTCCAAACATTACTTCATCATAGTGTGCTTGGAACCAAACAAGATACTCCTATGTGACCCCTACATCATCAATATTTGGTCTCATTGGTAACTCCTCCCAATCAAACTCAAATTCCTCTAGATGTGTTTTAGGTAGTGAAAAAATCACATCCTCCTTCCAGTACTACAAGAAAGCACATAGGATATCCATCACTAACCCAAACTACCTCCTCACCTTATCAAAAGGAATTCACTCTACCTCAGGGTCCTATCTTCCCTTAATCCACCTATAACTCTTCAAATATAATATCTACCTTGTAAGATTTGCCCATACTAAAAATATGGCATATGGTCTCCAAATGACATTACCCTTAACTAGTGCATATAGCCTATCTTAGTACCACTCTAGGTCTTGTTCCCCTCCCCCTAGTCCTATGAGCATGTAATCATGCTTGTATCTCATAAACCTAACTTTGTAGTCCATCTAAATAAATTCATGACATAAAAACCCACCTAGTTGAATCACCCTAATGTGTTCATATGCCCAATAGTGGAGAACAAACTTGACATTAATGTCATACCTCTTGTGCGCTATGTAACCCTAGAGGTCCTAATATATTTATACTAATAGGATAGGTGCCCAAGTATCCACTATTTGATCTATCACATGCTTACTAGAACTCCTAATAACACTGATGGAAATCTACCATTGCTCAAGTTTGGTAGTGCATTGAAAATCACAACCATCATCATCATAACTGATGTCGCTCCCCTATCCCTATGATATAAGGGTGCATAATAGAGGGCTCCCTTATGACACCTCACATTCACCAAGTCCTCCCCATATAGCACATTTATGAGCTCATCCCACTCCTCACCACTAATGTGCTCTATTAGCTCACCTCATATCAATAGCCTTATGATCTAGTGGATGTTCTCTGGTAGGATCATCATCTCTCTTATTAGTAGTAAGAATGTGTTAGTGGTCAGGTCCCATCTCTCGATGGGGACCACCAACATATCCATATCCCTAGGCATGTGATAATAGTATATGATACCTCTTAATCCCACTATTGTCAAGTGGTCCCATGCTTGGTTTGTCATCACTTAATATACCTCATCCAAGAGCTATGACACTCAATCCCATACCTTTAACTACTCCCTTGCCTATAAGGTTAGATGCATTTCTTAGTATACTTTACATTTCATAACACCACCTATGACTACTACCCTAAACATAACCTTACCCCTCACCTCATCCACATATACCCTCACCTAATTCACCCTTAACCACCTAAATTCTCCTTACCCCACACCTACATTTACATTACCCTTCACCCACCCTTACCCTTCACCCATCCTTCTACTATTTTTTTAACTTATCCTAAACCATCGATGGTTGAGTATCGATTAATGATGGTTATTTTTGGAACCATTATTAATCACCCTTGATTTTTGATGGTTTAGTGGTGATCTACCAATGGTCTACACATTTACCACTTCAATATCCACCTATCGATAGTCAATGATTGACTATCAATTGGTGATGGTTGACTATCGACCATTGATAGTTGATATTGACTATTGATGGTCATTGTGTGGTGACTATTGATGACACACTAGGCCCTAAGGCTTCCCTCAACTACCCAAAACATCAACCAATCTTCAAAATTTTAACTTACCCCTAATATATTTATCATCCCCACTAGTTCCCACATAACCCCTACCCACCCCATACCCAATTTCATACCCAAATCTTCAAAACCCCGCAATTTCAAAATTCCTACCCCTACCCACCCACTAAAAACTATATAAAAAATTCAATCATAACCAAAAAATTTAATTGCATCACCTACTTCATTCCATGACCACCATCATGATGGAACTCTATCAACTACCTCTACTCACCCTAGTGCTTTGTCTCTACCTCTTTACATCCTCACTAGATCAACTCCTCTCTAGCCCGTACGATCACCCAATCATCTTTCAATCAATCTCACCCAATCACCACCTCACTTAATTAATCATAAAATCTCAATAATTTCCATTTTATTTCACAAAAACATAGTTGAATCATTATGGGTCAATTAATAAATGAGGAAATATAAAACCTAATTTGACTTTTAACCCTTTCCCTTTTAGTTTTGATGTCTAACCATCGATATTCACTAGCTGACTACCAATGATTGACCTTGATCATTGATGGTCAAACCCTATAAATTTTTGGCACAATAAGTACACTTTTTACCAAATATTCACCATAATTAACCACACCTATTCAACATCACCTTCTCGACCAACCCACCAACCAATTAAACCACTTGGATTTGGTCATTTTGGATTAACTTTTGCACTTTTTTTGATAACTTTGCCTTGGTCATTTTTGACTGATAAGACCCATTTTACATATTTGAACAACTTAAAATTTCACTAATTTTGCACACCAACCATTTAGGTACCTCAGAGCATGACCCTTTGTGGACCTAACACTTACGACCCATTTGTGTCTTCTTAAGATCACATCCTACCTTGGATACCTGATAACACATTAAACTTGCTTAGGATAATTGTGTTTATGAATGAAACCATAAACTTAATGCCTTAATTTAGTCACTTGGTCCACTTGTCACTTATCCTTCTATTACCACCCATGATTTACAAATTACCTCACTATGGTAGCTTATTCTATACATGATCTATGTTATCACACTTAATCACATTTAATGCACATGTTTGTATTTCAATGTCCAATGTATCACCCACTTTATCATATATTTAACCACTTATCAAACCCACCACTAACTTTATTTAACCTCATAAATTCCCAGTTTGAGGGGGAACACCTCCTTCCATACTTGAGGCATCTGACCTTGTATTAACCTTCCATTTTTTATTTTGTAGCTTGAAGATACAAATGACATAACAAAAAGGGGGAAATGTATACATTATAAAATAACACAATATGGTTATAGATGTCATACTAACCCTTAGACCACCCATGGACACCCTTAGGACCATTTCCCAATCATTTATCCTACTAGTCATTAGTATAACTGGCTAAATTTAACCTTTTTTAACTATGACCCTAACCACCGACAATTGATCCTTAACTATCGATGGTTAACCTAGACTACCAATGTTTTACCTTTAATTTCCTTAAGGGTTAACTTCAACTCAAAAACCAACTTTATTTTCTATTAATAACTATTTGATCCATCATTTTTCATAATCAATGCATATTGAGCTTAAATTTAGACAGCTTGTTAGACACCTTATTAAACTAATTATTTCACCACTCCCTTCCCTCTATATTAAGAGAGGAAGAAGAGGTGAAAGGGATCATTAAAACTTATTATGAAATAGATCAAAGCTTCTTGTGCAGGTATCCTTCTTACTTCCAGTAACTAGGATAGAGATTAAGAGTGCTACTGTAACTCATCAATCAATAGCCAAGATAATATCACTATATTGTAATTGCTTCAAAATCTACAAATAAGATTTTTAGCCAACCTTAACATTATTTATATCAAAAATGTTAAAATATAAGTATCTATTTATTATTAGGATTCAATAATTAGTTTCTTTGTGTCATTCCTTGCATCACTTTCTCTTTTACTCCACTTTCTTGTTTTGGAGCTCTACAACTCTAGACACTTCTCTTCCCCAAGACCACCTACAGTAACTTTTGATCATCTGAGCACTCTCTATATGAACCAAACACCTCTGAACCTCACCTCCTATCTTGAAACCAACATATAACCTAGACTTACATTCTAGTACATCTCTACAACCTTCCCAACCAAACTTATTTTCCTAATCTAGGTCTCATAGTAACCACTAATAATTTTATAACTACTGATAATTTGACTCTAACCATAGATGGTCATTAACCACTAATGGTTTACCCTAAATGTCAATGGTTTCTATCTATCATTTTCAATAAAAAGATTATTTTACCTATCAAACCTAACCAAATTCCATTTTTTGAGTTTTTATCTCATCACAGAGGATCACTCAATCTTAAGAACCATGCTTGATTTATTTAGCATTAATATATAATCATTTATTTCTATAATTAGTTAAAATCACTTATTTCTTCCCAAGCATTTCTTGTATTTTTTTAAGCATCCTTTATTATTTATGCAAGTAATTTATCTTTTGTTTTCAAAACTTAATTTTTTAAAAGTGTGGATGGACAATCTCCAAGGAAGCTTATGCTTCTTGGATCTAGCTCATGCTAGGAAATATGTCATACTATCTAACTAATCAACCATTCCTTTAGTGTTTTCTTATTCATAGTTCATTCCTCCTCAGCCAAAGAGGATTCTCCATAATCATCTGGATCAACATGCATATAACATATTAGGTTATATTAACCTTACCTTTCTTTTCAAGTTTTACAACTTTATTTATAAAGAAAATAAGTAAAATTTTAGTAAAACACTTACCTTTTGAAGAATATCTAGTAGAAACCTTGTGCATGAAATTTCTTAAGATCTTCCACTAAATATCTTTAGCCTTCATACATCCTCCAAGGTTATCAAAGCATGTCCCAATGTCACTTTTCCCATTGGTCATGCTACAACTATTAGCTACCCAAGTTACACCCTCTTGAAGAAGATTGTTCAAACCCTCCTCAAATATGGACTAATATGGGATTGACCTATAAGTTATGGGATACCTATAGTATATGTCAAATGTCTAGATTATGTGGCTAGATCCCATGATTTATCACTTAATTTATCTCTTTAAGACCTAATTCTATTGGGATGAAAAATGATAAAGATGAATCTTAGAAAGAAAATTATACTAACAGTGGTGATGCATCAATACTTGACCATCCTCTCTTGATTTGACCCTTAGACATACTTATGAATATAATGAAACTAATAACTGATTAAAAATTTCAACAAATTCCTAGGCATGAATATTTCATTTAAGGTTAAGTGTAATTTTACAACTTGAAGGCTAAGAACCTAGATCTACACAAGACACTATTAGCTCATCAACACTTCAATAACACCTCT